>JAXRVH010000036.1:0-244941 GCA_034640345.1 Drechslera avenae
TTTCTTTTTTAAGTTCCTTAGTAGATAGTATTTCTAATATATACTAAGAGTTTCTATAATATACTTAATATAACTTTAGATACTATACTTCTACTTTATAATATCTTCTCTCTTTAGTCTATATTTCTAGATTTTAGCTATTTTACTTTTCTAGTCTTATCTAATATTCTTTTAGCACCTTACTAAGCTATATTATACTAGCCTATACTTTATTATAATATTATTATTATATTAATAAATACTTAGCTACCTCTCTATTTCTATATACTTTCTCTCTCTCTCTTCTATACTTAACTTCTATACTCTATCTCTCTTACTCTAATTTTTAATTAGCTCTACTACTTTTTCTCTTCTATATTCTTACTTACTATATCTATATCTATTACTAAGCGCTTATTACTAATACCTTCTAAGCTAGTTATATATACTAAATTACTTATATCTATAGATACTTCTAGTAACTCTAGTTCTTCTAGATTCTATTATTCTTCTAAGCACTCTACGTACTTACCTACTTCTCTACCTTCTAGTTCTAAGCTTAAGCTCTCTAGTAGCTAATTACCTTACGCCTTTAAGCTCTAGATACTCTTACTAATCTATAGTTAGACTCTATATATTAAGCTTCTAGAACTTACTATAGATACTACTAAGAGTAATATTCTTACTTTTATTACTTTTTCTAATATTTACTTAGCTACGCTATCTCTACCTTAGACTATAACTTTAGTGCCTTTACTAACTCTTTAGATTATAATAAGCTCTAGTAAGAAGAAGACTATACTTAGCTTACTTAGTAATTAGAGCGCTCTACTCTATTAATACTCTATTACTTATTCTAGAAAGTAGTATATTATAGAATAGCGTAAGTTTCTCTATTAGCTTTTTCTTTCTAAATATTCTTCTAATATCTATTATATATAGTTACTTTAAATTATAATTATATTATTACTTCTAAGCTACTAAAGAAATTCTAGCTATATTTCTATAAGCTTTATTATTATAGCGTTTTATTTAGTCTTATTTTTATAGAATATATCTTTAGTAAAGAATTTAATAATTAGGCTAATATAGAGGTTAATACTATAGTACTAATAGATCTTAAGTTAGAGAATAAGACTATTAGTAAGTTTTTTAGTCTAGAGAGTACCTCTAAGAGGTAGTTATTATTTTATAAGTAATATTAATACTTAATAGTAGATCTTTATAACACAGTATTATAGTAATAGTAATATAAGAAAGTAGTAAAGACGCTATTCTAGCACCTTAGAGGAGATTAAGGGCCTTACGGCGACGATAAGATATCTATAGGTATACAACACAAGGGAAATTAGATAGAATTAAGGCGCGACAGAAGATTCAAATAGTCACGTAATAGATAATCTAATTAGATAGAGATAGCTAATATTATATAGTTATATAGTTAAAGATTATATAGTACCAAAGGGCTACACTCAGTATATAAAATACTAGAGGCATCTCTTTAAGCACACAAACTCTTTAAACTTACACGTTATTAAGCGATTAGACAATAAACTAGACATAGACATAGACATAGATATAGACAACTCTTCGCCTACTAGTCTTAGCGCGAGCACTAAGGCCTAGCTTAAAGCTAGAATTAACAACACTCCTAAGCTAACAGTAGCTAGAAAGAAGGCTAAGGTCTAGCCTAATTAGCCTATTAAAGAAGTTAAAAACTAATAGTAGTTAAGACTATAGAGAGTATACCTTAGAGACAAGAGTAAGTGCGTATATATCTATATTATAACAAGCTCTAACTAGTGTAGATATACCTAAGGATAATAAGTCCTACCTATTATAAAAGAATATAGACGCCCTCTATAAGAAGGCTAGTAAGAAGGTTAATAAGAAGCTTAGTAAGAGAATTAACTATAATCTATCTATAAAGGAGAAGGCCTTCCTTACAGCCCTAAAACAATTAGAAGTAATACGTAATATCTTGCGTATAGGTAGCAAGAAGCCGTTATAATACACTTAGCAGATCACAATTAATTATATCCTAGTTAGTAAGTTATTTAGCAGTATTATAAGTTAGACTAACACATATTAGGTATCTAGAGCGAGCGAGGGTATTGTAAGTGCTGTAGGCATTATAGGCTAGTAGTAGAGGAGAAGAAGGAGAAGAAGGAGGAGAATTAGTTACGTTATATCGCGTAGGTAGACTTAAGCGTCCTACTATCAAACATTCGTTTACGCAGCGGCGCTGTAATCAAGCTTATACTACCTATAATCGTTTAATATGCTAATATCGTAATATTAGCACTTATACAGTAATTTAGTAATAGTAATAGCAATAGTAATCCTAATTGTAATCATAATTACGCGCGCAGCGCAGGGCAGGCTTAGCGAGTAACTTAGTAGGTAACTTAGTATTATTTTTAGATAGGGCGACTATGTCGCAACAGCTAGGTAGCAACTAGCCCAGGGCATCTAGATCTAGCGCCGTTCTAGCACCTTATACTTAGTTAAATATAGTATTAACTTAGTAATTATATATAGATAGGGTAGCTATAAGCGTATAATAAAGAAACTTTTTTAAATTTAGAACTACTACAACATATTATACTATTATAATATATTATTCTATTATAATATCTTATTCTATTATAACTCCTTATTCTATTATTACTACTTATTCTATTATAACTACTTATCCTATTATAACTCTTTATCCTATTATAACTTCTTATTCTATTATAACTATTTATTCTATTATAACTTCTTATCCTATTATAACGCTAATTTATCTATATCTATAAACGCCTTATTATAAATAGAGTACTATCTTTTATCCTTTAGCTAGATTCTATAGGTAGTAAGGTAATAATTTAGGTATAACTATAATTCTAGTAGTATACTACACCTAAGATTATTATAATAGATTATATAATACTATAACTAAGCTATATATAAGCTTTAAACAAGCTATAGACAAGCTATAGATAAGCTATAGATAAGACCTAGTATTTAGAATATAATTATATAATAGATAAGCTATAGTAGAGAATATTAAAGTTATATAGATTAACTCTATAAAGAGTCTAGGTAAATTTTTATAAAGCTTCTAGTTTACTTCTACATATTTCTTTATATACTATAATCTTCTCCTATCTTAGAACTCTCTTAATATCTAATATCTAATTAATTATATTACGCCTAGCTATTATTATAGACGTAATATATAATATCTTAGATAGGGCTATATATAAGGATAGTATTAGGCTTATTAAGATTATTAATAATAGTAAACTCTATACCACCTATATAGTCTATCTTAATAAACTACTACGTCGCCTTAGTCTACTATTATATATTCTTTCTAAGTTCTATCTCTTATATATATAAGAACGCCTACTTAGTTTAAAGAATAAAAAGATACTACTAAACTATAGAAGATAAGGCTACTTCTAGTCGCTCTATCTATAATAGCCTACTACCTTTTGCTATAGATAGGCTTATTAGCTAGTGCAAAACTTTTTATTAAAGACTAGCTATAGGAGTTAACTAACTTAAGTATAGTACTTAAGAAGTATCTCTCTATCTAATCCTATTATAAGAGGTTTCTAGACAACCTTATTAATTATAAAAAATATTATAAGTTACTAGTAGATCTTCTTTTTCTAGTAGAGATTGCTTAAACGTATAGATTAGCGTAGATAGTATTAGTTAATAATAGTAATAGCGATATCGACAGCAATAACTATAATAACTATAATAATAGTAATAGTAATAGTTTATAGTAATAGTAATAGTTACGATAACTATAACTATAATAATAGTAATAGTAATAGCTTATAGTAATAGTAATAGCTTATAGCGACAGTAATAGCTTATAGCGATAGTAATAGCAATAGCTAGTAAGAGAAGGATAGTATTAATATTAATATTAGTATTAGTATTAGTATTAGCATAAATATTAGTATTAGGTATTAAGTATTAGATATTAGGTAAGGTCTATATAGAGGAGATAGTATTAAGATAGCTATCTTTACTATATTATAATAGCTTAGTTATATTATAGCTTTATAGCTATAGGCGTAGATATTATTATAGTTATTATAGTTGTTATAGTTGTTATAGTTAATTTTTGCTACCTACTAGTAGCTATTAAGTCTTAGCAATATAATATTACGTAAGTAGTTAGTAATTAGCGTTTATAATAGTTATTTAAATAAAGTTTATATTATATAGTAGGAGTATTTTAATAAATAAGATTATTAAAAAATATATTAGTCTCTATCCTTAAGGGCTAAGAGGTAGTTATATAAATCTAATATAAATACTCTACTTTAGTATTATAGTATTAGTACTCTCTATTATCTTTTAACTACTAAAGAGGCTATAGAGCGTTTAAGACCTTATAAGTAGATATATAGTTAATATACTTCTAAGTATTATAAGAATAAGTTTAAGAGCTACTAAATATTCTTTATTAATAGAAATTAGCTTCTCTATAGTATCTATACTAATTATATCTTTAATAGAGGTACTACTTTCTACTCTATAACTAGTAAGTTTCTATATTATACTTAGATAACTCTATTTCTTCTTTCTAGAATGATACTAATAAGTAATTTAGAGTCTTAGATACCTAACTCTACTTCTAATTAAGTATTAGCTACTCTAGCTAGTCTATCTACTATATCTACTATACTATCTAATATACCTATTACTCTATATACCTAAATAGCTCTTAGCGTATCTATTCTATCTACTACTAGACTATATTTATAAGATTCTATTATATAGTATTTTTTAGGTAATCTAGACTTACTAAGTAAATACTACTTAGTTTAAGATAAGAACTTTAAGCCTATATATAAGAAGTAGTCTCTTAACTTACTTAAATAGATTAATAGAATTCTATTTAATATTAAGAAGAAAGAGAGAGTTTATATAAAAGCTCTTTAGAAGGCTATAAATAAAAAGAAATTAGCTAAATAGCTACTTACTAAGGCTACTAAAAGAACTAAATATCTAGAGAATCTATACTCTTAATATACTAAGCGTAAGAGAGCTACTTAGAAAGCTACTTAGAAAACTAAGAAAGCTACTTAGAAAGCTACTACTTCTAAAGATAAAGTTACTACTATTACTATTTAAGAGAAAGTTTCTACTAAGTAGCTTTTAGTTACAACTAAAGTTAAGTCTAATTCTAGAGTTTAAGTCTCTAATAAGAGTCTAATAGATATAGATCTATCTAAGAATCTAGCTTCTACTATAGCTACTAATATAGTTATATCTAAAGCTATTATAGTTTTAGAGACTACTAATAAAGTTACTATTAAGGATAGTAAGTATTCTAAGTATATTATAATAGTAGTATAACTATAGCTTACTCTACTAAGTATATAAGTATAACTAAGAATTAGAGTATAACTAGAGAAGGCGTAATTAGAAAGCTAAGAAAGCTATAAAGAATACTTAGTAGAGCTTCTACCTATATAGGCTTAGATATTAACGCTAATTCTAAGTATATAGCCTTTTTTCTTTAGTATAGATAGCTATAACTCTTCTAATATACTATAAATTATATTCTATAGTAGTAGATAGCTTTAGTAGTTACTCTTAAATAATATTCTCTCTCTAACTCTAAACTTCTTATTCTTTTCTTTATCTAAGTATCTATTAGTACCTTATATTATACTTAAAACTAAGTAAAAGTAGAGTTTCTAGATATTTCTTTCTAAGTATTTTATTCTATAATACTTTTTTAGAAGTATAATTAATACTTAGATATATTAAAGTTCTTACTTCTTTTAGATACTAATATAATTACTTTTCTTAATTTATAATATATTCTTTCCCTTAAGGATAGAGACTAATATATTTTTTAATAATCTTTTTTATTAAAATACTCCTACTATATAACATAAACTTTGTTTAAATAACTATTATAATTGCTTACTACTAACGTAATATTATATTACTAAGACTTAATAGCTACTAATAGGTAGCGAAAATTAACTATAATAACTATAATAATATCTACGCCTATACCTATAACGCTTTAATATAATTATAATACTAATACTACTAAGTAATTGTGATATAGCAGAGAC
Organism: Drechslera avenae; assembly: GCA_034640345.1. NCBI lineage: Eukaryota > Fungi > Ascomycota > Dothideomycetes > Pleosporales > Pleosporaceae > Drechslera > Drechslera avenae. Next base: position 6,084 of record JAXRVH010000036.1, read on the forward strand.
AGCTATCTTAATACTATCTTCTATACGTAGACTTGACCTAATATCTAATACCTAATACCTAATACTAATATTAATACTAATACTAATACTAATATTAATATTAATACTATCCTCTTCTTACTAGCTATTACTATTACTATAAGCTATTATTATTACTATTACTATTACTATTGCTATTATTGCTGTTATTGCTGTTATTAACTAATACTATCTACTTATTGCCTATTAGTGTGTTGCTGCCTACTTTAATACCTACCTCTACGCCTATCTCTACGCCTACCTACGCTAGTATAAACGTTTAAGTAACCTCTACTATAATAAGAAGGTAGCTTAGTATCTTATAATATTTATAGTCTATAATAATGTTATCTAAGAACTACTTATAGTAGGGTTAAATAGAGTAATACTTTTTAAGCGCTCTACTTAAGGCTATTAACTTGTCTAGCTAATTCTAGATAAATGTTATTGCGCTAGCTAATAAGTCTATCTATAGCTATAGATAGTAGGCTTTAGTATATAGAGCGACTAGAAGAAGCCTTATATTCTATAGTTTAGTAGTATTGTATCTATTACTTAAACTAAGAAGACGCTCTTATATATATAAGAGATAGTAGTATAGAAAGATATAGCGTAGACTAAGGCGACGTAGTAGTATATTAAGATAGATAGTATAGTAACTAGAAAGAATACTATTATTAATAATCTAGATAAGTTTAGTGCTATTATTATATATAGCCCTATCTAGTATAAGAGCATAGTTTACTATAAGTAAGTTAATAGCTAAGCACAGCGATATAATTAATATCCTATATTAAAAGAGAGAAGTAAGTTCTAAGAAGAAGATTATAATATATAAAGAAATAAGTAGAAGTGTTACTAGCTAGAAGCTTTATAGGTACGCGTTACTACTATAATAGTATTATTATTTTTGCTCTATTACGCGTTACTCTATCGTACTATAATAGGGTCTCTTTAAAAAGTAATTATATAGAGTTTAACCTTTAATATCTATATATAATTAGCATTATAATTACTAGATTTATAGCTTAACTATAGCGCTTCTATAGTACTACGCAATTATATATCTACTACTAAGCCTTATCTATAGCTTAACTATAGCGCTTCTATAGTATTATATAATTTATTATAAAAATCTCTAGTATAGCTATAAGCTACTACTAAGATTATAGTTACACTTAAAATTATTGCGTTGCTACCTATAAGGTCTACCTAAACAACTATTCTAACAACAATAAGATATTTATAGATATAGAAAAATTAGTATTATAATAGAATAAGAAGTTATAATAGAATAAGGCGTTATAATAGAATAAGGTGTTATAATAAGATAAGGTGTTGCAATAATATAAGGCGTTGCGATAGTTCTAAATTTAAAAAGGTTTCTTTATTATACGCTTATAGCTGCCCTACCTACGTATATTTACTAAGTAAATACTACATTTAACTAAGTATAAGATGCTAAGATAGCCCCTTAACTACTTTCTTATATTGCTATTACTATAATACTGCGTTGTAAAAATCTACTACTAAGTATTAATATTACTTATAAAACAATATTATATTCTTTTAAGGTCTACTTTCTCTTCTATATCTTAGGTTTATTTTTTCTTATTTATCTAAGTAGGCTTTAAGTAGTAGCTTAGGTAATAAGGTTTATTAATAGTAACTTTCTATTTCTAGAGTAGTATATCTTAGCTATACTTCTAAGAGATCTCTAGTAGCTCTTCTTTACTTTTACTTTATAATTAATTAGAAAGTTCTTCTTCTAGTAGCTCTTTATTCTCTACTTATAGCTCTCTTAGCTTAACTATAGGATACTAGATAAAACGCTTTAGTCTGTTACCTAGAGTATACCTTCTAAAAAGTATTCTATCTAGTTTCTTTAGGTTATACTATTCTTTCTAATATATATTGTTAATATAAAATAGTCTAGTCTATTTAGGTAGAAACTTAGTAAGTATTAATTAGTTAGTCTTATAAAATAAGTCTCTTAGTAAAACTAAGTCTTCTATAGCTAGTAGATCTTTCTAAAGAACTCTTAAATTATTAAAATAGTCCTTATTTTCTTACCTTAAATAGACTATTCTATTAATTAACTTCTAAAATCTGATAACTCTTCTATAGAATTACTAAGCTCTTATTATAAATAGTATAAAGGTATCTTTTACTTCTACTTATAGTAATATTTACTATATAAGTATAGAAAGCTTTATTAGAAGAATATATTATCCACCTAATACTAAATAAGCTAGTATTTTCTATATAGAATATTTAACTATTATTTAGTCTACCTATAGTATACTAGCTAGATTTTTAATCTAATTATCTTAAAGTTTCTTTAGCGTAGCTATAATTAGTATATATTCTCTTTTAATAAGGCTCTAACCTTATAGATAATAAGTACTAGAGATAATATAATTAATATTCTAGTATTTTTAAAGAGATTCTACTAGTTCTTTATTCTCTAGACCTCTATTAGCTAATATCTTAAGTAGAAGTCTCTATTAACTAAAAATATTATTAATTAGAAACTTCTAAATAGACTTTAAATTATTTTTAGCTAGTGCTTTAGCTTCTAGCTAGCTAGAGGCGTAGTTCTAAGTAACTATTAGATACTTTCTACTATTTAATCTAGGAAGTATATAGACTATATTAATTATAACCTATCTAAATAGAATTAAAGATAGTTCTATAGGCTATAGAGCTTCTTATACTATAGTAGCTACGTATAGTTAGTACTTAGAATAGAATTAGATATATTTCTTAATCTAATTATATTATTCTTGCTAATAATATTATATCTAGACTTTTTACTATATACTTTCTTTACCTTAATAGCCTAAGTTATTATATAGTTCTCTAATAATCTCTTATTACTAGGTAAGATTATCTACTATCTAGCGTAGAGACTATCTACTACTAGGTAAAGTAAATAGATACTATTCTCTAACTATTATTTAAAGCGCCTTTTACTTAAACTTCTTAAAATCTAATTTAGTAAAGTAATCTAGTCTTTTTCTAAAAAGAATCTAAGCTATAAGCTATTATAATTCTTCTAAGTAGCTCTTATTAAGTAGTTACTTATTAAATAATAGGTCTACTAAGTAGAACCTATAAAGTAGAGTAGAGATTATCTACTTATCTCTTATAAAAGTAAGCTAAGTAGCTTTTAGATAAGCTTTAATAAAATCTTCTATATCTTTTTCTAGTTCTCTTAGTAAAGTCTAGCTTTTAGGTTCTAGTCTACGCGAAAGAGTATTAGCTACTATATTCTTCTTTTCTAAGATATATATAATATTAAAATCCTATAGATTTAGAAAAGTAAGCTATCTAGTAATAAGAGCACCTAGTAGATCTATTATACTATACTAAAGCTATACTATAAGGGTCTAAGTATCTATTTCTATAGTAAACCTTATACTATATAAGTATAACTAAAGCTTCTTTAGTATAAGTAGTAGTGCTTTATACTTATACTTATCTAAATTCTAATTTCTTTCTAAGGTAGACTAGACTCTACTCTTATAGTATACTAAGTATCTTTTTTCTTTCTTATCTAGCTATATAAGTACTACTCTCTATTCTTTACTACTTCTATTAACTACTATAATAATTACTTAGAGAGGTTTACTATAATTAATTAATATAAGCGCTAGAGTTATATATAAGCTTTTCTTTAGAAAGAATATTACTAACTACTATTTATCTCTCTAGTTAAAAGAAGTGTTTTCTAAAATAATCTAAATAAAAGTTCTACTACTATTATAAATCTAATAATCTAGACTCTATAGTAAATATATATACTAATAAATATTTAGATATTCTTTTAGTTCTTTAGATCTAGCTATATATAAATCTTTTCTTCTTTCTTTATATTAAGATATCTACTATTCTTATTAATTTAATAGCCTACTACTATTATTAAAGTATAGTAAAAGTCTAACTTATATCTAGAAATAGTAGCCTCTACTCTCTTAATATCTACTAGTACCTAGTCTATATTTAAAAGATACTTAGCTATATATTTATATATACCTAGCTTAATTTTCTCTTCCTAATATATAGCTTTTAGACCTTTAATATAAATATTATATAGGTATAGTATATAGTAATTTAGAATATAGTCTTAGTAAATTTTTATTATTACCTATATAAATTCTATAATTAAATTAATGGTACCTATAAGTAAAGTATATTAGTAAACTAGTCTAAGTAGCGTTAAGAAAGCTATAATATCTTTAGAGTTCTTATATAGCTTAACCTAATTATACTCTAAAAAAAATTCTATAAGAGATATAATAGTATAGCCTATAAACTTTTCTAAAAACTTATTAGAGTTAGATAGTAAGTTAGTATTATAAATAGTAACTCTATTAATCTTTTAAGTATTATTAATTAACTAATAGCTCTTATTCTTCTTTATAACTAGAAACTATAGGTTATAATATTAGCTTTTATAAAGTTTAAGAGTTTCTCTATTAATCTAGTCTTAGATTATCTTAATAACTACCTTGTAAAGCTTTCTTAGTACTAGAAATTAATCTATTTACTACGCCTAGTATAGTACTATATTAATAACTACTAGTAAGATTACTTCTCTACTTACTCTTTCTAATTTATAGAAGTTCTAGACTAAAGCTAATTCCCTTCTATATAGAAGTTCTTTAAGTATTTCTATTTCTCTTAGTAGAAGGTCTAGTAAGATCTTTGTTTTCTTTTATCTCTTAGAAGTAATCTAAGTACCTCTTAGAAACTTTATATAATATAGCTTAAAGTACTTTATAAATAGCACTTAGCTTAGATCTTTAGTATAGTACTATTTAGCTTTTACTCTTTTCTTCTAATCTAGTTAGCCTTTAATTTCTTATATAGTCTAGCCTAAGTTATTAATAGGCTTAATTTTTTACTCTTTTTACTTTTATATCCTATTAGCTTTAAAGTCTATTACTTCTTTCTAAGTTACTATTAGATTTTTAGAGAGAATTAATATTGCTTCTACTAGAATATTACTCTTCTTTATTTAAATATCTCTTAGCTTCTCTATCTAAATTTAATCTATTTTCTTTTTATTATATTTACTTATTCTAAGTACTACTATAACTTCCTTTAAAATTATATCTAATAACTTCTTGGTAAAGTTATTAGCTATTAAAAATAGCCTATTCTTATTCTTTACTACTATACTACTATTTAGTATTTTACCTAAAAATATTTGTAAATTCTATAAGAAATACCTAGTTTTACTAGATACTAATAGTCTATTAATTCTTACTTTTCTTAACTATTTAGTTACTAATAGTATAGCTAAATACTTTTTAGATAGGCCTTCTAGATTAATCTATACTACTACTAAGCTTATACTTCCCTATAACGCGTATTTAGCTAGCTTTTCTCTTTTATACTTAGAGAGTACTACGCTAGTAGCTATACTTCTCTAGCGTTTCTTAATATAGGACTAGTATATACCTCTAGAGTCTTAATCTAATTATCTCTTATATATATAAATCTTATATTAAATTCTCTATCTTTACTAAAAATATAATAGTAAGTAAGACTATTAGTTATATACTTAATACGCGCGTAAGTATTAGTTAGAAAGAGATTCTCTAGAATAATTAGGTTTATATAGTTTTCTATAATAAAGAGATTAGTTTATACTTTAATTCTTCTAATCTATATAGAGATTCTCTAAATAATATCTATAAAAGCCTTAGTACTTCTATTTACTAAAACTATTTATACTATACTTATACTTTTTAGTAAAGAGGTTATTAGAAGGTTTATATTTTCTACTATATTTCTTTTTATAGCAATAAGTTCTACTCTTAAATCTAGTAGAGTTATAAAGGTATTACTATAAATATTAATTAGAACCTTTAGGTAGTCTCTATATAAGTATTTAATACTAGCTACTCTATTATACTCTTACTAACTATCTATTAGTTTATCTCTATTTAGTCTAATATTATAATTATCTTCTAAAATAATATACTACTATATGTAGCTAATCTAAGTATCTATCTAGTATTTAGCTATAATATAGTAATACTATATTACCTTATCTACTACTATCTTAACTAAAATATAGTCTAGTAATTATTCTAGTAAAAGAAAGTTTACCTAGCCTTTAAGCCTTAGATTATCTTTTAACTAGCTTTTATCTAATTTACTACTCTAACTTTAACTTATAGAATTAAGCTCTAATTTTTTAAATTTCTTTAGTATATACTCTATCTAAAATAGCTTCTTATAAACTTATAGTAAATTACCTAGAATAGTCTTTAATAATAAGCTAACTCTAGTATCTATAATTTTCTAAATAACTTTCTATATATCTAGGCTAAGTTTTTCTACTATTCTATATTTCCTAGCCTATTTTTTCTTAGAGTTATTCTAAGTGCCTTTTAGAGCTCTCTTTAAGAATTTATTTATAGATAATATAAATAATTATCAACCTAGTTAACCTATTAACCTAGTTAGTTTTACTTAGTATAACTAATCTACTCTACGCTATCTTTATTATTACTATTAACACTATCTACACTCCTATTATACGTACTACTATCTAATTTAGAAGTTTCTACTACGTCTTTCTAATAGGTTCGCGTATTATACCTAGTCTCCCTATATATACTACAATGTTATTAAGTTAGTAGTATAGTTTTAGTAGCACTACTACTCTAAGTTCTCTTTAAAGAATTTACTATAATAGACGCGCTAGTAGCTACCTAGTTAGCTACTATTCTATACTTAAGAGTACTCTCTATCTAGATCTACTTTCTTTTCTATATTTTTTACTTAGTTAGAACTACTAATTACTCTTTAAGCTTATAGTTATATATAGCTAAAAGCGCGTTTTATTATAGTATTAGCTTAGTACTCTTTATAAGCTAAGAAAAGCCTCTCTTAGTAGTTATTAGTAATTAAGAGAAGAAATTAGTAATAAGCTTTAATTATAACCTAAATTTAAGTATATTACTTAGTATTTTTAACTACTATAGCGCTTCTAGTATAGAGAGTTATAGTAGAGTATATAGACTAACTTTAATATAATCTAATACTACTAACGTATTAATAAAGACTATTCTTATTATCTTAAAGGCCTTTATATAATTTTTCTCTATAAATACTAAGAAGTAGGCGTTCTTAAAAGTAAGAAAGAAAGCTTCTTTATTAATATAGTAGACGCGCTAGCGTACTAAGTCTTAGACGTATTTAGAGTACTTACACTTTAATAGTAAGAAGTAGACTATATTAAGTAGCTAAAGAATATATAATAAATAGGCTAGTATATAGAGTATTAGAATATTATATTCTAGGTAGTAGTTCTTAAAATCTTAGTTAAGGTAGCTCTTATAGCTATCTAGAATAAGTAGCCTATACCTCTCTATCTAACGCGTCTTTATATACGCGTTAAAGTGCTCTAACTATACTAAACTAAGCGTATTATTTATCTAGCTATTCTTAGAGACTAATAGTTTCTAATTATATAGTATATCTACCTCTTTATACTACGCTAAGATATAGACGCGTTCTTTGTAGATAATAAAGAGTAAGGTTATATACTCTACTACGTAAATACTCTAAATAACTATTACCTACTTATAGTCGCCTAGCTAGATAATATTAGGCTAGGTATATCTTTCTAAACCTATAATAACCTTTATAGACCTAAAAACGCCTATCTAAAAGCCTATCTTATTAAAGTTATAGATATTCTTATTATAGATACTATACTTAGCTTTAGTCTCTTTAACTAGCTTAATCTATATACTAATTACCTCTAGGTCTTTCTATAGCTTTCTCTACCTATCCTTTAGACAATTAAATACTATCTTAAGCTTATCTAAACATATTATAAAGCGCTTAGCCTACTTCTTACTAATAAGCTTCCTATAATAAGTACTTAGAAGTTTATTAGCTATATCTTCTACCTTATATAGCTAAACTAAGTGTCCTTAATAATTAAAGTTAAGAATATATTAGATAAGTGTTTACTCTTCTATCTAAGTAAGCTTATAGTAGGCGTTACGTAAATCTAGCTTAGAGTAGACTCTACTATATTAGTTAAAAAGTATAGAGCGTAGAACCCTAAAGGCGTTAGCAGCGTATTAGAGGCTAGAAAACTCTTTATTCTTATAAGTAAGAAGGGCTATATTAATTCTACCTTCTTAATTAGTTATTATTATATATTGTTATTAAGATATAATATAAGAAAGAGGATAGTAGTAGTCTTACTAAGAACTAACTAGGTTAATAGATTAACTAGGTTAATAATTATTCACGTTATATCTAGTATATCTATATCTACCAGTTCTAGTATATCTATAAATTATACTTTCTAATTCTTACTTAGATTATAATTAAGAAAGTAATTATTATCTTTATTCTTATACTCTCTTAAGTATAGAATATACTCTCTACTAGACTTTTTTAGAATAGTCTTTAGTATACTTTTCTAGATCTTTACTAGATTATAACTAGAAAAAGGTTTCTTACTAATATTATTTTAGAAGATAGTAGCTAATACTACTATATTACTATTATACTAATTTGCGCTAAATAATTAAAAGCTATTATCTAAGTTAGATTTACCTAAAATAGTAGATAAACTATAGAATTATTTATAGTTCTTTATTAGAATTATATCTAAGTTATCTAGTATAAGCTAAACTAATATTATATTACTCTTAGAAGAACGTATTATCTAAGACTCTTATAGATAAAGTAGTATATAGGTAAAAGAATTAATATTCTTTTTAATCTAGCGCCTCTTAATCTCTAATACTATTATATCTACCTATAGTCTTTAACTAAGATTTATAACTCTACTCTATAGGTATTCTAGCGTACCCTAGTTAAGCATTAATTAGTTATTAAGGTAAGACTATTCTTTATTAATAAAAGCTTATAAAATAGAGTAATTCTTCTTCTAATAGCTTATCTTATTATATACCTAATAGAGAAGTTAAGCTATTAAGGCCTAGTTATACTAATTAGCTTAGTTACTTAGGCCTAATCTCTATTAATAACTCTAAAAATTATTACTATAGTTCTAATAGCCTATCTAATACTAACTTTATAGTACGTATTCTTATTAATATAATACTAACTAATTATTTATTAGACTATTATACTAATAACTACTAGTAGGTACTTATATATTTACCTAGAGTATATAGCTATAGAGTACTACTATATATTTCTTAATCTACTTATTAACTTCTTCTTTTATAACCTAATTTACTATTAGCTTAGCTTTATATAGTACCTATTATAGGCTCTAAGGTTCTATTTCTAAACTTACTTTATTTAATTTAAGTTAAAGTATTTTATCTATAATTCTATTAACTTTATTCTTAGTAGAGGCTAATTTAGGTAGTAACTACTTCTAAGTAGCGGCGCTAGATTTAGATACCCTAGGCTAGTTACTACCTAGCTATTGCGACATAGTCGCTCTATCTAAAAATAATACTAAGTTACCTACTAAGTTACTTACTAAGCCTACCCCGCGCTACGCGCGTAATTACAATTATAATTAGGATTACTATTACTATTACTATTACTAAATTACTACACAAGTGCTAATATTATAATATTAGCATATTAAATAATTATAGGTAGTATAAGCTTAATTATAGCGCTACTACGCAAATAAATGTTTGATAGCGAGACGCTTAAGTCTACCTACGCGATATAACGCAATTAATTCTCCTTCTTCTTCTCCTCCTCCTCTACTACTAGCCTATAATGCCTACGGCACTTATAATACCCTCGCTCGCTCTAGATACCTAATACGCGTTAGTCTAACTTACAACACTACTAAATAACTTACTAACTAGGATATAATTAATCGCGATCTACTAAGTATATTATAACAGCTTCTTACTACCTATATATAGGATATTACGTATCGCTTCTAATTATTTTAGAGCTATAAGAAAGGCCTTCTCTTTTATAGATAGATTATAGTTAATCCCCTTACTAAGCTTCTTATTAACCTCTATACTAGCCTTCTTATAGAGGGCGTCTACGTCCTTTTATAATAGGTAGAACTTATTATCCTTAGGTATATCTACACTAGTTAGAGCTTATTACAACATAGATATATACGCACTTACCTTTATCCCTAAGATATACCCTCTATAGTCTTAACTACTATTAGTTTTTAACTTCTTTAATAGGCTAATTAGGCTAGACCTTAGCCTTCTTTCTAGCTACTATTAGCTTAGAAGTATTGTTAATCCTAGCTTTAAGCTAGGCCTTAGTACTCGCGCTAAGACTAGTAGGCAAAGACGCTTATAGGTTATCTATATCTATATCTATATCTATATCTAGTTTATTGTCTAATCGCTTAACAATATATAAGTTTAAAGAGTTTATATGCTTAAAGAGATACCTCTAGCATTTTATATACTAAGTGTAGCCCTTTAGTACTACACAATCTTTAACTATATAACTATACAATATTAGCTATCTCTATCTAATTAGATTATCTATTACATAACTATTTGAATCTTCTATCGCGCTCTAATCCTATCTAATTTCCCTTATATTATATACCTATAGATATCTTATCGTCGCCGCAAGGCCCTTAATCTTCTCTACTTCTAAGTAGTCTTCTAACTATAGTCTTAGAAGAGAATATTTAATACTAGTAGCTAGAAAACTAGTACTTATTATACCTTAGCTAGTTTATTATATATACTTATCTACTAGTCTTTATAGATACTAAGTTAAACTTTACTTCTAGTTTAAATTCTTTTACTACTTCTAGAAGGTTAAGTATTCTAGTATTCTTTTCTACTTCTATATATTTTAAAAGATACTTAGAGATCTTTTTATACTTAAAAGATAGTAGTAAGTCTATATAGAGTTAAAACTTCTCTAAAACTCTAGTAGCTTACTTTAGTAGTAGTTCTTTAATAAGATAGAAGTCTCTTTAGCCTTTCTTAATTCTTAATAACTTAATATAGCGCTTACTATAAATATAAAACTCTTATAGGTAATTAAGAGTACTAAGTTCTATTTATACCTAGTATTAAGCTAGCTAGTACTTAAAATACTTAGTATAGAATTTCTATTAGTACTTATTATTAGTATAGAAATACTATTTAAGTACTTTTTAGAAGCTTTTCTAATTCTTATCTTATAGAGCCTTCTTATACTTATCTAAGGCTTAGATAATTACTCTTTACTTTAGATTATAGTAAGATATAAGCTAATTAATTATTAACTTTTTAGTAAACTTATAGTATTTAGCTATTTTCTTAAAATACTCTAAGAATATAGTAATATTTTTTCTATTAAAGGTTAGAATACTCTTAGAAGGATATAGTAGAAGCTAAGAGGTATAAACTAGTATATTACTTCTACTAGTAGTATTTAACTAGGTAAGAGAGGCTATTATTATCTAAAGGACCTTTACTATATCTAAATTATAAGTACTATATACTACTATAGGCTATATAGACCTCCTTAGAGTTAGAATTTATAGTAAGGCTACTATTTCTATAATTAGCTATATAATAGATAGTATATTTACTATATTAATAATATAATTAGGTATTTTTATAATAGAGTTTCTATTTTTCTAAGAAGTTATTAGTAGAGAGATTTCTAGGCTAAAAGAAAGAAATTCTTATAAATCTAAAGCTTATTTAGATATACTTAGTTAAGGTTATTTCTTTACTTATTTCTTTAACTTATTACTACTTTAACTACTACTTATATATATAAATCTAATAGCTAAGTTTATATAAAAGACTAATATAATAGTTATAAAAGTTATAAATAATAATACTTCTATCTTTATACAAAGTATTATTCTACTTTTTTCTCTTCTTAGAAGTATAACTAGTAATTCTTTTATCTAGTTATTTACTATCTTCTCTACCTCTTCTAAGTCTCTTTCTAATAGTTCTATATATCTAATAATATTTACTACTTTGTCTAGTATATAGTTACTTTACTAACTACCTATTATTTACTACTAATTTACTTTTAGTTATACTATAAGTACTATATAAATAGTCTTAGTCTTTATACTTACTTAATTTATCTTTAGATATCTCTCTAATTTCTACTAATTCTACTATTAAGTTTAGAAGTTTTCTATACTCTCTATAACCCTTCTAATCTATATTTATACTATTATTTCTCTTTTCTTCTATTAGAAGTCTTTATAATACATTACTATTTTTTCTATCTCTATTCTATCTAACTATCTTTTAGTTTACTCTTTTACCTAGGTATTTATATTATAAGGCTCTCTTAGCTATTTTCTATAGGTAACTTATTTTATAAATATATCTTATGTTTCTTCTAGTATCTCTTACTACTACTTTATAATATAGTTATATAAAGAGTCTTTAGCTCTCTTCTTCTTCTTATTATATTCTAAACTTCTTAGATATTACTATTACAAAAGCTTATTAGAAGGTGCGTATTAAGTGCGCTTAGCTCTTCTAAGAAGAAGAGCTAGAAGTTAAGTTCTTTAATTAGTTACTATATATAGTAGTTATTATTCTATAGAAATATATACTTAATATAGTATTTAAAATAGTATTCTTTTTATATATATTAGTTATTATCTAAGTAATATTTATTATAACTCTTTGTTATAATCTCTATTTACCTTACCTATCTAAGTGCCCTTTAGCCTATACCTTATACCTAATTTCTATATCTCTATTTACTCTACTATACTAGTTAAGCTTTTCTTTAGTAAGAGTACTAGTATTACTAGTAAAAAAACTAAAGAAAAAGTAGTAGGTCTATATTAACTATAGAAGCCTTAACAAACTTATAGTATTAAATAGATACTCTCTCTCTTTTATTAAAGAAATACTATATTACCTCCCTGAAGTAAAATAGTTTACTAAGGTAGATATCTAGTTAGTATTTTACTATATTAGAGTTATAGAGAAGAATAAATACTTAATAGCTATTAGAATCTAATTTAGACTATTTAAATAGCTAGTCTACTCTTTTAGACTTATAGAGGCGCTCTTAATCTTCTAATACTGTATTAATAATATATTATATAAAATCTTAGAATACTTTACTATAGCCTACCTAGATAATATACTAATATACTTAAATAGTAGTAGAGTAGACTACTTACTTAAAGTAAGAGTAGTACTATTATAACTATATAAAGATAAGCTATTATTTTATAAGGAATATTAATGCTTAGCAGCAGATTTTCACAACGCGGTATTATAGTAACAGCAATATAAGAAAGTAGTTATGGCGCTATCCTAGCACCTTATACTTAGTTAAATATAGTATTTACTTAGTAAATATATATAGGCAGGGCAGCCATAAGCGTATAATAAAGGAACTTTTTCAAATTTAGAACTATTGCAACGCCTTATATTATTGCAACGCCTTATTCTATTATAACGCCTTATTCTATTATAATACATTATTCTATTATAACTTCTTATCCTATTATATTACTAATTTTTCTATATCTATAAACATCTTATTATTATTAGAATAGTTGTTTAGGCGGACTCTATAGGCAGCGACGTAATAATTCTAGGTATAACTATAATCTTAGTAGTAGCTTATAGCTATACTAGAGATTTTTATAATAAATTATATAATGCTATAGAAGCGCTATAGTTAAGCTGTAGATAAGGCCTAGTAGTAGATATATAATTGCGTAGTGCTATAGAATTGCTATAGTTAAGCTATAAATCTAGTAATTATAATACTAATTATATATAGATATTAAAGGTTAAACTCTATATAATTACTTCTTAAAGGGACCATATTATAGTATAATAAGGTAACGCGTAATAGAGCAAAAATAATAATACTATTATAGTAGCAACGCTATAAAGCTTCTAGCTAGTAATACTTCTACTTATTCCTTTATATATTATAATCTCCTCCTTAGAACTTACTTCTCTCTCTTAATATAGAATATTAATTATATTGCTATGCTTAGCTATTAACTCGCCTATAGTAAACTATGCCTTTATACTAGATAGGGCTATATATAATAATAGTACTAAACTTATCTAGATTATTAATAATAGTATCCTTCCTAGTTACTATACTATCTATCTTAATATACTACTACGTCGCCTTAGTCTATACTATATTTTTCTACACTACTATCTCTTATATAAATAAGAGCGTCTTCTTAGTTTAAGTAATAGACACAACACTACTAAACTATAGAATATAAGGCTCCTTCTAGTTACTCTATATACTATAGCCTACTATCTATAGCTATAGATAGACTTATTAGCTAGCGTAATAATATTTATCTAGAATTAGCTAGATAAGTTAATAGCCTTAAGTAGAGCGCTTAAGAAGTATTAATTTATTTAACTCTACTATAAGTAGTTTCTAGATAACCTTATTATAGACTATAGATATTATAAGATACTAGGCTACCTTCTTATTATAGTAGAGGTTGCTTAAACGTTTATACTAGCGTAGGTAGGCGTAGAGGTAAGCGTAGAGGTAGGTGTTAAAGTAGGTAGTGATACACTAATAGGTAATAAGTAGATAGTATTAGTTAATAATAGTGATAATAGCGATAATAGTAATAGTAATAGTAATAGTAACAATAATAGCTTATAGTAATAGTAATAGCTAGTAAGAAGAGGATAGTATTAATATTAATATTAGTATTAGTATTAGTATTAATATTAGTATTAGGTATTAGGTATTAGATATTAGGTTAAGTCTGCGTATAGGAGATAGTATTAAGATAGCTGTCTCTACTATATTGTAATTACTTAGTAGTATTAGTATTACGATTATATTATAGCGTTATAGGTATAGGCGTAGATATTGTTATAGTTATTATAGTTAATTTTCGCTGCCTATTAGTAGCTATTAAAAGTTAGCAATATAATGTTATGTTAGTAGTTAGCGTTTATAATAGTTATTTGAACAAAGTTTATATTATATAGTAGGAGTATTTTAATAAAAAAGATTATTAAAAAATATATTAGTCTCTATCCTTAAGGGATAAAGATAAGCTATATTTAAGTCTAGAAAAATATATCTTTATAATATAAATAGTATACTACCTAGAATTTATAGTAGAAGTAGAAAAGTTATTTTACTTAGACTCTAAGAAGATTAGAGTAATAAGAGACTAGAAACTTCTATAGAATATAAAAGAAGTTTATAGCTTCTTAGAATTTACTAACTTTTATAGAAATTTTAAAAAGTACTTCTTAGATATTATAACTCTACTATATAATCTAACTAAAAATAGTATAGACTTTTATTAGAGAGATAGAAAAGAGAATACTTTTAGTAAGTTAAAAGAAGCTTTTATATTAAAACTAATACTACTCTAAAAGAATAATAATAAAGATATAGTTATAGAGGTAGACTACTTAGAAAAAGCTCTAGAAAAATACTTATTTTAAATAAAAAATAGAATCTTATATTTAGTAGTATACTACTTAGTATCTTTTATAATAGAATAAAGAAAATATATAATCTATAATAAAGAACTTATAGTAATAGTAAAATATATAGAGGCTTAGACTCTAGAACTTATAAGTATTAGAAGACTATTTATAGTACTTACTAACTATAAAAATCTTAAATACTTTATATAAGTCTATATATTAAGTAAGAGATAATATTACTAGTCTAAATTCTTCTCTAGGTTCTACTATAAGTTATAGTTTAGACTAGGCTATTTAGCTACCTAACCTAATGTACTAAGTAGATATAACTAAAATATAAAAAGAAATTAGAAAATAGAATTATATATAATAAACTCTATTATAATAAGAACTATAAAAATAGAGAACTAGAGTAAACCTAATCTATATCTAAGATAAATAACTCTTTTTACTAATACTTATATATAGCGTTTATAGATTAAAGCTATAAAATTAGATAGTAGCTACTTAGCTAAACTAAAAGTAGTATAAAAAATACTAAAATATTTCTAGTTAAAGCTAATATAAAGTAATAGATTAGTAACTATACTCTATCTATATATAGTATACTTTTTTAGTAAGAAATTATCTAGGTCTCTTTATAGAAGCTTCTAATAACCATAGTAATCTAATATACATATAGGTTAAACTTATTAAAATATCTAGATAAAAATACTATATTCTATATTATATAAAGAGACTACTACTAGAATAGTATATTAGAAGATATAGTAAGATATATCTAAAATTATTACTACTATAGTATATACGCTTTATAGCTAAAATATTAGAGATTTCTCTAACTTATACTAGTAGTAGATAGGTTCTAGTTATAAATCTTAATAGATTTTATAATAGAACTTCTCTAAGAAAAAGAGAATTCTTTAAAATTTCTATTAGTTATTATAGATTACTATTAAAGTATATTTAGCTAAAGGCTATAACTTTAATGATATTAGAGGTATATATAGAATATTTCTAAGATATATAGTAGTAATTCTATAGATTTCTCTTAAGTATTATTATAGACTATAGATTAGACTAGCTAGAATACTTCTAGAAACTACTATATAAAATAGTAAAGATTAAGTAATTACTATCTATAATATACTATTTCTAGATAGATAGAGGTATAGAGTAAATAAACTAAGAAGTATAGGTAGTTCTAAAAGTAATAGTTAATTTCTTATAAATAGACTAGCCTCTTTACTTCTCTATATACTAGCTTATCAAAAATAATAGAGACTTCTTAGTTATAGGCCTAAGCCTTAACCTACTAATTAATAGATATACTATAGCTCTAATCTAGACTTAGGTAGAAATACCTATAAGTATAAAGACTCTAAAGAGAAGAGTAGTATACTTTATAGAATACTTTTAAGATAGTATAGTAGTTATTATTCTATAGAAACGTGTGCTTAATATAGTATTTAAGATAGTATTAATTTTATATATATTAGTTATTATCTAAGTAATATTTATCGCGACTCTTTATTACGATCTCTATTTACCTTACCTATCTAAGTACTCTTTAGCCTATACCTTATACCTAATTTCTATATCTCTATTTACTCTACTATAATAGATAGGTACTTATCTAAGTAGCTATAGTATTTATATAATAATAATAGTAGAAGTCTACTAATCTATCTTACTACTCTATAGAAAGATTTTAGGTAAGTAATAAGATTTATTTCTTAATATATAATATAAAGATAGTCTAGGCTAGCTAAAAACTTAACTAGCTCTAAGTAAAGTATATAGTAACTACTATACCTACTCTACTTATAGTTATACTAGACTTACTAGAAAATCTTTATAAAACTATCTATATAAACCTAGTAGAGTAAGTACTATATAACTTACTACTAAGCTAAGAGCTAAAGAATAATTAACTAAAACTTACTCTAGGTCTAAAAGAAGAGAATAAGAGCCTAAGAGAATAGAAAGTAAAAAAAATATTAGCTTAAAAGAGAGTAAAAGAATATAATTAGAAATAGCTACTAGTAAAATAGAAAAAATAGCTAAACCTAATATAGTATCTAAAAGAAGATTCTAAGAAAATAGAGACTCTTTAGAGGTTTAAGAAGTAAGAGATTTTAAAAAAGAGATAAGAGATATTATAGAAAAGAAAAAAAAATGATAAAAAGAAAAAAAATTCTTATTAAGAGAATATATAAAGCCTTAAGAGGCTAATATAATACTATAAAGTAGTACTAGCCTAAAGAAAAAGAGAAGAAAATATAAAGGCTATAAAAACTCTAGAAGAAATTTAACTAAATAACTTAAGAAAATCTATTTATATCTAAACTACTACTCTAAGAGTAATAGAATAACTTATAACTATAATAATATTTATAATAATAATAAGCTCTCTTAGCCTCTAAATTAGAAACTAAGAGACTCTAGAAATAGTAAGAACTCTTAAGATAGTAGTAAGGTAAAGATAAGTAGTAATCTATAATCTAAGTAATTAAGGCCTAAAAGATATTAGTAAAAAGTCTTAATAATCTAAAGAAGAAAAAGATATATATAGTATTAGTCTCTATTGTAGCTACTATATAATCTTAGCTAGTAGTAAAATAGTTTAGACTATTACTAATAGCTTAGAAGAAGAGAGAGAGAATAGTTCTAGAATAAAAGCTACTAGAAGCTAGTATAGTATTAGAGAGAACTAACTAAGACTTAAAGTAGAAAGTTAATAAATCTATATTAGTACTATAAGTAGTAATACTAGTATACTAAGTACTCTTAAGAGTATTTTTATAAGTATAGTATACTTTATAAAACTAAATACCTATTAGAAAAAGAACTAAAAGTATAGTAATACTAATACTTATCTCTTAAAAGTACTTCTTAGCTTTAGTAGTACTCTTCTTAATATAGACCTCTAGATTCTTAGAGTTTACTAAGGCTATATACTAGTATATAGTATAGTAGAGAACTAGATATAAAGTAAAAAGACTATTATAATAAATATAGATAATCTTTCTAGTAGTATATAAAGTATAACTATAACTTGAACTCTAAGTATAATAAATATAACTCTAAGAAGTATAAGCCTAAAAGTATAAACTATAAAAAAATACTATTCTAGAAGAAGTAGAAGCTTTATTATTAAAATCTCTTTTAACTAAAAAGCTACTAATAATATAGTAATAGAATAGAGTCTAAAAGACTTTAGAGGTTTTATTATAGAAGAAAACTAAAGAGTAAGATAGATAACTATTATTACTATAACTACTACTACTATCTCTACTAAAGAAGCTAATAGTACAGCTACTAGAAGTAGAACTAATAAGTAATATAAGAAAATATAGAAGAAAAATAGAGTAAAAATAGAAATAAAGTAAAGATAAAGGAAAAGTAAAGTAGCGTTAAAGATAGAATAGATTATAAGAAAATAGTAAAGTACTAAGTATAATATAAATATAATATAGAGAGTTAGTAGTAGTAAAATATTAGAGAGATATAATAATAATAAAGATAGAGTAAAAGTTTTTACGCTAAGTATAGACCTCTTACTTATAGTTTATATATGAATACTAAAATACGCTATAATATAGTAGTAATATAATCTAGATATAACTTAGTACTAAAATAATAATATAAAAAGTATATTTTACCTATATAATATATCTAAGAAAAATTATAATAGAAGTAGATAGAGAGGTATATAAAGAATTAAGCTATACCTATTTTAGAAATCTTAGAAAAATCTTAGTATAAGCTAAAGGTACATAAGCTACTAAAGAGCCTTCTTATAGATACTTTCTTAGACTATATAATACTATTAAGCACCTTTATATATTCTATATAAAGGGCTAGCCTATAATAGTAAGTACTACCTCTTAGCCTAGTATAAGAAAGAAGACTTACTCTAGAATTAAGTTATTAGAGTCTATAAGAATAGCTAGATAATAAATAAGCTTAGTATAGAGTAGCTAGAGTACTTTAATAAGTATATAAATAAGAGAACTTTTAGTAACTATTACTTACTAATTCTAGATAGTTATAAGAGCTATAGCTTAATTAAATTCTACTAGGTCTATGAAAGGAAAAATATAATTACTTTCTATATACCTCTATACTTATTATACCTACTATAGGCACTTAATATTAGGTATTTTATGCTATTAAAGAAAATATATAGGTACTAAGATAGAAAGCTAATATATAATAAAATTACTTATATTACTAAAATAGAGTTCTTACTATACTTTATTACTACTTAAAATATCTCTATTATAAAGAGTAATATTTTAGAAGACTTCTAAGATACTAGCTTAGTTCTATTTAATCTAGAGGCTATAGTATGAACGCTTAATATCTATCTATATACTTTACTATTATAGACTATTAAAAATGATTTCTAGTAGTTATAGACTCTAAGTAATACTCTTAAATTAGAGTTATTATTTTATAAGTGATATCGATGCTTAATAGTAGATTTTTATAACGCGGTATTATAGTAATAGTAATATAAGAAAGTAGTTAAGGCGCTATCCTAGTACCTTATACTTAGTTAAATGCGGTATTTACTTAGTAAATATACGTAGGTAGGGTAGCTATACGCGTATAATAAAGGAACTTTTTTAAATTTAGAACTATTACAACACCTTATACTATTATAATACCTTATCTTATTATAACGCCTTATCCTATTATAATACTTTATTCTATTATAATACTAATTTATCTATATCTATAAATATCTTATTATTATTAGAACGCTATTATTGTTTAGGTAGACCCTATAGGCGGCGACGCAATAATTCTAGGTATAACTATAATCTTAGTAGTAGCTTATAGCTATACTAGAGATTTTTATAATAAATTGTGTACTAAGTAAATACCGCATTTAACTAAGTATAAGGTGCTAGGATAGCGCCTTAATTACTTTCTTATATTGCTGTTACTACAATACTGCGTTGTAAAAACCTACTACTAAGCATCGATATCACTTGTAAAATAAATAATAATAAATTGTGTAATACTATAGAAGCGCTGTAGTTAAGCTATAGATAAGGCCTAGTAGTAGATATATAATTACGTAATACTATAGAAGTACTATAGTTAAGCTATAAAGCTAGTAATTATAATACTAATTATATATAGATATTAAAGATTAAACTCTATATAATTACTCTATAAACGGACCCTATTATAGTATAATAGGGCAACGCGTAATAGAGTAAAAATAATAGCACTATTATTATAGTAATACGTGCCAATAAAGCTTCTAGCTAGTAATACTCCTACTTATTTCTTTATATATTATAATCTCCTTCTATCTTAGAACTTACTTCTCTCTCTTAATATAGGATATTAATTATATTACTATACCTAGCCATTAACTCGCCTATAGTAAACTATATCTTTATACTAGATAGAGCTATATATAATAATAGTACTTAACTTATCTAGATTATTAATAATAGTATCCTTTCTAGTTACTATACTATCTATCTTAATATACTTCTACCTTACCTTAGTCTATACTATATCTTTCTACACTACTATCTCCTATATATATAAGAACGTCTTCTTAGTTTAAGTAATAGATATAACACTACTTAACTATAAAATATAAGGCTTCTTCTAGTTACTCTATATACTATAGCCTACTATCTATAGCTATAGATAGACTTATTAGCTAGCGTAATGATATTTATCTAGAATTAGCTAGATAAGTTAATAGTCTTAAGTAGAGTACTTAAAAAGTATTACTCTATTTATCTCTACTATAAGTAGCTCCTGAATAACTTTATTATTAACTATAGATATTATATAAAACTAGGCTACCTTCTTATTATAGTAGAGGTTACTTAAATATTTATACTAGTATAGATAAGTATAAAGGAAGGTATAGAGGTAGGCGTAAAGGTAGGTATTAAAGTAGGTAGTAATATACTAATAGGTAATAAGTAGATAGTATTAGTTAATAATAGTAATACTTATAATAATAGTTATAGCAAAAGTAATAATAAAAATAATAGCTTATAGTAATAGTAATAGCTAATAAAAAAAGAATAGTATGAATGTTAATATTAGCATTAGTATTAGTATTAATATTAGTATTGGGTATTAGATATTAGATATTAGGTTAAGTCTATATAGGTGATAGTATTAAGATAGCTATCTCTACTATATTATAATTATTTAGTAGTATTAGTATTATAATTATATTATAGTATTATAGGTATAGGCGTAGATATTATTATAGTTATTATAGTTAGTTTTTGCTATCTATTAGTAGCTATTAAGTCTTAGCAATATAACGTTACGTTGGTAGTTAGCGTTTATAATAGTTATTTTTAAATGAAGTTTATATTATATAGTAAGAGTATTTTAATAAAGATTATTATTAAAACATATTATAGTCTCAATTCTTTAGAGCTCTACTATATTATAATATCTTAGTTATATTATAGTTTTATAGCTATAGGCGTAGTTATTATTATAGTTATTATAGTTATTATAGTTAATTTTCGCAAACTAATAGTAGCTATCGAGTCTTCGTAATATAATATTATATAGGTAGTTAGTAATTAGTATTAAGAATAGTTATTTAAATAAAGTTTATTGTTTTACAAGTGATATCGATGCTTAGTAGCAGATTTTTACAACGCGGTATTGTAGTAACAGCAATATAAGAAAGCAATTAAGGCGCTATCTTAGCACCTTATACTTAGTTAAATGCGGTATTTACTTAGTAAATATACGTAGGTAGGGCAGCTATAAGCGTACAAGAAAGGAACTTTTTCAAATTTAGAACTATCGCAACGCCTTATATTATTATAACGTCTTATTCTATTATAACGCCTTATTCTATTATAACGTCTTATTCTATTACAACTTCTTATCCTATTATAACACTAATTTTTCTATGTCTATAAATATCTTATCGTTATTAGAATAGTTGTTTAGGCGGACCTTATAGGCGGTAACGTAATAATTCTAGGTGTAACTATAATCTTAGTAGTAGCTTATAGCTATACTAGAGATTTTTATAATAAATTATATAATACTATAGAAGCGCTATAGTTAAGCTGTAGATAAGGCCTAGTAGTAGATATATAATTACGCAGTACTATAGAAGTGCTATAGTTAAGCTGTAAATCTTATAATTATAATACAAATTATATATAAATATTAAAGGTAAAACTCTATATAATTACTCTTTAAAGGGACCTTATTATAGTATAATAGGGCAACGCGCAATAGAGTAAAAATAATAACACTATTATAGTAGCAACGCGTACCTATAAAGCTTCTAGCTAGTAATACTCCTACTTATTTCTTTATATATTATAATCTCCTCCTATCTTAGATAAGTTATTTAGGCTAGTCTATTTCTTTAGTTAGAAGTACCTTAGAACTTACTCCTCTCTCTTAATATAGGATATTAA
This sequence comes from Drechslera avenae, assembly GCA_034640345.1. NCBI lineage: Eukaryota > Fungi > Ascomycota > Dothideomycetes > Pleosporales > Pleosporaceae > Drechslera > Drechslera avenae. The sequence continues at coordinate 28,948 of JAXRVH010000036.1, forward strand.
TTATATCGCTATACCTAGCTATTAACTCGACTATAGTAAACTATACCCTTATACTAGATAGAGCTATATATAATAACAGCACTAAACTTATCTAGATTATTAATAATAGTATCCTTTCTAGTTACTATACTATCTATCTTAATATACTACTACATCGCCTTAGTCTACGCTATATCTTTCTATACTACTATCTCTTATATATACAAGAGCGTCTTCTTAGTTTAAGTAATAGATATAACACTACTAAACTATAGAATATAAGCCTCCTCTTAGTTACCCTATATACTATAGCCTACTATCTATAGCTATAGATAGACTTATTAGCTAGCGTAATAATATTTATCTAGAATTAGCTAGACGAGTTAAGAACCTTAAGTAGAGTGCTTAAGAAGTATCGCTCTATTTAACTCTACTATAAGTAGTTCCTAGATAACTTTATTATAGACTATAGATATTATAAGATACTAGGCTACCTTCTTATTATAGTAGAGGTTGCTCGAACATTTATACTAGCGTAGGTAGGCGTAGAGGTAGGCGTAGAGGTAGGTATTAAAGTAGATAGCGACACACTAATAGGCAATAAGTAGATAGTATTAGTTAATAATAGCGACGACAGCGATAATAGTAATAGTAATAGTAATAGTAATAGCTAGTAAGAAGAGGATAGCATTAATATTAATATTAGTATTAGTATTAGTATTAATATTAGTATTAGGTATTAGGTATTAGATATTAGGTTAAGTCTATATATAGGAGATAGTATTAAGATAGCTATCTTTGCTATATTGTAATTACTTAGTAGTATTAGTATTACAATTATATTATAGCGTTATAGATATAGACGTAGATATTATTATAGTTATTATAGTTAATTTTCCCTGCCTATTAGTAGCTATTAAGTCTTAGCAATATAACGTTACGTTGGTAGTTAGCGTTTATAATAGTTATTCGAATAAAGTTTATGTTATATAGTAGGAGTATTTTAATAAAAAAGATTATTAAAAAATACATTAGTCTCTAATCTTAAGGGTAAATAAGGTTTATATTATATAGTACTAGAATTTTGATAAAAAAGATTATTAAAAAATATATTAGTCTCTATTCTTAAAAGCTAAACTTATGTTATTCTAATATCTCTAACTATCTTACTTATCTATATTTAAGTACTTTTATTGTTATAAAGTTTACTAGATTCTTATAATCTATATATATTATAAGTTCTAAGTAGCTTTCTATATATAATCTCTAGTACTATAAGTATATAAATATAGCTTATAGCTTCTTATTATAAATATTATATTATTCTTTTAGTTCTATTAATTTATAAGAGTAGTAGACAAAAGAATACTATTTATTTTTATATAATTAACTTAAATATCTACTTATTATAAGACCTAAGGTATTAGTCTTAAAGTATAGTACTTATCCTAATAAGAATAAATAAAATTATAGTAATTCGATACTTATATTTTTAAGCTTCTAGAAGGCTTTCTCAATATTCTTACTTTACTTAAAGAATATATCTTTTCTTATAAGTCTAGTTAAAAGTATAGTAATCTTTAAATAATTCTTTATAAACTATTTATTAAAGTTTATATATTCTAGAAATAACTTAATTTTCTTAACTATTACTACTTATTGCTTTTCTTTAACTACTTTAATTCTATTTTTACTTTTATATACGCTATCTACTTCTACTATATATTCTGAGAAGTTGATCTTAGTTTTATAGAATTTGTACTTCTCTAGCTAAAGTTAGAGAATAAACTAGTTAACAGCCCTTAGTACTATCTTAATTTCTTTAATATAGTTCTCTTAAGTCTTAGAGTAGATAAGAATATTATCTAAATAAGCTATAATAAAGATATCTAGGTATACACTTATTATATTATTAATAAGCTCTTAAAATATAGGCAGAGTATTTATAAGTCTTAATAATATAACTATTATTTATATTATAAGTAATATTAATACTTAATAGTAGATCTTTATAACGCGGTGTTATAGTAATAATAATTTAAGAAAGTAGTTAAGGCGCTATTCTAGCCTCTTATACTTAGTTAAATATAGTATTAACTTAGTAAATATATATAGGTAGAGTAGCTATAAGTATATAATAAAAAAACTTTTTTAAATTTAGAACTACTATAACGCCTTATACTATTATAATATTATTTTATAAGTGATATCGATGCTTAATAGCAGATCTTTATAACGCGGTATTGTAGTAACAGTAATATAAGAAAGTAGTTAAGGCGCTATCCTAGTACCTTATACTGAGTTAAATGCGGTATTAACTTAGTAATTATACGTAGGTAGGGCAGCTATAAGCGTATAATAAAGGAACTTTTTTAAATTTAGAACTACCGTAACGTATTATGCTATTACAATATATTGTCCTATTACAATATCTTATCTTATTATAACTTTTTATCCTATTATAACTACTTATTCTATTATAACTAGTTATTCTATTACAACTTCTTATTCTATTATAACTCCTTATTCTATTATAATTTCTTATTCTGTTGCAACGCTAATTTGTCTATATCTATAAACGCCTTACCATCGCTAGAGTGCTATCTTTTATTCTTTAGCTAGATCCTATAGGTAGTAAGGTAATAATTTAGGTGTAACTATAATTCTAGTAGTATACTGCACCTAAGATTATTATAATAGATTGCGTAATACTATAACTAAGCTGTATATAAGCTTTAAATAAGCTATAGATAAGCTGTAGACAAGCTGTAGATAAGACCTAGTATTTAGGATACGATTATGTAATGGATAAGCTATAGTAGAGGATATTAAAGTTGTATAGTTTAACTCTATAAAGGGTCTAGGAAAACATTTATAAAGCTTCTAGTTTACTTCTACTTATTTCTTTGTACACTATAATTATCTTTTATCTTAGAACTCTCTTAATATCTAATATCTAATTAATTAGATTACACTTAGCTATTATTATAGATATAATATATAATATCTTAGATAGAGCTATATATAAGGATAGTACTAGGCTTATTAAAATTATTAATAATAGTAAACTCTATAATACCTATATAGTCTTTCTTAATAAACTACTATATTGCTTTAGTCTACTATTATATATTCTTTCTAAGTTCTATCTCTTATATATATAAGAACGCCTACTTAGTTTAAAGAATAAAAAGAATACTACTTAAAAGTAAAAGATAAGGCTACTCCTAGTTATACTATATATAATAGCTTACTACCTTTTACTATAGATAGGCTTATTAGCTAGTGCAAAACCTTTTATTAAGGACTAGCTATAGAAGTTAACTAACTTAAGTATAGCACTTAAGAAGTATCTCTCTATCTAATTATTATTTTATAAGTGATATCGATGCTTAATAGTAGATCTTTACAACGCGGTATTATAGTAACAGTAATATAAGAAAGTAGTTAAGGCGCTATCCTAGCACCTTATACTTAGTTAAATGCGGTATTAACTTAGTAAATATACGCAGGTAGAGTAGCTATAAGTGTACAATAAAGAAACTTTTTTAAATTTAGAACTACTATAACGCATTATACTATTATAATATATTATCCTATTACAACGTCTTATCCTATTATAACTTCTTATCCTATTATAACTACTTATCCTATTGCAACTACTTATTCTATTACAACTCCTTATAATATTACAACTCCTTATTCTATTACAACTCCTTATCCTATTACAACACCAATTTATCTATATCTATAAACGCCTTATTATCGCTAGAGTACTATCTTTCGTCCTTTAGCTAGATTCTATAGGCAGTAAGGCAATAATTTAAGTATAACTATAATTCTAGTAGCATACTACACCTAAGATTATCATAATAGATTGCGTAATGCTATAACTAAGCTATATACAAGCTTTAAATAAGCTATAGACAAGCTATAGATAAGCTATAGACAAACTATAGACAAGCTATAGACAAGCTATAGACAAGACCTAGTATTTAGAATATAATTACGCAATAGATAAGCTATAGTAAAGAATATTAAAGTTATATAGTTTAACTCTATAAAGAGTCTAGGAAAATTTTTATAAAGCTTCTAGTTCACTTCTACTTATTCCTTTATACACTACAATCTTCTCCTATCTTAGAACTCTCTTAACATCTAATATCTAATTAATTATATCGCGCCTAGCTATTATTATAGACGTAATATACAATATCTTAGATAGAGCTACATATAAAGACAGCACTAGGCTTATTAAGATTATTAATAATAGCAAACTCTATACTACCTATATAGTCTATCTTAACAAATTACTACGTCACCTTAGTCTACTATTATATATCCTTCCTAAGTTCTATCTCTTACATATATAAGAACGCTTACTTAGTTTAAAGAATAAAAAGAACACTACTAAACTATAGAAGATAAGGCTACTTCTAGTCACTCTATATATAATAGCCTACTACCTTTCGCTATAGATAGGCTTATTAGCTAGTGCAAAACTTTTTGTTAAGGACTAGCTATAGGAGTTAACTAACTTAAGTATAGCACTTAAAGAGTATCTCCCTATCTAATCCTATTATAAGAGGTTTCTAGACAACCTTATTAATTACAAAGAATATTACAAGTTACTAGTAGATCTTCTTTTTATAGCAGAGATTACTCAAACATATAGATTAGCGTAGATAGTATTAGTTAACAACTACAACAACTACAATAATAGTAACAGCAATAGTTTATAGTACTAGTAATAGTAACAACAACTACGACTACAACAATAGCAATAGCAACAACTTATAGCAATAGCAATAGCAATAGCTAGTAAGAGGAGGATAGCATTAATATTAACATTAGCATTAGCATTAGCATTAGCATTAACATTAGTATTAGGTATTAAGTATTAAACATTAGGTTAGGTCTACATAGAGGAGATAGCATCAAGATAGCTATCTCTACTATATCGCAATAGCTTAGTTATATTATAGCTTTATAGCTATAGGTATAGATATTATTATAGTTATTATAGTTATTATAGTTATTATAGTCAATTTTCGCTACCTACTAGTAGCTATTAAGTCTTAGCAACATAATATTATATAGGTAGTCAGCAATTAGCGTTTATAATAGTTATTTAAACAAAGTTCATATTACATAGTAGGAGTATTTCAATAAAAAAGATTATTAAAAAACATATTAGTCCCTATCCTTAAGAGCTCTATCTAATTATATTATAAGAGATTTCTAGATAATCTTATTAATTATAAAAAATATTATAAGTTACTAGTAGATCTTCTTTTTATATAGGAGATTGCTTAAATATATAGATTAGCGTAGATAGTATTAGTTAATAACTATAATAACTATAATAATAGTAATAGTAATAGTTTATAAAAATAGTAATAGTTTATAGTAATAGTAATAGTAATAATAACTATAACTATAATAATAGTAATAGTAATAGCTTATAGTAATAGTAATAGCTTATAGTAATAGTATTAGTAATAGCTTATAGCTATAGTAGTAGTAATAGCTAGTAAGAGGAGAATAGTATTAATAATAATATTAGTATTAGTATTAGTATTAGTATTAATATTAGTATTAAGTATTAAGTATTAAATATTAGGTTAGATCTATATAGAGAAGAGGAGATTAAGAGCCTTATAGTAACGATAGAATATCTATAAGTATATAATATAAGGGAAATTAGATAGAATTAGAGCGCAATAGAAGATTTAAATAGTTACGTAGTAGATAATCTAATAAGATAGAGATAGCTAATATTATATAGTTATATAGTTAAAGATTATATAGTACTAAAGAGCTATACTTAGTATATAAAATGCTAGAGGTATCTCTTTAAGTATATAAACTCTTTAAACTTATACGTTATTAAGTAATTAGATAATAAACTAGATATAGATATAGATATAGATATAGATAACTTATAGGCGTCTTTATCTACTAGTCTTAGCGTAAGCACTAAGGCCTAGCTTAAAGCTAGGATTAATAACACTCCTAAGCTAATAGTAGCTAGAAAGAAGGCTAAGGTCTAGCCTAATTAGCCTATTAAAGAAGTTAAAAACTAATAGTAGTTAAGACTATAGAGGGTATACCTTAGAGATAAGGGTAAGTGCGTGTATATCTATATTATAATAAGCTCTAACTAGTATAGATATACCTAAGGATAATAAGTTCTACCTATCACGAAAAGACGTAGACGCCCTCTATAAGAAGGCTAGTAAGAAGGTTAATAAGAAGCTTAGTAAGGGGATTAACTATAATCTATCTATAAAGAAGAAGGCCTTCCTTATAGCCCTAAAATAATTAGAAGCGATATATAATATCCTATATATAGGTAGTAAGAAGCTATTATAATACACTTAGTAGATCGCAATTAATTATATTCTAGTTAGTAAGTTATTTAGTAGTATTATAAGTTAGACTAACACGTATTAGGTATCTAGAGCGAGCAAGAGTATTATAAGTGCTATAGGTATTATAGGCTAGTAGTAGAGGAGAAGAAGAAAGAGGAGAAGAATTAGTTGCGTTATATCGCGTAGGTAGACTTAAGCGTCCCGCTATTAGACATTTATTTGCGTAGTAGTACTATAAGTAAGCTTATACTACCTATAATTATTTAATATACTAATATTATAATATTAGTACTTATATAGTAATTTAGTAATAGTAATAGTAATAGTAATCCTAATTATAATTATAATTACGCGTATAGCGCAGGGTAGGCTTAGTAGGTAACTTAGTAGGTAACTTAGTATTGTTTTTAGATAGAGTAACTATATCGCAACGGCTAGGTAGTAACTAGCCTAGGGCATCCGGATCTAGCGCCGCTGTGTAGAGAAGATAGTATTAAGATAGCTATCTTTACTATATTATAATAGCTTAGTTATATTATAGCTTTATAGCTATAGGCGTAGATATTATTATAGTTATTATAGATATAGAAATTATTATATTTATTATAGACGTAGATATTATTATAGTTATTATAGTTATTATAGTTTATATTTGCTACCTACTAGTAGCTATTAAGTCTTAGCAATATAACGTTACGTAGGTAGTTAGTAATTAGTATTTATAATACTTATATAAACAAAGTTTATATTATATAGTAGTAGTATTTTAATAAAAAAGATTATTAAAAAATATATTAGTCTCTATCCTTAAGAGAATAATATAACTATATATTTATAAAATCTATATCCTATTAAGAATACTATTTTCTAATTATTACTTTTATCAATTTTAATAACATAGTATCTATCTTAAAGTTCTATAATATTTAGTTAAGATTATTAATTTTTAACTTTAATATTAGTAAGCTTATAATAGTCTTTATATAGTTTTAGTTTCCTATATCTCTTTAGAATAAATATAATTAGATATTCTACTAGTAACTATAATAGCTTAATATAGCCTTTTACTAGGATTACCTTAATATAATTATATAGTATACTCAATTCGTTTTTTAATAATATATAAATTAACCTAAAACTTAGTTACTTTCTTTTTTATAAAATAATCTTATAGTCTTAGTACTAATTCTTTAGTAATACTTAGTTATCTACTACTTATTAAACTAAATATATAAATTCTCTATATTTATTAGAGTATTCTAGAGCTATATCTTTCTCTAATTCCTTAGCTTTATAACCTAATAGCTTTTTATTAGTATTTACTAAGTTAGACTCTTATATCTTAAGGCTATTCTTATAGAGCTAAGTTTACTATCTCTTAGCAGTATTATATATTATAATCTTTTTTCTTTTATCTACTATTATATAATAGAAATATATAGGTGGACTTCTAGTTATATATACTTAATAGTACTTAAATAAAAATATCTTTAACTTTTACTTTATTTATAAGTAATATTCTAACAACTAAGAAAGCTCTAGTATAATATTATAGATATCTAGTCTAAATATAGTTATATATAGCTTCTTATAGTATTTTTTAATAGAGAGTATTACTTATTTAACTTTATATATAATTTGACTATTACTTAGTATAGGCTCTTTATTAGCTATCTATAGTAGGTAAGCTTATTATTTCTATAGTAGCTTTAGTCTAACTAACTATACTATATACGCTAAAACATAGTTTACTTATTATTCTAAATCTACTAATACTATTATCTAGTATTCTCTAAGCTATACTAGTAGCTTAATAAGTTAGCTAAAGAAATCTACTAAATTAATCTTTTTACCTAGCTACTCTCGGCTATTTATAGGCCTAAAAAGTGTAATTTCTAAATCTATAGAAATTCTTAACTATAGCGTAAAGACTATATTTCCTATTAAATTATATTTACTAGTTAAGTTATCTATTTTCTAAAGTATATTCTTTATTATATTCTTTTTGCTATATTTACTATATCTAAATAATCTCTTATAGGTTATTATACCTAAAGTAGTATACTCTTTTTCTCTTATTCTAAAAGTATTATAGGTATAAGTTACTTCTATAGTTAAACTATTACTACTTATAATACTTAACTCTACCTAGTTTCTTTAGAAACTAAAATAACTCTTTCTTACTTAAGTAGTAAGTCTTATATTAGTTATATATATATATACTATCTAGATTATATTAGTATATAGTAGGTTCCTTAAGTCTATCTAGTAAGTATTATTATTATTCTTACTAATAACTTTAGCCTTTCTCTTATAGCTATACTAGAGAGTATCCTAGTCTTTTTACGCCTATTATATATAGTTTAAATTTTCTATTAAATATATATATAGGTTGCTTCTATAACTTAGTTATATTACTAATCTAGTCTAGTTTCTCTATTATTAGTGAAAACTCCTATAATTTCGATAGAATTTTTTTTTTATTTTATTATACTTTTTATACTAGATTATAAAAGTCTAATTATATTATAGCTTTATTATTAGATTTTTTATAGGTATACTTAATATTAAACTTATTAAAGTATTATAATAGCTATCTAATTTAGTCTATAAGTGTAATAAACTCTTCTTTATAGACGTATAGTATAGGTAGCTAGTTTACTTCTTAGAGTATAGCTATTCTACTAAATTTAGTCTAGTTAATCTCTATTAGCTATAGTATATTATTATATAACTTATACTTATTAGTAACTAGCTCTCTTCTAGGTAGGGGGGAGTTATCTTTTAGTAACCTGTTTCGTAAACTTTCTTAATTTAATACTAGACAATACTAATAACTAATACCTACCTAGCGACTAATTACCTACTAGAAAACTAATAAAAAACCGCTATTAACTCTAGTATCCTACCTCTAGCATCCTACCTCTAGTATTCTACCTTTATCTTCTACCTCCTATCTCTTACTTCTTACTTAATTATAACCCTAAGCTTATCTATAAGATAATATAGCACTAATAATATCTATACTTTATTTTTTTACTAAATAACTTCTTTTTAAATATCTACTCCTCTCTAGTTATTATAATATTTATACCTCTTTTTACTATAATCTAGTCTAAGAGAGTTTATTACTTTTTAATAGTAAACTCTATACATTTACTATTACTACTACTACTATTTATCTAGATTATTAAGAGAAGGATAAACTACCTAAGTTATAGTACTTAGTAAGCTTCTTAGCTATTTAGCTATACTATAACCTCTCTACTAGTAGCTTAGACTTTAATATCTCTATATAGTAGATTATTATAAGTATACTCTAGATTACTAAATAGAAGGTTAGAGGTAGTATATAAGATAGTAGTACTTTATAGTAGTAAGATAGTATAATTATAAGTATTAGTAGCTAGTTATAAGAAAGCTAGGCTAGACGCTAAAGTAAGTAGTAAAGAGATAAAAATAGCTTTCTTTCTATTAAATTATAATATAGCTTTTAAGTTAGTAGTATAGTAGTAGTAGTATAGTAGTAGTAGTATAGTAGTAGTAGTTAGAGGGATACTTACTAATAAGATATAGTAGGTATTAGTATAAGAAGAAAAAGAAGAGAAGAATATATATTTTAGTACTTTTTAGTACTCTAGTAACCTATAGTTACTTCTATAGGCTACTACCTATTAGTGTTTAGTTATATATATAATATTTTAGTACTAAATCTTATTATAGCTAGAGCCTTAGACTACTAAGCCTAAGGCCTAAACTTTTTAACTTCTATATCTTATATCTAGTAAGAAGAGTGTTAATATTTATTATTCTCTATATAGCTTTTACTACTCTACTAGTAGATAATATTAATAAAATAAGATACTTATTAGTAAGTATTAAAGTAAGTTCTTTCTCCTCTAAGTCTATCTTAATAAGAGTAAGGTTCTCTACTCTTATAATAGTATTCTTATTATATCTATTAATCTAGACTTAATCTTCGCTTTCCTTCTAGCTACTACTAGCTTAGAACTCTTTTACTTTATTCTAGCTATAAGCTAGGCCTCTATATCTATACTAATAAGGCGAGGTAGTTCTTTATCTATATTAGAGTCTATTATATCTAGTTATTAGATAATAGAGTATACTTAAAGAGATACCTTCGCTGGTATTTTATATACTAAGTATAGCTCTTTAGTACTATACAACCTTTAACTATATAACTATATAATATTAGCTATCTCTATCTAATTAGATTATCTATTACGTAACTATTTTAATCTTCTATTACGCTTTAATTCTATCTAATTTCTCTTATATTATATACCTATAGATATCTTATTATCGCTGTAAGGCCCTTAATCTCCTCTAATCTAGACTTTAGGTATACTAATAACGCTCTAAGCCTTATTCTTCTAGATAGGTACTATCTTATAGAGAATATTAAGTTATCTTACTATCTTATTCTTACTTTAATAGTCTCTAGCTATATAGCTTATCTTACTATAGCTAAAGTAGATAATATTCTCTCTATTATATAGCTTCTTCTATTCTTCTCTTTTAAAACTTTTATCTTTACTAAGATTATTTAGTTATATTAGATTAGATTTATACTAGTTTATTCTAGTAGAGAGTACTACGCCTCTAGCTACTATTTAGTAACTTAACTATTTAATATAATACCTCTTCTTATATTATACTAACTAGTTAGTCTTAACTAGATAGATTTTTAAGTATAGTTTATTGTTTTACAAGTAATATCGATGCTTAATAGTAGATTTTTATAACGTAGTATTATAGTAATAGTAATATAAGAAATTAGTTAAGGCGCTATCCTAGTATCTTATACTTAGTTAAATATAGTATTTACTTAGTAAATATACGTAAGTAGGGCAGCTATAAGCGTATAATAAAGAGACTTTTTTAAATTTAGAACTATTATAATACCTTATACTATTATAACGCCTTATTCTATTATAATACCTTATCCTATTATAACGCCTTATTCTAATATAATACCTTATTCTATTACAATACTAATTTATCTATATCTATAAATATCTTATTATTATTAGAACGCTATTATTGTTTAGGCGGACCCTATAGGCGGCGACGTAATAATTTTAGGTATAACTATGATCTTAGTAGTAGCTTATAGCTATACTAGAGATTTTTATAATAAATTACGTAATGCTATAGAAGCACTATAGTTAAGCTATAGATAAGGCCTAGTAGTAGATATATAATTGCGTAATACTATAGAAGCGCTATAGTTAAGTTATAAAGCTAGTAATTATAATACTAATTATATATAGATATTAAAGGTTAAAGTCTATATAATTACTTCTTAAAGAGACCCTATTATAGTATAATAGGGCAATATGCAATAGAGCAAAAATAATAGCACTATTATAGTAGTAATACGTACCTATAAAGCTTCTAGTTAGTAACACTCCTACTTATTCTTTTGTATATTATAATCTTAGAACTTACTCCTCTCTCTTAATATAGGATATTAATTATATTACTATACCTAGCTATTAACTCGCCTATAGTAAACTATACTCTTATAATAGATAGAGCTATATATAATAATAGCACTAAACTTATCTAGATTATTAATAATAGTATTCTTTCTAGTTACTATACTATCTATCTTAATATACTACTACGTCGCCTTAGTCTACGCTATATCTTTCTATACTACTATCTCTTATATATATAAGAATGTCTTCTTAGTTCAAGTAATAGATATAATACTACTAAACTATAAAATATAAGGCTCCTTCTAGTTACTCTATATACTATAGCCTACTATCTATAGCTATAGATAGACTTATTAGCTAGCGTAATAATATTTATCTAGGATTAGCTAGATAAGTTAATAGCCTTAAGTAGAGCGCTTAAGAAGTATTACTCTATTTAACTTTACTATAAGTAGTTCCTAGATAACCTTATTATAGACTATAGATATTATAAGATACTAGGCTACCTTCTTATTATAGTAGAGGTTACTTAAACGTTTATACTAGCGTAGGTAGGCGTAGAGGTAGGTGTTAAAGTAGGCGGCGATATACTAATAGGTAATAAGTAGATAGTATTAGTTAATAATAGCGATAATAGTAATAATAGTAATAGTAATAGTAATAGTAATAATAATAGCTTATAGTAATAGTAATAGCTAGTAAGAAGAGGATAGTATTAATATTAATATTAGTATTAGTTTTAGTATTAATATTAGTATTAGGTATTAGGTATTAGATATTAGGTTAAGTCTATATATAGAAGATAGTATTAAGATAGCTATCTCTGCTATATTATAATTATATAGTAGTATTAGTATTATAATTATATTATAGCGTTATAGGTATAGGCGTAGATATTATTATAGTTATTGTAGTTAATCTTCGCTACCTATTAGTAGCTATTAAGTCTTAGTAATATAATATTACGTTAGTAGTTAGCGTTTATAATAGTTATTTAAACAAAGTTTATGTTATATAGTAGGAGTATTTTAATAAAAAAGATTATTAAAAAATATATTAGCCTCTATTCTTAAGGGTTAAGTATAGTTTATAAAGTATATTATTAATATAAATTAAACCTTAGATTAGATTTATAAGTATAATAAGTATAGTACTACTATATATAAGTTCTTTCTTAACTCTATTCTTAAGTTCTTATTAGTATATTACTATTAGTACCTTATAATTCTAATTTATTTTTAAGGTATATTCTTAGAAGACACTAGTATAGTAAGTAGCTAACTTAGTCTATCTATTTTATTAACTTATATAGTCTACTATAAATCTCTTATTAATAATTCTAAATTATTCTTATAAGTAATCTTTAAAGATCTTATAGTCTTTAAATATCTTATTAATATCTTTATTAAAGTTAAAAGCGTTTATATACTTTCTAAAGTATAGTTTAATTAATGTTATAATATATCTATATAAATAACTTTCTATAAAGTATTTATTATTAGTAGAGTTAACCTATTTATCTTTTAACTTATAAAATAGGTTAAACTAAAGAGTCTAGTACTTAAGCTAATTATATTCTCTATTATATAGATTAGAGTAAGCTATTTTAGTATAGCCTACTATAGTTTTAGTAGAGATACTTATTAAAGTATTACTTATCTTTAAGAGTATTTAAAGTATAAAGGTCTATCTAGATATTAACCTATAGTTAGTTTATAGAAGAATAAGTAAGTTTAATAAGTAAGAGTTATATAGTATAATTAGAAGATTAACGTAAATAATTATTAACCTAGTTAACCTATTAACCTAGTTAGTTTTGCTTAGTATAACTAACCTACTCTGCGCTATCTTTATTATTACTATTAACACTATCTATACTCCTATCGTGCGTACTACTATCTAATTTAGAAGTTTCTGCTACGTCTTTCTAATAGGTTTACGTGTTATGCCTAGTCTCCCTATATATACTACAACGTTGTTAAGTTAGTAGTATAGTTTTAGTAGCACTACTACTCTAAGTTCTCTTTAAAGAATTTACTACAATAGACGCGCTAGTAGCTACCTAGTTAGCTACTATTCTATACTTAAGAGTACTCTCTATCTAGATCTGCTTTCTTTTCTATATTTTTCGCTTAGTTAGAACTACTAATTACTCTTTAAGCTTATAGTTACGTATAGCTAAGAGCGCGTTTTATTATAGTATTAGCTTAGCACCCTTTATAAGCTAAGAAAAGCCTCTCCTAGTAGTTATTAGTAATTAAGAGAAGAAATTAGTAATAAGCTTTAATTATAACCTAAATTTTAGTATATTACTTAGTATTTTTAACTACTATAGCGCTTCTAGTATAGAGGATTATAGTAGAGTATATAGACTAACTTTAATACGATCTAATACTACCTACGTATTAATAGGGACTATTCCTATTACTTTAAAGGCCTTTATATAATTCTCCTCTATAAATACTAAGAAGTAGGCGTCCTTAAAGGTAGAGAGGAAGGCTTTCTTATTAATATAGTAGACGCGCTAGCGTACTAAGTCTTAGATATATTTAGAGTACTTGCGCTTTAATAGTAAGAAGTAGACTATATTAAGTAGCTAGAGGATATACGATAAATAGGCTAGTATATAGAGCGTTAGGATCTTATATTCTAAGTAGTAGTCCTTAAAATCCTAGTTAAGGTAGCTCTTATAGCTATCTAGAATAAGTAGCCTATACCTCTCTATCTAACGCGTCTTTATATACGCGTTAAAGTACTCTAACTATACTAAACTAAGCGTGTTATTTATCTAGCTATTCTTAGAGACTAATAGTTTCTAATTACACAGTATATCTACCTCTTTATACTACGCTAAGATATAGACGCGTCCTTTATAGATAATAAAGAGTAGAGTTATATACCCTACTACGTAAATACTCTAGATAACTATTACCTACTTATAGTCGCCTAGCTAGATAATATTAGGCTAAGTATATCTCTCTAAACCTATAACAACCTTTATAGACCTAATAACGCCTATCTAGAAGCCTATCTTATTAAAGTTATAGATATCCTTATAATAGATACTATACTTAGCTTTAGTCTTTTTAACTAGCTTAATCTATACGCTAATTACCTCTAGGTCTTCCTATAGCTTCCTCTACCTATCCTTTAGGCGATTAAATACTATCTTAAGCTTATCTAAACGCGTTACAAAGCGCTTAGCCTACCCCTTACTAATAGGCTTTCTACTATAGGCACCTAAGAGTTTATTAGCTATATCTTCTACCTCGCATAGCTAAACTAAGCGTCCTTAATAATTAAGGTTAAGAATATATTAGATAAGCGTCTACTCTTCTATCTAAGTAAGCTTATAGCGAGCGTTGCGTAAATCTAGCTTAGAGTAGACTCTACTATATTAGTTAATAAGTATAGAGCGTAGAACTCTAAAGGCGTTAGTAGCGCGTTAGAGGCTAGAAAACTCTTTATTCTTGTAAGTAAGAAGGGCTATATTAATTCTACCTTCTTAATTAGTTGTTATCGCGTGTTGTTATTAAGGTATAATATAAGAAAGAGGATAGTAGTAGTCTTAGCAAGAACTAACTAGGTTAATAGGTTAACTAGGTTAATAATTATTTACGTTAATATAATTTATAGCAGTTAAAAATTAAGTATAGTTTTAAGATTAATACTAAAGTTAAGAATAATAAGTAATAAGAGTATATTATCTAATACTGTATATCTATAGTACTTACTATCCTTAGTTAGAGAAGTGTAAAGATCTCTTAGTAGCTAATATATAAGAAGCGTTCCTTAGTAGCTAAACTATTATTTTATAAGTAATATTAATACTTAATAATAGATCTTTATAACGCGGTATTAGAGTAATAGTAATTTAAGAAAGTAGTTAAGGCGCTATTCTAGTACCTTATACTTAGTTAAATATCGTATTAACTTAGTAAATATATATAGGTAGGGTAGCTATAAGTATATAATAAAAGAACTTTTTTAAATCTAGAACTACTATAATTTGTTATACTATTATAATAACGTATTTTTTACGCGAGTCTACTACCTAAGCGAGTTAGCTACCTAAAATCGCTAAGAAAATTGAAACCTATAGGGGTCTAGATCTAGAGACCTAGTTAATAAAACTTTCTAAAATATAATAGATAGTTAATAAAGCTATAAATACTAAGAATTAAAGATTACTAAGCTATAAGTATTCTAGTTCTAGAGATAATAGAAGGTAGCCTATACGAGAGAGCTTTATCTTAATAACTTCTTTCCTATTAGGACTAGTACTCTATAACTCTAAAATACTATTATTTATCTAGATATAGCCTTTTTTAAAAGTTTTTAGAGAATTCTATTAACTAGATTTCTAGATCTAGACCCCTATAGGTTTTACTTTTCTTAGTAATTTTAGGTAGCTAAGTTAATTAGGTAGTTAACTTACTTATAAACTACGTTATATTATTCTATTATAATATCTTATTCTATTACAACTACTTATTCTATTATAGCTTCTTATCCTATTATAACTTCTTATCTAATTAGAACTTCTTAGTCTATTATAATACTTATTTTTCTATATCTATAAATATCTTATTATTACTAGAGTACTATCTTTTATTCTTTAGCTAGATTCTATAGGCGGTAGGGCAATAATTTAGGTATAACTATAATTCTAGTAGTATACTATACATAAGATTATTATAATAGATTACGTAATACTATAGTTAAGCTATATATAAGCTTTAGATAAGCTATAGGTAAGCTATAGATAGGACCTAGTAGTTAAGATATAATTGCGTAATAGATAAGCTATAGTAGAGAATATTAAAGTTATATAGTTTAACTCTATAAATAGTCTAGAAATCTTTTTATAAAGCTTCTAGCTTACTTCTACTTATTTCTTAAAATACTATAATATTCTTTTATCTTAGAAATCTCTTTATATCTAATATCTAATTAATAATATTACGCCTAGCTATTATTATAAATATAATATATCTTTTAAGAATAGAGATTAATATACTTTTTAATAATCTTTTTTAGAAATATACTCCTACTATATAATATAATCTTTGTTTTAATAACTATTATAAACGCTAGCTACTAATATAATATTATATTACTAGGACTTAATAGTAACTAATAGGTAGTAAAGATTAACTATAATAACTATAATAATATCAACGCCTATCTCTATAATACTATAATATAATTATAATATTAATACTACTAAGTAACTATAAGATAGTAGAGATAGCTATCTTAATACTATCTCTTATATATAGACTTAACCTAATATCTAATACCTAATATCTAATATCTAATACTAATACTAATACTAATACTAATACTAATACTAAAACTATATTAATACTATTTTATTCTTACTAACTATTACTATCGCTATAAGCTATTATTATTACTATTATAATTACTATTATTATTATTACTATTATCGCTATTATTAGCTAATACTATTATAGTAGTTATATTCTATAGAAATATATACTTTATATAGTATTTAAGATAGTATAATAAGAGGCTACACTAAGGAAGTAATTATATATATATATACTAGAGTTATATTTAATAAAGAAAAGAACTATAGACTACTAGATAGCTAAGATTTATTTAGAGTATAGCTTAGAAAAACTATTTACTAATAATTTTAGAAGTTTATTAACGTAGTTAATAAGTTAGTAGAACTTTTAAGCGAGTAGAACCTTTTTACTAAGACTATACTAAAACTACTACTACGTATAATAGTGTAGCACTATATAGAACTATAATTAGAAATTATAATAGACTATTCTACTTAGAAACTACTACTATGTCTTACTTATAGGTACGTAAGTAATAACTAGCCTCGCTATAGTATCTATAGCGCTTTTAAGATAGTTTATCTACTTTAATACGCGCTCTCTTCTTTACTTTCTTCCTATTACTATATACTCTAAACTCTATTAGAGTTATTAAGCGTATACTTTTATTAACTATAAGAGTCTTTTTCTACTATATCTACTTTCTTTTATATAATCTATATCGCGTAGCTACTTTATTTTCTATTTTAAGTTTAGCGTTATACTTAGTTATTAATACTAAAGAGTACGCTATTATATCTACTCTCTTTATAAGCTTTTTAATAGCCTTAACTATTAATATTAGTAAACTATCTATATACCTCTAAATTCTCTACTTTACTAGTATTAATTATAACTCTAATTTAAGAGTATTACTTAGAGTCTATAACTACTAGAAATTATTTTTAATAGTCTATAATAGTAGAGTATATAGGTAGATATTAAGCGTTAATACTATAGTCTCTAGATTAAATAGAACTAAGCTAGCGCCTTAGAAGCCTTCTAGGATATTACTCTTTATAATAGAGGCGTTTTAAGTAGTAAGAAAGTATAGTAAGAACTCTATTTTAGTAATATAAGTAATCTTATTATATATTAGCTTCTTAGCTTAGTACTTATATACCTTCTTTAATAGTATAAAATACCTAATATTAAGTAGCTATAGGAGGTATAATAAGTATAGAAGTATATAGAGAGTAATTATATTTTTCTTCTTATAGAGCTAGTAGAATTTAATTAAGCTATAGCTTTTATAACTATCTAGAACTAGTAAGTAATAGCTACTAATAGTTCTCTTATTTATATATCTATTAAAGTACTCTAGCTACTCTATACTAAGCTTATTTATTATCTAGCTATTCTTAGAGACCCTAATAACTTAATTCTAGAGTAGGTCTTCTTCCTTATACTAGGCTAAGAGGTAGTACTTACTAGTAAAGATAATAAAGAGTAGAATTACCTACTCTATTATATTAATACTCTAGATAGCTATAACCTGCTCTTAGTTACTCTACTATACTATCTTTAGCTATTTTTAATAGTCTACTACTATAACTACTAACCTAGTTAATATTACGCCTATTATAAAGCCTATCTTATTAAAGTTATAGATATCTTTATTCTAGATACTATACTTAGCTTTAGTATTCTATACTAGGTAGAACTAGCTTTCTATAATTTTAGAATTCTTATAGAGAGCTTAACTATAGTTATACTTTTAATTAAACTTAGCTTTAAGCTCTAAGCAGCGCTTTATAAAGTTCATAGACTACTTCTTACTAACTAGGTTCTAGTTATAGACCTAGAGTAAATTATCAGCTATCTTTTTAATATTAGTAAGCTAAGGCGAGTATTCTTACTCTAATAGCTTTATAATATATTAGATAATTACTACCTCTTCTAATTCTTAAAGAGCTATTAATTAAGGTATAGTATTATATTATTTAAGGCGTCCTAATAAGTTATCTTTATAGTATACTCTTAGTAATATTATAGGTAGCTATAGCGTGTTATAGCTTAAGTATTACGTCTTATTAAATATCCTATAAGGTAAGCTGTATATCTCTTTTATCTAAAGTCTCTTTATATTATTTAGTTAAGGTATTATAGTATACTTAAAGTTTAGTATAGTCTTAGTAAAAAGGTTCCTACTTACTTAAAAGTTCTACTTACTTATTAACTATATTAGTCTAAGTTATAATTAGATATATATAGCTATATACTATACGCCTATATATATAACTATAATGTTATTAAGTATATACTAACTAGGCGCTAGCCTATTATAATACCTCTCTCTTCCTCTTCTTTAGAGAGTCTCTTAGAAAAAGCTTTCTAGTAAGCGCTCTTTTTTATTTTAAAAGTTTCTAGTATAGGTTTCTTACTAATCTATAGCCTCTATATTACTTAGAGCTTTTACTAGTTTAAGTATTATTTAGTAGTATTTTTTCTACTTTAATTTTAAGTATAGTTTCTATTTATATTCTTTATACTTCTAATACTTACTTAGAATATCTTCTACTATTTATTCTTTTTCACTATTAACTTATAATAGTAATAGTTAGTAGTTATCTTATACTTAACTAAGTAGTATATCTAAGTTAGTAAGGTAGATTCTATTAATATTAAAAACTAAGTAATAGCTTAGAGAGGTATTTAACTTAACTAATTATCTATTAATTATCTTTATTACTATATACTTAGTACTTTTCTAGTTAAGCTTTTATAATAAGTATCTTATTTTATACTACTAATTAAGCTTTAGCTAAACTTTATTACTAACCTAATAGTTTCTAGTCTCTTTATAGTATCTATTTATTTACTTTTCTTACTTTACTTAGGCTTTAGCTATACTAGCTTATACTAGATTAAATATATCTTAGAACTTAGCTATAATAGTCTCTACTTTCTTATAGTCTAAACACTCTTTAATTAAGTACTTTCTTTAGCTAGTTTTTAGTAGTACTTTTAGCTATAAAGAGTCTATATTATAACTTTATTATAAGAAGAATAGAAATACTCTTATTAATATTATATCTCTTCTATTAATAGTAATCTAGACTATAGAGTTTTTTCTTTATTAATATTATCTACTAGTAGAGTAGTAAAAGCTATATAGAGAGCGATAAATGTTAATACCCTTTATGCTAGATATAAGATATAGAAGTTAAAAAATTTAGGCCTTAGGCTGCTAAGCCTAAGGCTCTAAGGGCTATAATAAGATTTAGTACGAAAATATTACGCATATAACTAAATACTAATAGGTAGTAGCCTATAGAAGTAACTATAGGTTACTAGAGTACTAAAAAGCGCTAAAATATATATTCTCCTCTTCTTCTTCTTCTTCTTATACTATCGCCTACTATACTCTATTAGTAAGTTTCCTCCTAATTACTACTACTACTATACTACTAACTTAAAAGAAATATCTAGGTTTAATAGTAAAAAAGCTATTCTTATTTTCTCTCTACTTACTCTAGCGCCTATCCTAGCTATTATTTAACCTATAACTAATACTTACGCGCACTCTTATATTACCTAGCTACTATAGAAAACTACTATTCTATATAATACCTCTAACCTTAAGTTTAATAACTTAGTAGTAATCTTTAATAGTCTAATAAATAAATATATTAAAGTCTAAGATACTAAGAAAGCTATAGTATAGCTAAATAGTTAAAAAGCTTACTAAGTTCTATAGCTTAGTTAGTCTATCTTCCTCTTAATAATCTAGATAAATAGTAGTAATAGTAAACTTATAGAGTCTACTATGAAACAGTAATAAGACTTTTTACGCTAGGTCTAAGTAAAAAGAGGCGTAAAGGTTATTATAACTAGAGAGAAGTAGGCGTTTAAGGAGAAGTTATTTAGTAAAGGAAATAAGGCCTAGATATTATTAGTGCTATATTATTTTATAGATTAGCTTAGAGTTATAATTAAGTAAGAAGTATATATAGGAGACAAGAGCTAGAAGGTAGAAGGTAGGAGATAGGATACTAGAGGTAGAATACTAGAGGTAGGATACTAGAGGTAGAATATTAGAGGTAACAGCAGTTTTTTTATTAGTTTTCTAGTAGGTAGTTAGTTACTAGGTAGATACTACTTGTTAGTATCGTCTAGTGTTAAATTAAGAAAGTTCACGAAACAGGTTACTACAAGATAACTCTCCCCCTCTACCTAGAAGGAGGCTAGTAGACTATAGAGTAGTATATAGCCTAGTTATCTTATAACTAGCTAATAAATACTTAGATATATAATTTCTATATACTATTTATTTATTCTATAGTACTATTAGTCTATAGGTAAATAGTAGTAAATAACTATTAATCAATCTTTAGAATTTTATAAAGGCGTTTCTAGATTATAATAATAAACTAGCTTTTTTTATTAGATATAGTAGTATTAGGTAATAAGTAGTAAACTACTACTTAGCTAAAAAAAAGCTAAAACTACTATTTTTATCTTAATATTTAGTAGAGAGATAAAGATAGCTTCTTTACTTTAATAATTGATAATAACTATAAAATAACTTATACTTTTACTTATTAGTAGTTCTTTAAAAAAATTTCTAGATATTTTCTTCTATATCTTATCTAGTATTAGTAATAGTTTAAGATATTTTTAGATACCTTCTTATTATAGCTTAGTTCTACTATAAATATTATAGTTTCTTATATAGTATTAGATATTATCTTATATACTTATTTAGAAGAAGTCTTAAATAATTATCTTATAGGTAATCTCTCTTACTCAGTATTTAGCTAAGAGAGAGTTATAGACTTCTTTAATTATTTAGATATATAGTTTTTTACTATTTAGTACTTATCTCTTACCTCTATATAGTAACTCCCTCTAATTACTAATTATATACTCTAAGATTAAGTATTTTATACTTTAACTAGATAGAAACTTTTATTTTTATTCTAATATAGTATATATTACTTCTTTATACTACTAATTATCTTTTAGAACTTCTTACTCTAGCTTCTTAAGTTTATTTACTTATACTAGGCTTTCTTTTTATATAACTAAGCTCTTTAGCTTAGTTTATTTATTAAGTATCTTTCTACTATACTCTATTTAGTCTATACTACTTCTACTAGTAGTAGTATCTTATTATTCTATTTAGTCTTTAGTTAAGCTAGAATTAATTTCTATATATTTTATATAAGTTTTTATAGATATTACTTAGCTTCTTACTAAGTTTTCTTTATTCTTATCTACTTCTTTATAGTAGTAAATTATTAGTTTTAAAACTTAGATAATATACTTCTAAAAACGCTTATTTTCTATATCTTTAGGTAGGTCTTATTATCTTCTTAAGAGCGTATTAGCTCTTATATTCTATTTACTTAGCTAAGATAGAATTTCTATAATAAATTAGCTTAATAATATAGTCTAGTAGATCTAATATTAATTTAGTTTTTTAGCTTTATAAAGTACTCTAGGTTCTTATAATTAGTAATTACTTTAAAGCTTTTTACTAAGTAAAGTTTAGTATTCTATTTTTTAAGATAGTATACTATAGCTAATAGTTTCTTATTATAGATCTTATAGTTATACTTATAAGTGTTATTTTTCTTTAAGAAATATATATAAGTATATATAGTATTTCTTTATTATTATATTAGAGTAGTACTTCTTCTGCTATATATCTAGAAGAGTTATACTCTAGAACTATATCTCTTTTAGAATTAAAAGTTCTAAAAGTTAGTTTAGTAATAAAGATCTTTTTAATTTTATTAAATACTACTTATTCTAAATCTCTCTAGATAAAGCTTATATTACCTATTAGGTAAGTTAAAGAAGTAGCTATTCTAGTAAAGTCTCTAATAAATCTTTAGTAGAAATTAGTAAATCTAAGAAATTACTAAATACTCTTTACTATTTTAAGTACTTTCTACTCTTTAATTATCTTAACTTTATCTACGTCTATCTAAATACCTTTTCTTATATTAATAATAAAGCTTATATACTTAGTAGTCTTTACTTTAAACTTATACTTCTTAATATCTACCTTTAGTCTTACTTATTAGAGTTTACTAAGAACTTTTTATATATAGTCTAAGTACTATTATAAGCGAATATCTATATAGATTAGTATGTTATTAAGGTAAGCTAATATTATAAACCTTAAAGAGAGATAGGTTAACCTCTAGGTATACCTTTATAGCTAAGTAGAATTTATCTAGGTATTCTTTTAAGGTCTACTTAATATATTATTATAAGGTACTTAACGTAGTTTACTAGTAATTTAGCTACTCTAGTAATTTAGCCACTTCCTCGCGCTACTCTACCTTTGTAATAATAACGCGTAATATCTTAACTACGTAACGCGTAGATAACCTATACTAAAGTAGATCTATTAATTACTATCTCTAATATTAATTCTAAAAAGATCTAGAGTAAACAACGTACTATAGCAGTCTATAGTGTCCTATAAATAATAATCTAAAGCTAATACGCTAGTTAGCGCCCTTAACGTAATTATAAACTACTAATAAAGCGCCTATTAAAACTAGAAGAGAAGGTTATTACTAGGCGTGTAATAGTTAAGGCTAAGTAAGAACTACCCTATAGGAGAGACGACGTGCGAGATATAGCTAATAGACTACTCTAAGAGTATAGTAGAGAGAAGGTTAGTAAGAACTAGGTTAATAGGTTTATCTAGCGCAATTCTAAGCTACATACGCGTTAGAGCTATCTATATAATCGCTAGCGAGCTACCTGCGAAGACCTAGTACTTATTAAGGCCTAGTTTAAGCTAGTTTAAAATATAAAGGCGAAGTATAGTATTATAAATAAAGATATATATAACTTTAATAAGACTAGTTTTATTATAGGTAAGATTTTTTTATAGTTAGTTATTATAGGCTTAGATAAACTAGGGAAATTAAAGAAGATCTAGCTAGGTAATTAGGAGTAAGTTACGCTAATATAAGGTGTTAGCGCGATAGAGAAGTATATTCTAGCCTTTCTTATCTTTATAGGTAAAGTTCTAATCTCTACCTAGTTTATAAAGGACCTACTATACAACTAGGTAATTTAAGTTAGCTCTAATAGCTAGATAAATAATAATCTAGCGCTTAACTAGCTCTACTACTTTAATTTCTATACGCGCTCTATAGAGACGTATAGACTGCTTATTATTAATAGCTATAAGAGCTACTACTTAGTAGAGTTCTAAGATCTCTATAAAGAGAGAAAGATAATCCTTCTCTATATACCTCTACACTTATTATACCTCCTATAGCCTCTTAATATTAGCTACTTCTCGCTATTAAAGCGCGTATATAGTAACACTATCTTAGCCTTAGCGCGTAACTATATATACTATATTAGTAAAGATATCTTCCTACTAGCGTTTAAAGAGGCCTATAATAAGTCTATTATAGTAGATAATATCTATATAGGCTTTTAAGGTACTAGAATTATACTATATAATTCTTATATTATTTTATTATAGCTTAATATTGTACTATATATACTAACTCTACTAGCGTACAAGAGCACTATCTAGGACCTAAAAACGCTATATAACGCGCGTAAAATAGAGGTATAGGCTACGCTTATTTAAAACTATATATAAATCTAGTAAGAGTCTCTAATAAGTTCTTCTAATTAGTAGGTATAGTAGCTTAGTAAAGAAGCCTAATAGATAGCCTATAAAATAGTATTAATATAAGAAATAATCTATCGCCTTAAGGCTACTATTAAAGAAGTAATAAAGTGAAAATCTTATAAGTAGCGCTACGTATAGGTAGAAGAGTCCTAGATAGTTAGCTAGGTAGCTAATTAGATCGCTAAGTTAGAGGGTAGTAGCTATAAGGATAGTATAACGCCTATAAAGAGAGTACGTAGTAAATAGTGCTATAGACGTTATAGCTAAGTTAGATATAACTCTTATACCTACTAAGTAGAATTAGAGGATATAGAAGATAGTAATAAGTTTAAAGAATAATATTTTATTTTACTTAATTAAGAAAATTATAGTAGTGCTGCGCAATTTTATTGTGAAGATAGAGTAGCGTAGAGAAGTGGCCAAATTACTAGAGTAGCTAAATTACTAGTAAACTACGTTAGAGAGTTTACTATATTAAAAGAAGTAACTACCTATTAAAAAAGTCTAAAATATATTTAGAAGACTATTTTCTACTTATTACTTTTAGCTATATAGATTTTATAAAAAGTAATAATTATATCTAGCTTAATAAACTATTTAGCTTTATATAAGTTATTAAGTATCTCTTAGATAAGTAGTAATAGATATCTATCTTTCTTTATAATAGTATTAAGCGCCTAGTAGTTAATATATAATTATAGACCTTTTTTTAGCTTCTTTATAAATAGAACTAGTAAAGATACTAGTAAACTACTTATATAAATAAACTTTTTTTTAAGAAGTAATATAAGGTTCTTTTAGAGTACTAATAATTTACTTTTAGATATACTATATAGAGAACTCTATAGGAGTTAGAGTTACTAACTATCTTTTAACTCTAACTTAATTCTATACTTTACTCTAGGTTCTCTATATAGAGAGAGCTTAGATACTTTCTTTAGATTAAAGAGTTTATAGTAGCTCTAATAGTACTTTAGTAATAGTAACTTAATATCTTATATTTTTTTTAGGCGCTAGCGCTTTATTAATATCTATAAAAGAAGTAGTAAATACTTTTACTTTTTTTTTAGGTTCTAAGATCTTCTTATATAGCCTATAAATATTACTATACTTACTTAGTATATTATTTTTCTATTTATAATACTTTTAATATATATTACTTAAATACTCTTTATTATTTTATAAGTGATATCGATGCTTAGTAGCAGATTTTTATAACGCGGTATTATAGTAACAGTAATATAAGAAAGTAGTTAAGGCGCTATCCTAGCACCTTATACTTAGTTAAATGCGGTATTTACTTAGTAAATATATATAGGTAGGGCAGCTATAAGCGTACAATAAAGGAACTTTTTTAAATTTAGAACTATCGCAACGCCTTATATTATTATAACGTCTTATCCTATTACAACACCTTATTCTATTGCAACGCCTTATCCTATTATAACTTCTTATTCTATTATAACGCTAATTTTTCTATATCTACAAATATCTTATCGTCGTTAGAACAGTCGTTTGGGCGGACTCTATAGGCGGTAACGTAATAATTCTAGGTATAACTATAATCTTAGTAGTAGCTTATAGCTATACTAGAGATTTTTATAATAAATTACGCAATACTATAAAAGCGCTATAGTTAAGCTATAGACAAGGCTTAGTAGTAGACATATAATTGCGTAGTACTATAGAAGCGCTATAGTTAAGCTGTAAATCTAGTAATTATAATACTAATTATATATAGATATTAAAGGTTAAACTCTATATAATTACTTCTTAAAGAGACTCTATTATAGTATGATAGGGCAACGCGTAATAGAGTAAAAATAATAATACTATTATAGTAGTAACGCTATAAAGCTTTTAGCTAGTAATACTTCTACTTATTCCTTTAGATATTATAATCTTTTTCTTAGAACTTACTCCTCTCTCTTAATATAGGATATTAATTATATTGCTGTGCCTAGCTATTAACTTACTTATAGCAAACTATGCTCTTATGCTAGATAGAGCTATATATAATAATAGCACTAAACTTATCTAAATTATTAATAATAGTATCCTTCCTAGTTACTATACTATCTATCTTAATATACTACTATATCGCCTTAGTCTACGCTGTATCTTTCTACACTACTATCTCTTATATATATAAGAATGTCTTCTTAGTCTAAGTAATAGATATAACACTACTAAACTATAGAATATAAGGCTTCTCTTAGTTGCCCTATATACTATAGCCTGCTATCTATAGCTATAGATAGACTTATTAGCTAGCGTGATAATATTTGTCTAGAATTAGCTAGACAAGTTAATAGCCTTAAGTAGAGCGCTTAAGAAGTATTGCTCTATTTAACCCTACTATAAGTAGTTCCTAGACGACCTTATTATAGACTATAGATATTATAAGATACTAGGCTATCTTCTTATTATAGTAGAGGTTACTTAAACGTTTATACTAACGTAGGTAGATGTAGAGGTAGGCGTAGAGATAAGTATTAAAGTAGGCGGCGACACACTAATAGGTAATAAGTAGATAGTATTAGTTAATAATAGCAATAATAGCGATAATAGCAATAGTAATAGTAATAGTAATAATAATAGCTTATAGTAATAGTAATAGCTAGTAAGAAGAGGATAGTATTAATATTAATATTAGTATTAGGTATTAGGTATTAGATATTAGGTTGAGTCTACGTATAGGAGATAGTATTAAGATAGCTATCTCTACTATATTGTAATTACTTAGTAGTATTAGTATTACGATTGTGTTGTAGCGTTATAGGTATAGGCGTAGATATTATTATAGTTATTATAGTTAATTTTCGCTACCTATTAGTAGCTATTAAGTCTTAGTAACATAACGTTACGTTAGTAGTTAGCGTTTTTAATAGTTATTCGAACAAAGTTTATGTTACATAGTAGGAGTATTTTAATAAAAAAGATGATTAAAAAATATATTAGTCTCTATCCTTAAGGGTAAATACTCTTTATATATATACATAAAATTCTCTTTACTAAAGTAATTATAATATTTTAATAGTCTATCTTTTTTTTTCTTAGAAAAAATCTTTATCTATATTATTTAATATAAATATATAAGTAATCTCTTAGTAGCTATATATATAAAACTTAAATTTAGAGATTTTCTTAATCTCTAAGAGTTTACTATTAATTCTCTCTATTATCTAAGAAGTTATTATATAGCGCTCTAAGTAGCTATAGTAACTAAACTTTTTACTAACTAGTATATAATATAGATAACAACTATTAATTAAATACTAAAGTAATATAGAAGAGTTTATAATTAGATATACTATTAGAGAAGAGGTATTTATATACTTTTATAAGAACTAGTTTTATTTACTACTTATCTAATAATCTATCTTTAGAGGCTCTAAACTAAGACTTTAATTTAGAGCTACTTTTTTCTTAAGTTATCTAACTTATCTCTATTCTTATTCTTAGAATAAATCTATAGCCTAAAGATAACTTCTTCTAAGCTACTTAGCTAATATTAGTACTTTTTTTCTTAGTACTTCTTCTATAGTATTTTATTATATAATATTTTTTACTATAAATATAATACTCTATCTAATTAGAGTTTAGTCTTAAGTCTCTAGTCCTTACTCTACCAACTTTTATTAGCTTCTAGTCTATCTTCTTAGATAGTAATAGCGTTCTAGTACTTTTTAGATAGCTTAAACTATAAGTATACTAAAATATTTTTTTCTATCACTTACTATTTAGATTAATATAATATAGGTTATTTTAAATCTTAATAGCTTTTTCTATAAACTTCTTAAAACTAATATACTTAGAAGTATAAAATATTAGATATTAGAGTTCTATACTAAGACCTTTACTAAATATCTTTTAGAGAATAGAATTTACTAAACTTCTAGCCTAACTCTATATAGAGTTAGTTAAACTCTAAAATATAGTATCTAACTAGCCTTTAGCCTTACTTTAGATATTAGAGTTTATTTAGAGCTCTTTTCTAATAGTTTATATCTAGAAACTATATATCTAAGTATTTTTATAGCTCTTCTACTATACTTAGTTAGTTTTCTAGTATCTATAGTAAGAGAACTTAGTTTACTTTCTCTTTAGTCTAACTAAAGATATATTACTTCTTAGTATTTTTTATAGAGTATAAGTATAAATTATATTTAAGTTTACTTTTATACTTATATTTTTACTCTAGGTAGCTTACGCCTTTAAGATTAAAATATTCTAGGTTAAAAGTCTTTTCTTCTAAGACTTTTCTAGATAGATAGCTATAGTAACTAGATCTAATTAGCTATTAGGCGTATATAGTAATACTAATAGCTAAGAACTTCTTTATTTTATTACTTCTAACCTTATAATAATAGGAAATAGTAGTTAAACTAATTAAGCTATTATAGCTACTATAAAATTCTTAGAAACTTTTAGTAGGCTTCTTAGTAAACTTTTTATCTTAGCTATACTCTTAGTTCTTCTAGAGACTTATTTAATTATAGAGAGAATTATAGCTTTTTTCTATCTATTACTCTTAAGTATTTAGATAATATCCTCTTATATCTTACTATTAGATACTTTAGCTAGGTATTTTACTAAGGTATATATAGTTAGCTTATCTATATTAAGGTTTAGATAATTAGCTTTTATTCTAATTTATAGAGAGCTTTTTATAAGCTTCTATATTATAGCCTACTTCTCTATAGTAAGAACTAGTAAGGCTTCTCTAATTATAGTCTACTTCTTTATAGTAAGAACTAGTAGAGCTTCTCTATAGTCTACTTCTCTATAGTAAAGACTAGTAGAACTATTTCTTTATTACTTTTAGTAGTAAAGCTATCTAAATAACTTTTTGTAGTTATTATAAATTATAACTTTTAGAACTAATATTTCTTATACTTATAATTATCTCTTAGCTAGTACTCTAGCTAACTATTATAGCCTATACCTTATTCTTATAGAGAACTAATAGAACTTTTAATAATACTTACTTTATAGCTATAATTTAGCTATAGTAGAGAGTTATTACTTATTCTTTAATTCTTTAAAGACTAATAAAGCTTTAACTACTACTTACTTACATCGAATAAAGTTTTTTATATATAGTAGGATCTATACTACTATACTATTAGGGTATTTTATAAGGCTTTTCTAAATAGTATTTAGTATATATACTAGAGTCTACTAGTAGCCTAATATTTATTTACTCTAGGCGTCTTATAAGGCTAGTAGCGCGTTCTACTAAGCGTCTTATAAAGCTATAGTCTAGGCTAGTAATCTTATAATAGCTTATACCTATTTATTATCTAAGACTCTTTTGTATAATTAGAATAACACTAATTCTATATAGTAGATTAACCTACTTAGAGGAGATTAAGAGTCTTATAGCGATAATAAGATATCTATAGGTATATAATATAAGGGGAAATAGATAGAATTAGAGTATAATAGAAGATTTAAATAGTTACGTAATAGATAGTCTAAATAGAAAGAGATAGCTAATATTATATAGTTATATAGTTAAAGGTTATATAGTACTAAAGAGCTATACTTAGTATATAAAATGCTAGTAAAGGTATCTCTTTAAGTACTCTCTTTAAGCACACTCTATTATCTAATAACTAGATATAATAGACTCTAATATAGATAAAGAACTACCTTACCTTATTAGTATAGATATAGAGGCCTAGCTTATAGCTATAAAAAAGTAAAAGAGTTCTAAGCTAGTAGTAGCTAGAAGAAAAGTAAAGATTTAGCCTAAATAACTTATTAAGAAGGTTAATAGATAAGAGTAGGTAAAACTATAGAGAGTATATCTTAGCAAATTTAAGTATAAGAGTATATAATAGTAATAGTAATAAGTATTATATTATATAAGCTAACTATTATAGGTATAGAGCTCTTCCTACTATAAGAAGTAGTAGACGCTCTCTATAGAAAGATCTATAGGAAGACTAATAAGTACCTAATAAAAGAAGAAGAATCCTTTCTAGCTAGCCTATAATAGTCTAAAGCGTGAATTCTACTTCTATATATAGGTTAGAAGCTAAAATATACTTAATAGATTATAATTATTTATATTCTAGTTAGTTAGTTATTTAGTATTAGTATTATAAGGTAGACTAATATATATTAGGTATTTAGAGTAAGAGTATTATAAGTACTGTAGATATTATAGGCTAGTAGTAGAGAAGGAGAAGAAAGATTAGTTATATTATATTGCGTAGGTAGACTTAAGCGTCTCGCTATTAGACGTTTATTTACGTAGTAGTACTATAATTAAGCTTGTAGTACCTATAACTATTTAATATATTAATATTATAATATTAGTACTTATATAGTAATCTAGTAATAGTAATAGTAATAGTAATTCTAATTATAATTATAATTGCGTAGGTATTATAAGGTAGGCTTAGTAGATAACTTAGCGGCTAACTTAGTATTATTTTTAGATAGAGCGACTGTGTCGCAACAGCTAGGTAGTAATTAGCCTAGAGTATCTAGATCTAGCGCTGTTAACCTACTTATATATAATAAAAAGTTATTTAAGAAGCTTAATACGCTATAAGTTAATAGAGTCTTATAGAAAGGCTCTACTAATTAGGATTAAATATAAAATATAAGGCGCTATACTTAAGAAGTAATTATATAGATATACTAGAGTTATATTTAATAAAGAAGAGAACTATAGATTACTAGATAGCTAAGAGTTATTTAAAGTATATCTTAGAATAACCCTTTACTAAAAATTTAGAGGTTTATTAGTCTAAGCGATAATTAGACATATATAGCTATATACTATACGCCTACGCACGTAACTACGATATTATTAAGTATATACTAACTAGGCGCTAGCCTATTATATAAGTTATCTTATAGTTCTCTAATAATCTCTTATTACTAAGTAGAATTATCTACTACCTAGCGTAGCGACTATTTACTACTAAATAAAGTAAATAGATACTATTCTCTAACTACTATTTATAGTAACTTTTACGTAAACTTCTTTAAATCTAATTTAGTAAGATACTCTAGTCTTTTTCTAAAAATAATCTAAGATATAAGCTATTATAATTCTTCTAAGTAGCTCTTATTAAGTAGTTACTTATTAAATAATAGGTCTACTAGATAGAACCTATAAACTTAAGTGGAGATTATCTAGTTTTTTCTTTAAAAGTAAGCTAAGTAGCGTTTAGATAAGCTTTAATAAAATCTCTTATATCTTCTTCAAATTCTTCTAGTAAAGTCTAACTCTTAGATTCTAGTCTATATAAAACAGTATTAGCTACTATATTCTTCTTTTCTAAAATATATATAATATTAAAATTCTATAGATTTAGAAGAGTAAGCTATTTAGTAATAAGAGTATCTAATAGATCTATTATACTACGCTAAAGCTACACTATAAGTATCTAAGTATCTATTTCTATAGTAAATCTTATACTATATAAGTATAACAAAAGCTTCTTTAGTATAAGTAGTAGTACTTTATACTTATACTTATCTAAATTCTAATTCTTTTCTAAACTAGATTAGACTTTACTCTTATAGTATACTAGGTATCTTTTTTCTTTCTTATCTGACTATATAAGTACTACCCTCTATTCTTTACTACTTTTATTAACTACTATAATTATTACTTAGAGAGGTTTACTATAATTAATTAATATAAGCGCTAGAGTTTTATATAAGCTTTTCTTTAAAAAGAATATTACTAACTACTATTTATTCTTTTAGTTAAAAGAAGTATTTTCTTCAAAGTAATCTAAATAAAGGTTTTACTACTATTATAAATCTAATAATCTAGACTCTATAGTAAATATATATACTAATAAATATTTAGATATTTTTTTAGTTCTTTAGATCTAGCTATATATAAATCTTTTCTACTTTCTTTTTATTAGAATACCTACTATTATTATTAATTTAATAGCCTACTAAAATTATTAAAGTATATTAGAAGTGTAACTTATATCTAGAAATAGTAGCCTCTACTCTTTTAATATCTACTAGTACCTATTCTATATTTAAAAGGTGATAAGCTATATATTTACGTGTACTTAGCTTAATTTTCTCTTTCTTATATATAGTTTTTAGACCTTTAATATAAATATTATCTAGGTATAGTATATAGTAATTTAAAATATAATCTTAGTAAATTTTTATTATTATCTATATAAATTCTATAATTAAATTAGTAGTACTTATAGATAAGATATACTAGTAAACTAGTCTAGATAGTATTAAGAAAGCTATAATATCTCTAGAGTTCTTATATAGCTAAATCTAATTATATTTTAAGAAGAAGTCTATGTAAGATATAATAGCGTAGCCTATAAACTCTTCTAAGAACTTATTAGAGTTAAGTAGTAGATTAGTATTATAGATAGTACCTCTATTAATCTTTTAAGTATTGGTTTACAAGTGATATTTATACTTAACAGCAGATCTTTACAACGCGGTATTGTAGTAATAGTAATATAAGAAAGTAGTTAAGGCGCTATTCTAGTACCTTATACTTAGTTAAATGCGGTATTAACTTAGTAAATATACGTAGGCAGGGCAGCTATAAGCGTATAATAAAGGAACTTTTTTAAATTTAGAACTACCGCAACACATTATGCTATTGCAATATATTATTCTATTGCAACGTCTTATCCTATTATAACTCCTTATCCTATTGTAACTACTTATCCTATTATAACTCCTTATCCTATTACAACGCTAATTTGTCTATATCTATAAACGCCTTATTATCGCTAGAGTGCTATCCTTTTTTGTCCTTTAGCTAGATCCTATAAGTAGTAAGGTAATAATTTAGGTGTAACTATAATTCTAGCAGTATACTATACCTAAGATTATTGTAATAGATTGCGTAATACTATAACTAAGCTGTGTATAAGCTTTAAACAAGCTATAGACAAGCTATAGACGAGCTGTAGATAAGACCTAGTATTTAGAATATAATTACGCAATAGATAAGCTATAGTAGAGGATATTAAAGTTATATAGTTTAACTCTATAAAGAGTCTAGGAAAATTTTTATAAAGCTTCTAGTTTACTTCTACTTATTTCTTCGTACACTATAATCTTCTTCTATCTTAGAACTCTCTTAATATCTAATATCTAATTAATTATATCGCGCCTAGCTATTATTATAGACGTAATATACAATATCTTAGATAGAGCTATATATAAGGATAGCACTAGGCTTATTAAGATTATTAATAATAGCGAACTCTATACTACCTATATAGTCTATCTTAATAAACTACTACGTCGCCTTAGTCTACTATTATATGTTCTTCCTAAGTTCTATCTCTTATATATATAAGAACGCCTACTTAGTTTAAAGAACAAAAAGAACACTACTAAACTATAGAAGATAAGGCTACTTCTAGTTACTCTATATATAATAGCCTACTACCTTTTACTATAGATAGGCTTATTAGCTAGTGTAAAACTTTTTATTAAGGACTAGCTATAGGAGTTAACTAACTTAAGTATAGCACTTAAGGAGTATCTCTCTATCTAATTCTATTATAAGAGGTTTCTAGACAACCTTATTAATTACGAAGAATATTATAATTTGCTAGTAGATCTCCTTTTTATAGTAGAGATTGCTTAAACGTATAGATTAGCGTAGATAGTATTAGTTAATAACTACGACGACTATAATAATAGTAATAGTAATAGTTTATAGCAATAGTAATAGTAATAATAACTATAACTATAATAATAGCAATAGTAATAGCTTATAGTAATAGTAATAGTAATAGCTAGTAAGGGGAGGATAGTATTAATATTAATATTAGTATTAGTATTAGTATCGACATTAGTATTAGGCATTAAGTATTAGATATTAGGTTAGGTCTGTGTAGAGAAGCTTTTAGGTATTAGTTGTACCCTTATAGGTCGTTAGGAGTAGAGAATTGTATATAGTATTAGGATAGCTATCTTTGCTATATTATAATAGCTTAGTTATATTGTAGCTTTATAGCTATAGGCGTAGATGTTGTTATAGTTGTTATAGTTGTTATAGTTGTTATAGTTAATTTTTGCTACCTACTAGTAGCTATTAAGTCTTAGCAATATAATATTACGTAGGCAGTTAATAATTAGCGTTTATAATAGTTATTTAAACAAAGTTTATGTTACTTAGTAGGAGTATTTTAATAAAAAAGATTATTAAAAAATATATTAGTCTCTATCCTTAAGGGTATCTTTTAAGTATTATTAATTAACTAATAGCTCTTATCCTTTATTATAACTAGAAATTATAGGTTATAATATTAGCTCTTATAAAGTTTAAGAGTTTCTCTATTAATCTAGTCTTAGATTATCTTAATAACTATCTTCTAAAGCTTTCTTAGTACCATAAATTAATCTACTTACTACGCCTAGTATAGTACTATATTAATAACTACTAGTAAGATTACTTCTCTACTAACTCTTTCTAACTTATAGAAGTCTTAGACTAAAGCTAATTCCCTTCTATATAGAAGTTCTTTAAGTAT
Organism: Drechslera avenae; assembly: GCA_034640345.1. Classification (NCBI taxonomy): domain Eukaryota; kingdom Fungi; phylum Ascomycota; class Dothideomycetes; order Pleosporales; family Pleosporaceae; genus Drechslera; species Drechslera avenae. Next base: position 64,261 of record JAXRVH010000036.1, read on the forward strand.
TTCTATTTCTCTTAGTAGAAGATCTAGTAAGATCTTTATTTTCTTTTATCTCTTAGAGATAATCCAAGTGCCTCTTAAAAACCTTATATAATATAGCTTAAAGTACTTTATAAATAGTACTTAGTTTAGATCTTTAGTAGAGTACTATTTAGCTTTTACTCTTTCTTTCTAATTTTATTAGCCTTTAATTTCTTATATAGTCTAGTCTAAGTTATTAATAGGCTTAATCTTTTACTCTTTTTACTTATATATCCTATTTGCTTTAAAGTCTATTACTTCTTTCTAAGTTACTATTTAATCTTTAAAAAGAATTAATATTACTTCTACTAGAATACTACTCTTCTTTATCTAAATAGCTCTAAGCTTCTCTATATAGATCTAATTTACTTTCTATTCTTTATATTTACTAAATCTAAGTACTACTATAACTTTCTTTAAAATTATATCTAATAAATTCTTAGTAAAATTATTAGCTATTAAAAATAATCTATTTTTATTCTTTACTACTATACTACTATTTAGCTCTTTACTTAAGAATATTTATAAATTCTATAAAAAATACTTAGTTTTACTAGAAACTAATAGCTTATTAATTCTTACTTTTCTCAACTACTTTATTACTAATAGTATAGCTAAATACTTTTAAGATAAGCCTTCTAGATTAATCTATACTACTACTAAGCTAATATTTTTCTATAATATATATTTAGCTAGCTTTTCTCTCTTATATTTAGAGAGTACTATACTAGTAGCTATACTTCTCTAGTATTTCCTAATATAGAACTAGTATACACTCTTAGAGCCTTAATCTAATTATCTCTTATATATATAAATCTTATATTAAATTCTCTATTTACTAACAATATAATAGTAAGTAAGACTATTAGTTATATACTTAATATATATATAAGTATTAGTTAAAAAGAAATTCTTTAGAATAATAAGGTGTATATAGTTTTCTATAATAAAGATATTAGTTTAGACTTTAATTCTTCTAATCTATATAGAGATTCTCTAGATAATACCTATAAAAGCTTTAGTACTTTTATTTACTAAAACTATTTATACTATACTTATACTTTTTAGTAGAGAGATTATTAGTAAGTTTACTTTTTCTACTATACTTCTTATTATAGTATTAAGTTCTAATTTTAAATTTAGTAGAGTTATAAAAGTAATAATAAAAATATTAATTAGAGCCTTTAGATAGTCTCTATATAAGTATTTAATACTAGCTATAATATTATATTCTTACTAACTATATATTAGTTTATCTCTATTTAGTCTAATATTATAATTATCTTCTAAAATAATATAATAATATATGTAGCTAATTTAAGTATCTATCTAGTATTTAGCTATATTATAGTAATACTATATTACTTTATCTAATATTACTTTAACTAAAATATAGTCTAATAATTATTTTAGTAAAAGAGAGTCTACCTAGCTTCTAAGCCTTAAATTATTTTCTAACTAGCTTTTATCTAATTTACTAACGTAGTTCACAAGCGAGCGCGCTACTTTGCACTAGCGCGTTAATATTAAGACGTCATTACGCACTTTTATTATAGTTAATAAACTATTACGATATACTAAATTAATTATTAGAATTACTACTATTACTTATACTATCTATCTTAACTACGCAGGTATAAGCATTATATCTAGTCTACTTATAACGCCTACACTACCTCTCTCCTTATACTCTCTTTAACACTCTCTTACTATTGCTATAACTACTATCTACCTATTTAGCTAATACTTCTTATACCTTACCTATAGTAAAAGTCTCTTCTATCTATATATATTACCTCTTATAACTCTTATACTTATTTAATTTATATAGAGCTACTTAGAGAGTACTTATTTCCTCTATTATAAGCGTTATCTTATATACTATTTGCTAAGCTCTCTTACTTAACTACGTAATCTACTTACTAAGTAAATTAGTAGAAAACCTATAGCGCTTTCTAACGCTCTATTAAATAAGACTAATTTAAGCCTTAACTTTACGCGTATTACATAGTGTCCACGCCTTCTAGGCGGCTATCTATTATAGTAATTAATATAGTATCTATACTACTATATTAAGCTTTAATAGTATAGCCTATAGGTTATATAGGACTAGACTAGCACCTCTAAAGCTAGCTTAGATATTCTTCTTTATAATAGACTACTTAAAAGTAGTTTTAAAGGCTAGTAGAAAGGTCTCTTTACTAATATAGTAGGTATAGTTATATACTAAGCCTAAGATTATATTACTATATACGCGCTTTAATAGCGAAAAGTAAGCAATATTAAGAGGCTATAGGAGGTGCGAAGAGTAGGTAGGTATATAGAGAAGGATAATATTTCTTTTCTTATTGTAATCTTAAAAATTAATTAAGTAATAGCTCTTATAGCTATTAATAATTAGTAGTTAGTATCTACTAATAGTATAGCGTCTTATATACTTCTTAAAGTAATCTAACTAGGTAAGCCTAAGCTAGTTATTTATTTAGCTGTTAGAGCTAACCTTAAGAACCTAATTAGGAGGCAAATTTTTAAACTAGACGTTAATAAGCACCTTACCTACGAAGATAATAAAGGGAGGTATCTAGTAATCTAACGCGCCTACGCCTTAGATTATAGTAACCTACTTATAGTTACCTAGTTATATCTACTTCTTTTTACTAGATTCTTTAGAGGCTATAATAACTATCTATAATAAAATCTTACCTATTATAAAGCTAGTTTTATTAAAGTTATAGATATTATTATCTATAATACCTTACTTCTACTTTATTACCTAGACTAAGTTAAACTAGCGCTAGATAGCTACTAGGTCCTTATAGATAGCTCGCTAGTAATTATAAGAATAGCTCTAGCGCGTATAGAGCTTAGGAGTTTACTTAATAAAGTTATTAACCTAGTTCTTACTAATAGAGTTACCCTCCTACTTATATAATAGTTTATTAGCTATTACTTAAATATTAGCCTTTATAGGCGTAAATCCTTATATAGACTCTTTAAGAATACACTTAACTATAGCCTTCTCTTCTAGCTTATTTAGGCGCTTTGAATTCGCTTCGCAGTCGCGTTAAAAGTGTATCCTAGCGCCTCTACGCTAGAGTATTCTTTATAGGACGTTGTAGATAGAAGTAGTACGTCTTTAGCTTTTAATACGTTAAGATTAGTAATTAGAAAGAGTAAGTTAAAGATCTAATTTAGTATAGAAAGTTTTAGTGTTATATTATTAAGATATTATATAATATTATCTTAACGCTAACACGCTAGTGCAAAGTAGCGCGCTCGCTTAGGTAGCGCGCTCGCTTATAAACTACATTACTCTAACTTTAACTTATAGAATTATATTTTAATTTTTTTAATTCTTCTAGTATATACTCTATCTAAAATAGCTGTTTATAGACTTCTAGTATATTACCTAAAATAATCTTTAATAGTAAGCTAACTCTAGTATCTATAATTTACTAAATAACTTTCTATATATCTAGATTAAGTTTTTCTACTATTTTATATTTTCTAGCCTATTTTTTCTTAGAGTTATTCTAAGTACCTTTTAGAGTTCTCTTTAAGGCTTTATTTATAGGTATATTTAGTATATCTATATCTACTAGTTCTAGTATATCTTTAAGTTACTCTTTCTAATTCTTACTTAAATTATAATTAATTAATTAATTATTATCTCTATTTTTATACTCTTTAAAAAATAGAATATACTCTCTACTAGACTTTTTTAGAATAGTCTTTAGTATACTTTTCTAGATTTTTACTAGATTATAATTAGAAAAAAGTTTTTTATTAGTATTATTTTAGAAAATAGTAGCTAATACTACTATATAACTATTATACTAATTTACGCTAAATAGTTAAAAGATATTATTTAAGTTAGATTTACTTAAAATAGTAAATTTTATTCTAGAATTATATATAGTTCTTTATTAGAATTATACCTAAGTTATTTAGTATAAGCTAAACTAATATTATTGTTGTTTGTTTTATAAGTAATATCGATACTTAATAGCAGATCTTTACAACGCGGTATTATAGTAATAGTAATATAAGAAAGTAGTTAAGGCGCTATCCTAGTACCTTATACTTAGTTAAATATAGTATTAACTTAGTAAATATACGTAGGTAGGGTAGCTATAAGCGTATAATAAAGGAACTTTTTTTAATTTAGAACTACTATAACGTATTATGCTATTGTAATATATTATCCTATTGCAACGTCTTATCTTATTATAACTCTTTATCTTATTGTAACTACTTATTCTATTATAACTACTTATTCTATTGTAACTCCTTATCCTATTATAACTCCTTATTCTGTTATAACTCCTTATCCTATTATAACGCTAATTTATCTATATCTATAAACGCCTTATTATCGCTAGAGTGCTATTCTTTTTTATCCTTTAGCTAGATCCTATAGGCGGTAAGGTAATAATTTAGGTATAACTGTAATTCTAGTAGTATACTATACCTAAGATTATTATAATAGATTGCGTAATGCTATAACTAAGCTATGCATAAGCTTTGAATAAGCTATAGATAAGCTATAAACAAGCTATAGACGAACTATAGACGAGCTATAGATAAGCTATAGACAAGACCTAGTATTTAGGATACAATTACGCAATAGATAAGCTATAGTAGAGGATATTAAAGTTATATAGTTTAACTCTATAAAGGGTCTAGAAATTTTTTTATAAAGCTTCTAGTTTACTTCTACTTATTTCTTTATATACTATAATCTTCTCCTATCTTAGAACTCTCTTAATATCTAATATCTAATTAATTATGTCGCGCCTAGCTATTATCACGGAAGTAATATATAATATCTTAGATAGGGCTATATATAAGGACGGCACTAGGCTTATTAAGATTATTAACAATAGCGAACTCTATACTACCTACGTAGTCTATCTTAATAAACTACTACATCGCCTTAGTCTACTATTATATATCCTTCCTAAGTTCTATCTCTTATACATACAAGAACGCATACTTAGTTTAAAGAATAAAAAGAACACTACTAAACTATAGAAGATAAGGCTACTCCTAGTCGCTCTATATATAATAGCCTACTACCTTTTGCTATAGATAGGCTTATTAGCTAGTGCGAAACTTTTTATTAAGAACTAGCTGTAGGAGTTAACTAACTTAAGTATAGTACTTAAGGAGTATCTCCCTATCTAATTCTATTATAAGAGGTTTCTAGACAACCTTATTAATTATAAAGAATATTATAAGTTGCTAGTAGATCTCCTTTTTACAGCAGAGATTACTTAAATATATAGATTAGCGTAGATAGTATTAGTTAACAACTACGACGACTATAATAATAGTAATAGCAATAGTTTATAGTAATAGCAATAGTAACAACAATTATAACTATAACAATAGTAATAGCAATAGCTTATAGCGATAGTAATAGTAATAGCTAGTAAGGGGAGGATAGCATTAATATTAATATTAGTATTAGTATTAGTATTAGTATTAATATTAGTATTAGGCATTAAGTATTAGATATTAGGTTAGGTCTACATAGAGGAGATAGTATTAAGATAGCTATCTCTACTATATCACAATAGCTTAGTTATGTTATAGCTTTATAGCTATAGGCGTAGATATTATTATAGTTATTGTAGTTGTTATAGTTGTTGTAGTTAATTTTCGCTACCCGCTAGTAGCTATCAAGTCTTGGTAACATAACGTTACGTAGGCAGTTAGCAATTAGCGTTTATAATAGTTATTCGAATAAAGTTTATATTACATAGTAGGAGTATTTTAATAAAAAAGATTATTAAAAAACATATTAGTCCCTATCCTTAAGAGTAAACTAATATTATATTACTCTTAGTAGAATATATTATTATAGACTTTTATAGGTAAAGTAATATATAGGTAAAAAGATTAATATTCTTTTTAATTTAGCGCCTCTTAATCTCTAATACTATTATATCTATCTATAGTCTCTAACTAAGGTTTATAACTTTACTCTATAGATATTCTAGTATACTCTAGTTAAGTATTAATTAGTTATTAAGAAAGTACTATCTTTTATTAATCAAAGCTTATAAAATAGAGTAATCTTTTTTCTAATAGCTTATCTTATTATATACCTAATAGAGAAGTTAAGCTATTAAGGCCTAGTTATACTAATTAGCTTAGTTACTTAGGCCTAATCTCTATTAAAAACTCTAAAAATTATTACTATAGTTCTAATAGCTTATCTAATACTAACTTTATAATAAGTATTTTTATTAATAGAATACTAACTAATTATTCATAAGATTATTATTCTCATAACTACTAGTAGATACTTATATATTTACCTAGAGTATATAGCTATAAAGTACTACTATATACTTCTTAGTCTACTTATTAACTTTTTCTCTAATAATCTAATCTATAATTAGCTTAGCTTTATATAGTATCTATTATAGGCTCTAAAGTTCTATTTCTAAACTTACTTTATTTAATTTAAGTTAAAGTATATTTTCTATAAGTCTATTAACTTTATTCTTAGTAGAGGCTAATCTAGGTAGTAACTACTTCTAAGTAATTTTCTAACTATAATCTTAAAAGATAATATTTAATACTAGTAGCTAAAAAACTAGTATCTATTATACTTTAGTTAGTTTATTATATATACTTATCTAGGTAGTCTTTATAGATACTAAGTTAAACTCTACTTTTAGTTAAAATCTTTTACTACTTCTATAGAGTTAAGTATTCTAGTATTTTCTTCTACTTTTATATATTTTAAAAGATACTTAGAAATCTTTTTATACTTGAAAGATAGTAGTAAGTCTATATAAAGTTAAAACTTCTCTAAAACTCTAATAGCTTACTTTAGTAGTAGTTCTTTAATAAGGTAGAAGCCTCTTTAACCTTTCTTAATTATTAATACTTTAATATAGCGCTTACTATAAATATAAAACTCTTATAAGTATTTAAGAGTACTAAGTTCTATTTATACTTAGTATTCGACGCTAGATCTAGATACTCTAGGCTAGTTACTACCTAGCTATCACGATATAGTTACCCTATCTAAAAATAATACTAAGTTAGCTACTAAGTTAGCTACAAAGCCTACCCTACACTACGCGCGTAATTATAATTATAATTAGAATTACTATTACTATTACTATTATTAAATTACTATATAAGTGCTAATATTATAATATTAGTATATTAAATAATTATAGGTAGTATAAGCTTAATTATAGCGCTACTATATAAATAAATACCTAATAGTAGAACGCTTAAGTCTACCTCCGCGATATAACGCAACTAATTCTTCTTCTTCTTCTTCTTCTTCTCTTCTACTACTAGCCTATAATACCTATAGCACTTATAATACTTTTACTTACTCTAAATACCTAATATATATTAGTCTAACTTATAATACTACGAAATAACTTACTAACTAATATATACATAATTATAATTTACTAAGTATATTATAATAGCTTCTTACTACCTATATATAGCGCTAGATCTAGATACCTTAGGCTAGTTACTACCTAGCTATTACGATATGGTCGCCCTATCTAAAAATAATACTAAGTTAGCTGCTAAGCCTACCTTACGCTGCGCGCGTAATTATAATTAGGATTACTATTGCTATTACTATTACTAAATTACTATATAAGTGCTAATATTATAATATTAGTATATTAAATAATTATAGGTAGTAAAAGCTTAATTATAGCGCTACTATATAAATAAATATTTAATAGTAGGACGCTTAAGTCTACCTACGTAATATAACGTAACTAATTCTTCTTCTTCTTCTTCTCTTCTACTACTAGCCTATAATACCTATAGCACTTATAATACTCTTACTTACTCTATATACCTAATACGCGTTAGTCTAACTTATAACACTACTAAATAACTTGCTAACTAGAATATAATTAATTATAATCTACTAAATACGTTATAGCTTCTTACTTATATATAGAAGTAGATTTAATACTTTAGACTATTATAGGCTAGCTAGAAAAGCTTCTTCTTCTTTTATTAGGTACTTATTAGTCTCTCTATAGATTTTTCTATAGAGAGCGTCTACTACTTTTTATAATAGAAAAGGCTCTCTACTTATAATAGTTAGCTTATAAGATATAATACCTATTACTATTACTATTACTCTTATATACCCTTATATTTAAATTTACTAAGATATACTCTCTATAGTTTTACCTACTCCTATTTATTTACCTTCTTAATAGGCTATTTAGGCTAGATCTTTACTTTTCTTCTAGCTATTACTAGCTTAGAACTCTTTTACTTTATTCTAGCTATAAGCTAGGCCTCTTTATCTATACTAATAAGGTAAAGTAGTTCTACTTATAGCTTATCTATATTAGAGTCTATTATATCTAGTTATTAGATAACAGAGTATACTTAAAGAGATACCTCTACTAGCATTTTATATGCTAAGTGTAGCCCTTTAGTACTATATAACCTTTAACTATATAACTATATAATATTAGCTATCTCTATCTAATTAGATTATCTATTACGTAACTATTAAAATCTTCTATCGCGCTCTAATTCTATCTAATTTCCCTTATATTATACACCTATAGATATCTTATTATCGCTATAAGGCCCTTAATCTCCTCTACCTATATATAAAATATTATATTTTACTTATAATTATTTTAGAGCTATAAGAAAGGCCTTCTTCTTTATAGATAGATTATAGTTAATTCTCTTACTAAACTACTTATTAACCTTCTTACTAGCTTTCGTATAGAGAGCGTCTATATTCTTTTACAATAGGTAAAACTTAATATTTTTAGATATATCTATACTAGTTAGAGCTTATTATAATATAGATATATACGCACTTACCTTTATCTCTAAGATATACTCTTTATAGTCTTAACTACTATTAGTTTTTAACTTCTTTAATAGGCTAATTAGGCTAGACCTTAGCCTTCTTTCTAGCTACTATTAGCTTAGGAGTGTTATTAATTCTAGCTTTAAGCTAGGCCTTAGTGCTTACGCTAAGACTAGTAGGTAAAGAGTTATCTATATCTATATCTATATATATATTAAGTTTATTATTTAATTACTTAATAATTTATAAGTTTAAAGAGTTTATATACTTAAAGAGATACCTCTAGTATTTTATATACTAAGTATAGCTCTTTAGTACTATGTAATCTTTAACTATATAACTATATAATATTAGCTATCTCTATCTTATTAGATTATCTATTACGTAACTATTTAAATTCTCTATTACGCTCAAATCCTATCTAATTTCCCTTATATTATATACCTATAGATATCTTATTATTACTATAAGGCTCTTAATCTCCTCTACTTAGTATTAAGCTAGCTAGTACTTAAAATACTTAGTATAGAATTCTTACTAGTACTTATTATTAGTGCGGAAATACTATTTAAGCGCTTTTTAGAAGCTTTTCCAATTCTTATCTTATAAAGCCTTTTTATACTTATCTAAGACTTAGATAATTACTCTTTACTTTAGATTATAATAAGCTATAAGCTTCTTAATTATTATTTTTATAGTAAACTTATAGTATTTAGCTATTCTCTTAAAATACTTTAAGAATATAGTGATATTTTTTCTATTAAAGATTAGAATACTCCTAGAAGAATATAGTAAGAGCTAAGAGATATAGACTAGTATATTACTTTTACTAGTAGCATTTAACTAAGTAAGATAGGTTTCTATTATCTAAAGAACCTTTACTATATTTAAATTATAAGTACTATATACTACTATAGGCTCTTCATACTTACTTAGAGTTAGAATTTATAGTAAGACTACTATTTCTAGAATTAAGTATATAATAGATAGTATATTTACTATAATATAAGCTATAGATAAGCGACGTACCTAAGCCAATAACGCACCTAAATAAATATCTAAACTTTAGTATATAATTACTTAATACTATAATAACTAACTATAATATATAATATATAGAATTAATTACTAGTATCTACTATATCTTTTTTATATATATAAGAATTATATCCTATCTTTTTATAGCACTTATAGTGCCTTTTACGCTACTTACTTATACCTATTTAGGCTCTACCTTTATATATTTTCTTCTTAATCTACGCCCTAATATCTAAGTAGGCTATTCAATTCTTTGCCTATTTCTTTAATAGATCTCTATCTACTTAAATCAACTTTCTTTTACGTAATTTACGCTTAGAAGCTACTCTATTTAACGCTTTAAGCTAGAGTACTTAGGCTACTAGTAGCGTCTATAAATATAGTATTATTTTAGCTCTTAAGAATAGAGACTAATATATTTTTTTATAATCTTTTTTATTAAAATACTCCTACTATATAATATAAACTTTATTTAAATAACTTTTATAAAAGCTAACTACTAACGTAATATTATATTACTAAGACTTAATAGCTACTAATAGGTAGTAAAGATTAACTATAATAACTATAATATAATTATAATACTAATACTACTAAGTATTTATAATATAGTAGAGATAGCTATCTTAATACTATCTTCTATACGTAGACTTAACCTAATATCTGATACCTAATATTAAATACTAATACTAATACCAATACTAATACTAATATTAATATTAATACTATTCTTTTCTTACTAGCTATTACTAATACTATACGCTATTACTATTACTATTACTATTACTATTACTATTACTATTATTACTACTATTACTATCTACTTATTACCTATTAGTATATTACTACCTACTTTAATATCTACCTTTACGCCTAGCTCTACGCCTACCTCTATATCTACATATACTAGTATGAATATTTAAGTAACCTCTACTATAATAAGAAGGTAGCCTAGTATCTTATAATATCTATAGTATATAATAAGGTTATTTAGAAACTACTTCTAGTAGAGTTAAATAGAGTAATACTTCTTAAGCGCTCTACTTAAGGCTATTAACTTATCTAGCTAGTCTTAGATAAATATTATTACGCTAGCTAATAAGTCTATCTATAGCTATAGATAGTAGACTATAGTATATAGAGTAACTAGAAGGAGCCTTATATTCTATTATTTAGTAGTATTATATCTATTACTTAAACTTAGAAGATATTCTTATATATATAAGAGATAGTAGTATAGAAAGATATAGCGTAGACTAGAGTAATATAGTAGTATATTAAGATAGATAGTATAGTAACTAGAAAGAATACTATTATTAATAATCTAGATAAGTTTAGTACTATTATTATATATAGCTCTATCTAGTATAAAGGTATAGCTTACTATAGGTAAGTTAATAGCTAAGTATAGTAATATAATTTTTATTCTTTATTAAGAGAGAGAAGTAAGTTCTAAGATACTTCTAACTAAAAAAATAGACTAGCCTAAATAATATATCTAAGATAGAAGAAGATGATAATATGTAAAGAAATAAGTAAAAGTATTACTAGCTAGAAGCTTTATAAATATATATTACTACTATAATAGTATTATTATTAATACTCTATTACGTATTACTTTATTATACTATAACGGAGTCTCTTTAAGAAGTAATTATATAGAGTTTAATCTTTAATATCTATATATAATAAGTATTAGAATTACTAGCTTTATAGCTTAACTATAGTACTTCTATAGTATTATATAATTATATATCTACTACTAGGCCTTATCTATAGCTTTACTATAGCGCTTCTATATTATTATATAATTTATTATTGTTTTACAAGTAATATTGATACTTAATAGCAGATCTTTATAACGCGGTATTATAGTAATAGTAATATAAGAAAGTAGTTAAGGCGCTATCCTAGCCTCTTATACTTAGTTAAATGCAGTATTAACTTAGTAAATATACGTAGGTAGGGTAGCTATAAGCGTATAATAAAGGAACTTTTTTAAATTTAGAACTTCTAAAACGCTTTATACTATTATAATATATTATTCTATTATAATATCTTATTCTATTATAACTTATTATTCTATTATAACTTCTTATCTTATTATAACTTCTTATCTTATTATAACACTAATTTATCTATATCTATAAACGCCTTATTGTCGCTAGAGTGCTATCTTTTATTCTTTAGGTAGATTCTATATGTAGTAAGGTAATAATTTAGGTATAACTATAATTCTAGTAGTATACTACACTTAAGATTATTATAATAGATTACGTAATACTATAACTAAGCTATATATAAGCTTTAGACGAGCTATAGATAAGCTATAGATAAGACCTATTAGTTAAGATATAATTACGTAATAGATAAGCTATAGTAGAGAATATTAAAGTTATATAGTTTAACTCTATAAAGGGTCTAGAAAAATTTTTATAAAGCTTCTAGTTTACTTCTACTTATTCCTTTGTACACTATAATCTTCTTCTATCTTAGAACTCTCTTAATATCTAATATCTAATCAATTATATTACGCCTAGCTATTATTACAGACGTAATATATAATATCTTAGATAAGGCTGTATATAAGGATAGCACTAGGCTTATTAAGATTATTAATAATAGTAAACTCTATACTACCTACGCAGTCTATCTTAACAAACTACTATATCGCCTTAGTCTACTATTATTGTTTTATAAGTAATATCGATGCTTAATAGCAGATCTTTATAACGCGGTATTATAGTAATAATAATATAAGAAAGTAGTTAAGGCGCTATCTTAGCACCTTATACTTAGTTAAATGCGGTATTAACTTAGTAAATGTACGTAGTTAGGGTAGCTATAAGCGTATAATAAAGGAACTTTTTTAAATTGAGAACTACCGTAACGCATTATACTATTGCAATATATTTTTCTATTATAACGTCCTATTCTATTACAACTTCTTATTTTATTATAACTACTTATTCTATTATAACTACTTATCCTATTATAACTTCTTATTCTATTATAACTTCTTATCCTATTATAATTCCTTATCCTATTATAACGCTAATTTATCTATATCTATAAACGCCTTATTATTACTAGAGTACTATCTTTCGTCCTTTAGCTAGATCCTATAGGTAGTAAGGTAATAATTTAGGTGTAACTATAATTCTAGTAGTATACTACACCTATAATTATTATAATAGATTGCGTAATGCTATAACTAAGCTATATATAAGCTTTAAATAAGCTATAGACGAGCTATAGATAAGCTATAGACAAACTATAGATAAGCTATAGATAAGCTATAGATAGGACCTAGTATTTAGGATATAATTACGCAATAGATAAGCTATAGTAGAGAATATTAAAGTTATATAGTTTAACTCTATAAAGGGTCTAGAAAAATTTTAATAAAGCTTCTAGTTTACTTCTACTTATTTCTTTATACACTATAATCTTCTCCTATCTTAGAACTCTCTTAATATCTAATATCTAATTAATTATATCGCGCCTAGCTATTATTACGGACGTAATATATAATATCTTAGATAGAGCTATATATAAAGATAGTACTAGGCTTATTAAGATTATTAATAATAGTAAACTCTATACTACCTATATAGTCTATCTTAATAAACTACTACGTCGCCTTAGTCTACTATTATATATCCTTCCTAAGTTCTATCTCTTATATATATAAGAACGCCTACTTAGTTTAAAGAACAAAAAGAACACTACTAAACTATAGAAGATAAGACTACTCCTAGTTACTCTATATGCGATAGTCTACTACCTTTTACTATAGATAGGCTTATTAGCTAGTACAAAACATTTTATTAAGAACTAGCTATAGGAGTTAACTAACTTAAGTATAGTACTTAAGAAGTATCTCTTTATCTAATTCTATTATAAGAGGTTTCTAGACAACCTGATTAATTATATAGAATATTATAAGTTGCTAGTAGATCTTGTTTTTATAGTAGAGATTACTTAAACGTGTAGATTAGCGTAGATAGTATTAGTTAATAACTATAATAACTATAATTCCTTAAGAATAGAGACTAATATTTTTTTTAATAATCTTTTTTATTAAAATACTCTTACTATATAACATAAACTTTATTTAAATAACTATTATAAACGCTAATTACTAACTACCTACGTAACGTTATATTGCTCAGACTTAATAGCTACTAGTAAGTAGTAAAAATTAACTATAATAACTATAATAACTATAATAACTATAATAACTATAATAACTATAATAACTATAATAACTATAATAACTATAATAATATCTACGCCTATAGCTATAAAGCTATAATATAAAGAAGCTATTATAATATAGTAGAGATAGCTATCTTAATACTATCTCTTCTATACAGACCTAATCTAATATCTAATACTTAATACCTAATACTAATATTAATACTAATGCTAATACTAATGCTAATATTAATATTAATACTATCCTCCTCTTACTAGCTATTACTATTACTATTACTATAAGCTATTGCTGTTACTATTATAATAGTTATAGTTATTATTACTATTACTATTACTATAAACTATTACTATTACTATTATTATAGTTATTATAGTTGTTAACTAATACTATCTACGCTAATCTATACGTTTAAGTAATCTTCGCTATAAAAAGAAGTTCTACTAGCAACTTATAATATTCTTTATAATTAATAAGGTTATCTAGGAACCTCTTATAATAGAATTAGATAGAGAGATACTCCTTAAGTACTATACTTAAGATAGTTAACTCCTATAGCTAGTCCTTAATAAAAAGTTTTACACTAGCTAATAAGCCTATCTATAGTAAAAGGTAGTAGGCTATTATATATAGAGTAACTAGAAGTAGCCTTATCTTCTATAGTTTAGTAGTGTTCTTTTTGTTCTTTAAACTAAGTAGGCGTTCTTATATATATAAGAGATAGAACTTAGGAAGGATATATAATAGTAGACTAAGGCGACGTAGTAGTTTATTAAGATAGACTACGTAGGTAGTATAGAGTTTGCTATTATTAATAATCTTAATAAGCCTAGTGCTATTCTTATATATAGCCTTATCTAAGATATTGTATATTATGTCTATAATAATAGCTAGGCGCGATATAATTAATTAGATATTAGATATTAAGAGAGTTCTAAGATAGGAGAAGATTATAGTGTATAAAGAAATAAGTAGAAGTAAACTAGAAGCTTTATTAAAATTTTTCTAGACCCTTTATAGAGTTAAACTATATAACTTTAATATTCTCTACTATAGCTTATCTATTGCGTAATTATATCCTAAATACTAAGTCTTATCTATAGCTTATCTACAGCTCGTCTATAGCTTATTTAAAGCTTATATATAGCTTAGTTATAGTATTATATAATCTAGTATAATAATCTTAGGTGTAGTATACTACTAGAATTACAGTTACACCTAAATTATTTTCTTACTACCTATAGGATCTAGCTAAAGAATAAAAAAGGATAGCACTTTAGCGATAATAAGGCGTTTATAGATATAGACAAATTAGCGTTATAATAGAATAAGGAGTTATAATAGAATAAGGAGTTGCAATAGGATAAGTAGTTATAATAGAATAAGTAGTTGTAATAGGATAAGGAGTTATAATAGAATAAGACGTTGTAATAGAATAATATATTATAATAGTATAATGCGTTGCGGTAATTCTAAATTTAAAAAAGTTTCTTTATTATACGCTTATAGCTACTCTACCTACATATATTTACTAAGTTAATACTACATTTAACTAAGTATAAGGTACTAGGATAGCACCTTAACTACTTTCTTATATTACTGTTACTACAATACCGCGTTATAAAGATCTACTATTAAGCATAAATATTACTTATAAAATAATAATAACTATAATAATAGTAATAGTAATAGCTTATAGTAATAGTAATAGTAATAGCTAGTAAGGGGAGGATAGTATTAATATTAATATTAGTATTAGTATTAGTATTAGCATTAATATTAGTATTAGGTATCAAGCATTAGATATTAGGTTAGGTCTACGTAGAGGAGATAGTATTAAGATAGCTATCTCTACTATATTATAATAGCTTAGTTATATTATAGCTTTATAGCTATAGGCGTAGATATTATTATAGTTATTATAGTTATTATAGTTATTATAGTTATTATAGTTAATTTTTGCTACTTGCTAGTAGCTATTAAGTCTTAGCAACATAACGTTACGTAGGTAGTTAGTAATTAGCGTTTATAATAGTTATTTAAACAAAGTTTATATTGTATAGTAGGAGTATTTTAACAAAAAAGATTATTAAAAAATATATTAGTCTCTATTCTTAAGAGTTAGTCTACTATTATATATTCTTTCTAAGTTCTATCTCTAATATATATAAGAACGCCTACTTAGTTTAAAGACTAAAAAGAATACTACTAAACTATAGAAGATAAGGCTGCTCCTAGTTACTCTATATACGATAGCCTACTATCTTTTACTATAGATAGGCTTGTTAGCTAGTGCAAAACTTTTTATTAAGGACTAGCTATAGGAGTTAACTAACTTAAGTATAGTACTTAAGGAGTATCTCTCTATCTAATTCTATTATAAGAGGTTCCTAGATAACCTTATTAATTACAAAGAATATTATAAGCTACTAGTAGATCTTCTTTTTATAGCGGAGATTACTCGAACGTATAGATTAGTGTAGATAGTATTAGTTAATAACTATACTAACTATAATAATAGTAATAGTAATAGTAATAATAACTACAACTATAATAATAGCAATAGTAATAGCTTATAGCAATAGTAATAGTAATAGCTAGTAAGAGGAGGATAGTATTAATATTAATATTAGTATTAGTATTAGTATTAGCATTAATATTAGTATTAGGTATTAAGCATTAGATATTAGGTTAGGTCTACGTAGAGGAGATAGTATTAAGATAGCTATCTCTACTATATTATAATAGCTTAGTTATATTATAGCTTTATAGCTATAGGCGTAGATATTATTATAGTTATTGTAGTTAATTTTTGCTGCCTACTAGTAGCTATTAAGTCTTAGTAATATAACGTTACGTAGATAGTTAGTAATTAGCGTTTATAATAGTTATTTAAATAAAGTTTATATTATATAGTAGGAGTATTTTAATAAAAAAGATCATTAAAAAATATATTAGTCTCTATCCTTAAGAGAATAAAGAACTTATAGTAGTAGTAAAATATATAGAGGCTTAGACTCTAAAACTTATAAGTATTAGAAGACTATTTATAGTACTTACTAACTATAAAAATCTATAGTACTTTATATAAGCCTATATATTAAGTAAGAGATAATATTACTAACGTAGTTAATAAGCGAGCGCTGTAAGTAAGCGAGCGCTACACTCTACTAACTTTTATAACTTTAAAGCGATATATCTTAATAACGCGATAATATTATTACTAGATATTAATATAGTAGACTACTCTATATTAATAGTATTAGTGTTATATATACGTAAGTTATACTTAGTCTTCTTACACCTAGTATAGCGCCTTTAAGCGCGCTAGCTAAGGCCTAATCGCGCTTCTTCTTAATGCTCTTTATAAGTAATCTACTAGTTAGCCTTATTTTAAGCTAGTATAATCTCTCTAGCGCCCTTTATAAGTACTCTATACTTTTATATACGCCTTTTAGAGTACTACCTACGCGCTAACGCTGCGCTATTAGCCTTCTTAAGACTAGAGATCTAATCGCGTATTAGCTTAGTAGAGAGTATTATTACCTTAGCGCTCTTTTTAAGCTAATTAATTACCTTAATAATTAAAGCTAGTAATAAGCTCTTATACTAGCGTACGCGCTTATATATTAGACTTAACTAAGACTTAAGCTTATATACGTTGCTTAGTATATAAGCCTTCTAGAGAGCTTCTAGTAGAGTAGCTAGAGTTAGTGTACGTAGCTATACGTCTAGCTTTAATAGAATAGTATCTAGCTAGAGAGAAATAAGGCCTATACTATAGAAAGCTAATTAGATATTAGCTAGTATAAACGCTTAATTAAACGCTATCTTAAAGGCTAGCAGAAACTTAAGCTTAGTAATATAGTTAATATAGTAGTAGATTAGGCTCTCTACCTTATAGCTATACGCGCGCTTTAATAGCGCAAAGCAGCTAACGTTAAGCAGCTAGAGTAAGTAAGATAAGTAAGATAGTATATAGAGTATATAGATATTATTCTCCTTATAGAGCTCTTAAAACTTAAGCAACTAGTAGCTCTTATAGCTATTAAGGATAAGTAGGTAGCGCGCCCCTATACTATAAGCCTATATATAAGCGTTAAAGTGCTTTAGCTTACTTAACTTCTAGCTTATTATTAGTTTAGCTATTATTAGTAACTATAATTGCCTAGTTACGTAGGATCTTAGCTTTCTTATACTAGGTAGATAGGTAATACTAGCTAGCGAAGATAAAGAATAGTAGCACTAACTAGCTAGCAGCACTAATAGTAGTAATTAGTGTTACCTACTTATAATTACTTAGCTAGATAGTCTTTAGCTTACCTCTCCTCTCTAATACTATTATAATAAGCTAAGTTATAATCTTACCTATTATAAAGCTAGCTTTATTAAAGTTATAGATATCCTTATTATAGATACTATACTAGGCCTTTATCTAGTCTACTAGCTTAAACTAGCCTCTAATTAGAGCTAGATTCTTATATAGAGCTCTCTACCTATTATACGCTTAATTAAAACGCGTTATAAGACTATCTATACGCTTAATAAAGTTAGCTAGCTACTTCTACCTAATCTACCTAGCGCTACGTATAGCTAGTAGCTTATTAGCTATATTACGTATAGCTACGTAGGTAGGCGTAAATCTATACTAGTCTAGGTAAAGTATATAGCTAATAATTACCTCCTCTTCTCTCTAGGTAAGCTTCCTTAAGTTAGGCTAGTAATCGCGTTAGGTAGGTATACTAGCGTATTAGCGGCAGATTAATTATTTAGATATATTATAGATAGTAGTAGTACTATAATTACTCTACACTTAATAAGAGTTAATAGAAAAGATAGTAAGTTAAATATCTAATTTATTTAATAATAATAGAGTAGCGTTGCGTTAAGCTATTATAGGTTAAAATTAGTAAGGTGCAAAAGTTAGTAGAGTACAGCGCTTACTTACCTATAGCGCTCGCTTACTAACTACGTTAGTCTAAATTCTTATCTAGATTCTACTATAAGTTATAGTTTAGACTAGGCTACCTAGCTACCTTACCTAATATACTAAGTAGACGTAACTCAGATATAAAGAGAAATTAGAGAATAAAATTATATATAATAAACTCTATTATAATAAGAACTATAAGAATAAAGAACTAAAGTTAACCTAATCTATATCTAAGAGAAGTAACTCTTTTTATTAATACCTATATATAGTGTTTATAGAATAATACTATAAAATTAGATAGTAGCTACCTAGCTAGACTAAAAGTAGTATAGAAGAATACTAGAATATTTCTACCTAAGACTAATATAAAGTTATAGATTAGTAACTATACTCTATCTATATATAGTATACTTCTTTAGTAAGAAGTTACTTAGCTCTCTTTATAAAAGCCTCTAATTACTATAGTAATCTAATATATATATAAGTTAAACCTATTAGAATACTTAGATAAAAATACTATATTCTAGATTATATAAAGAGACTACTACTAAAATAGTATATTAGAAGATATAGTAAGATATATCTAAAACTTTTATTACTATAGTATATACGCCTTATAGCTAAAATATTAGAGACTTCTCTAACTTATACTAGTAGTAGATAGGTTCTAGTTATAAATTTTAATAAATTTTATAATAAAACTCTCTTAAACAAAAGAGAATATCTTAAAATTCTTATTAGTTATTATAGACTAACTATTAAAGCATATTTAGCTAAAGGCTATAACTTTAATAATATTAGAGGTATATATAGAATATTTCTAAGATATATAGTAGTAATTCTATAGATTTCTCTTAAGTATTATTATAGACTATAGATTAGACTAGCTAGAATACTTCTAGAAACTACTATATAAAATAGTAAAGATTAAGTAATTACTATCTATAATATACTATTTCTAGATAGATAGAGGTATAGAATAAATAAACTAAGAAGTATAGATAGTTCTAAAAGTAATAGTTAATTTCTTATAGATAGACTAGCCTCTTTACCTTCTTATATACTAGCTTACTTTAAATAATAGCGACTTCTTAGTTATAGGCTTAAGCTCTAACTTACTAGTTAATAGATATACTATAGCTCTAATCTAGACTTAAGTAGAAATACTTATAAGTATAAAGACTCTAAAAAGAAAATTAGTAACGTAGTTTATAAGCGAGCGAGTACTCTAAGCGAGTAAGTATCTCTCTACTAGCGTATTAACGTTAATATAATAATATATTATATCTTAACTATATAGGTCTTAAATAACCTATAATTAATTAGATTTCTAACTTACTCTTTTTAATATTAATTTCTAATATATTTAAAGTATAAAGCGCGCTAATAAAGTCTATAATATCTTCTAAATAACTTTATCTTATTAATACGCTAGAAGATACTTCTAACGCGACTATAAAGCGAACTTAAAGCGCCTAAATAAGCTAGAAGAGGAGGCTATAGTTAAGCGTATTCTTAAAGAGTCTACATAAGAATTTACGCCTATAAAGGCTAATATTTAAGTAATAGCTAATAAACTCTTATATAAGTATACTAGTAACTCTATTAGTAAGAACTAAGTTAATAACTTTATTAAGAGAACTCTAGAGCTCTATATACGCTAGAGCTATTTTTATAATTACTAGTAAGCTACCTATAAGGATCTAGTAGCTATCTAGCACTAGTTTAATCTAGTTAAGTCTATAAAGAAGAGGTAGAGAATTATAGATAATAATATCTATAACTTTAATAAAACTAGCTTTATAATAAGTAAGATTTTATTATAGATAGTTATTATAGTCTTAGAGAGATATAAGGAAAAGAAGTAGATATAACTAGGTAACTATAAGTAGGTTACTATAATCTAAGACGTAGGCGTATTAGGTTACTAGATATCTCTCTTTATTATCTTTATAGGTAAGATACTTATTAATATCTAGTTTAAAAATTTACTTTCTAATTAGGTCCTTAAGGTTAGCTCTAATAGCTAGATAAATAATTAGCTTAGGCTTACTTAGTTAAATTACTTTAAGAAGTATATAAGACACTATACTATTAGTAGATACTAACTACTAATTATTAATAGCTATAAGAGCTATTACTTAATTAATTTTTAAGATTACTATAAGAAAAAAAATATTATTCTTCTCTATATACTTACCTACTCTTTGTACCTCTTATAGCCTCTTAATATTACTTACTTTTTACTATTAAAGCGCGTATATAGTAATATAATCTTAGGCTTAGTATATAACTATATCTACTATATTAGTAAAGAGATCTTTCTACTAGCCTTTAAAGTAGCTTTTAAGTAGACTTTTATAAAAGAGAATATATAGGTAGGCTTTAGAGGTACTAGTCTAGTCTTATATAACCTATAGGCTATACTATTAAAGCTTAATATAGTATTATAGACGCTAACCTAATTACTATAATAGATAGACGCCTAGAAGGTAAAGATACTATATAATACCTATAAAGTTAAGGCTTAAAGTACTCTTATTTAATAGAGAGTAAGAAATTACTCTAGGTCTTCTATAAGTTTACTTAATAAGAAGGTTATATAGCTAAGTAAAGGCGTATAGTAGATAGTATATAAAATAGTATTACTATATTAGAAGATAAGTACTCTTTAAGAGGCTCTTAATATAGTAAATAAGTATAAGAGCTATAAGTAATAATATATATAGATAGAGAAGACTCTTACTATAGGTAAAGTATAAGAAGTATTAGCTAAATAGGCAGGTAGTAGTTATAGTAATAGTAAGAGTATATTAAAGAGAGTATAAAGAGAAAGGTAGTATAAGTATTATAAGTAGACTAGATATAACGCTTATACCTATATAGTTAAGATAGATAGTATAAGTAATAGTAGTAATTCTAAAAATTAATTTAGTATATTACAATAGTTTATTAACTATAATAAAAGACTATAATAACGTGTTAATATTAACGCGCTAGTAGAGAGGTACTTACTCGCTTAGAGTACTTACTTACTTATAAACTACGTTATACTTTATAAAATATCTTTAAGATAGATAGATATTTATCTAAGTAGCTATAGTATTTATATAATAATAATAGTAAAAGTCTACTAATTTATTTTACTACTTTATAGAAAGATTTTAGATAAGTAATAAGATTTAGTTCTTAATATATAATATAAGGATAGTCTAAGCTAGCTAAAAACTTAACTAGCTCTAGATAAAGTATTATTTTATAAGTAATATTAATGATTAGTAGTAGATTTTTATAATGTAGTATTATAGTAATAGTAATATAAGAAAGTAGTTAAGGTGCTATCGTAGTACCTTATACTTAGTTAAATATAGTATTTACTTAGTAAATATATACAGATAGAGTAGCTATAAGTATATAATAAAGAAACTTTCTTAAATTTAGAACTATCGCAACGCCTTATATTATTATAATACTTTATTCTATTATAATACCTTATTCTATTATAATATCTTATTCTATTATAACTTCTTATTCTATTATAATACTAATTTTTCTATATCTATAAATATCTTATTATTATTAGAACACTATTATTATTTAGATAGACTCTATAGGCAGCGACGTAATAATTCTAAGTATAACTATAATCTTAGTAGTAGCTTATAGCTATACTAGAGATTTTTATAATAAATTATATAATACTATAGAAGCGCTATAGTTAAGCTATAGATAAGGCCTAATAGTAGATATATAACTACGTAGTGCTATAGAAGCACTATAGTTAAGCTATAAATTTAGTAATTATAATACTAATTATATATAGATATTAAAGGTTAAACTCTATATAATTACTTCTTAAAGAGACCCTATTATAGTATAATAGGGCAACGCGTAATAGAGTAAAAATAATAATACTATTATAGTAGTAACGCTATAAAGCTTCTAGCTAGTAATACTTCTACTTATTCCTTTATATATTATAATCTCCTTCTTAGAACTTACTCCTCTCTCTTAATATAGAATATTAATTATATTACTATACCTAGCTATTAACTTACCTATAGTAAACTATACTCTTATACTAGATAGAGCTATATATAATAATAGTACTAAACTTATCTAGATTATTAATAATAGTATTCTTTTTAATTACTATACTATCTATCTTAATATACTACTACGTCGCCTTAGTCTACGCTATATCTTTCTATACTACTATCTCTTATATATATAAGAGCGTCTTCTTAGTTTAAGTAATAGATACGATACTACTAAACTATAGAATATAAGGCTTCTTCTAGTCGCTCTATATACTATAGCCTACTATCTATAGCTATAGATAGACTTATTAGCTAGCGCGATAATATTTATCTAGAATTAGCTAGACAAGTTAATAGCCTTAAGTAGAGCGCTTAAGAAGTATTGCTCTATTTAACCCTACTATAAGTAGTTTCTAGATAATCTTATTATAGACTATAGATATTATAAGATACTAGGCTATCTTCTTATTATAGTAGAGGTTACTTAAATGTTTATACTAGTATAGGTAGGTATAGAGATAGGCGTAGAGGTAGGTATTAAAGTAGGTAGTAATATACTAATAGGTAATAAGTAGATAGTATTAGTTAATAATAGTAATAATAGTAATAATAGTAATAGTAATAGTAATAGTAATAATAATAGCTAATAGTAATAGTAATAGCTAGTAAGAAGAGAATAGTATTAATATTAATATTAGTATTATAATTAGTATTAATATTAGTATTAAGTATTAGATATTAGATATTAGGTTAAGTCTTTATATAAAAGATAGTATTAAGATAGCTATCTCTACTATATTATAATTACTTAGTAGTATTAGTATTATAATCATATTATAGTAATATAGATATAGGCGTAGATATTATTATAGTTATTATAGTTAATTTTCGCTACCTATTAGTAGCTATTAAGTCTTAGTAATATAATATTATATTAGTAGTTAGTATTTATAATAGTTATTTAAACAAAGTTTATATTATATAGTAGAAGTATTTTAATAAAAAAGATTATTAAAAAATATATTAGTCTCTATCCTTAAGAGCTAGATAAAGTATATAGTAACTACTATATCTACTCTACTTATAGTTATATTAGACTTACTAGGAAATTTTTATAAAACTATCTATATAGACCTAGTAGAGTAAGTACTATATAACTTACTACTAAGCTAAGAGCTAGAGAATAATTAACTAAGATATACTCTAGGTCTAGAAAAAGAGAATAAGAGCCTAAGAGAATAGAAAGTAGAAGAGATATTAGCTAAAAAGAGAGTAAGAAAATCTAATAAGAAATAGCTACTAGTAAAATAGAAAAGATAGCTAAATCTAATATAGTACTTAAAAGAAGATTTTAAGAAAATAGAGGATCTCTAGAGGTTTAAAGAATAAGAGATCTTAAAAGAGAGATAAAAGATAATATAAAAGAAAAAAAGAGATAATAAGAAAGAAGAAAATTCTTATAAAGAGAATATAAAAAGCTTTAAGAAGCTAATATAATACTATAAAGTAGTACTAGCCTAAAGAAAAAAAATATATAAAGGCTATAAAAACTCTAGAAGAAATCTAGCTAAATAACTAGAAAAAACCTACTTATATCTAAACTACTACTCTAAAAGTAATATAATAACTTATAACTATAATAATAGTTATAATAATAATAAGCTCTCTTAGCCTTTAAATTAGAAACTAAGAGACTCTAGAAATAGTAAGAACTCTTAAGATAGTAGTAAAATAGAAATAAGTAGTAATTTATAACTTAAGTAATTAAGGCCTAGAAAATATTAGTAAAAAATCTTAATAACTTTAAGAAAGAAAAGATATATATAGTATAGGTCTCTATAGTAGCTACTATATAATTTTAGCTAGTAGTAAAGTAGTTTAGACTATTACTAATAGCTTAGAAGAAGAGAGAAAGAATAGTTCTAGAATAAAAACTACTAGAAGCTAGTATAGTATTAGAAGAAACTAACTAAGACTTAAAGTAAAGAGTTAATAAATCTACATTAGTACTACAAGTAGTAATACTAGTATACTAAGTACTCTTAAGAGTATTTTTATAAGTATAGTATACTTTATAAAACTAAATAGCTATTAGAAGAAGAATAAAAAGTATAGTAATACTAATATTTATCTCTTAAAAGTACTTCTTAGCTTTAGTAGTACTCTTCTTAATATAAGCTTCTAGATTCTTAGAGTTTACTAAGGCTATATACTAGTATATAGTATAGTAGAGAACTAAATATAAAGTAAAAAGTCTATTATAATAAATATAAATAGTCTTTCTAGTAGTATATAAAGTATAACTATAATCTTAGCTCTAAGTATAGTTAATATAACTCTAAGAAGTATAAGCCTAAAAGTATAAACTATAAAGAAATACTATTTTAAAAGAAATAGAAGCTTTATTATTAGAATTTCTCTTAACTAGAAAGCTACTAGTAATATAGTAATAGAATAGAGTCTAAGAGACTTTAGAGGCCTTATTATAGAAAGAGACTAGAAGATAAGATAGATAACTATTATTACTACTACTACTACTACTATCTCTACTAAGAGAGCTAATAGTATAGCTACTAGAAGTAGAACTAATAAGTAATATAGAGAAATATAGAAGAAAGATAGAGCTAAAGTAGAAATAAGATAGAGTTAAAGAAAAGGTAAAGTAGTACTAAGAATTAAATAATCTATAAAAAAATAGTAGAGTACTAGATATAATATAGATATAATAATATACTTTATAAGTAAGTAGCTAGTATAAGTAAGTAGCTAGAATTTACTAAGACCTTATTAAAACTATAACTATTTATAATAGTATAGTACTATATAGAACTATAGAGAGAAATTATAATAAGCTATTCTACTTAGAATCTATTACTATAACTTACTTATATATATATAAGTTATATCTAGTCTTACTATAGTATCTATAGTATCTTTAGAATAACTTATCTATCTTAATATATACTCTCTTTTTTACCTTCTTTCTATTATTATACGCTCTAAACTCTTTTAAAGTTATTAAGTGTAACTTTTTATCTACTATAAGAGTTTCTTTTTACTATATCTACTTTCTTTTATATAATTTATATCTTATAGTAGCTTTATTTACTACTTAAAGCTTAGTAACTTAGTTATATACTAAAACTAGCTAATATACTACTATCTCTATCTCTTTAGAGAGCTTTTTAAATATATTAACTATTAATATTAGTAAGCTATCTATATATCTTTAAATTCTCTCTTAAATTAGCTTTAATTAAAACCTAAATTCTAGAGTATTACTTAGTATTTATAACTACTAGAGAGTATTCTAAGTAGAGAGTTATAGAGAGGTATATAGATAAATATCTAGCTTTAATATTATAGCTTCTAGGTTAAGTAAGACTAAGCTAGCGCTTTAAAAGTCTTCTAGAATATTACTTTTAAATATAGTAGTATTAAAAGCTACTTTAAAGTATAGTAAGATCTCTATTTTAGTAGTATAGCTAACTTTATTATATATTAGCTTTTTAACTTAGTAGCTATATATCTACTTTAATAGTATAAAATACTTAATATTAAGTAGCTATAGTAGATATAATAAGTATAGTAGTATATAGAGAGTAATAATCTTTTTCTTCTTATAGAGCTAGTAGAAATTAATTAAGCTATAGCTCTTATAACTATCTAGAACTAGTAAGAAATAGCTATTAATAGTTCTTTTCTTTATATATCTATTAAAGTACTCTAGCTACTCTATACTAAGCTTATTTATTATTTAGCTATTCTTAGAGACCCTAATAACCTAATTCTATAGTAGATTCTCCTCTTTATACTAAGTAGAGAGGTAGTACTTACTCTAGAAGATAATAAAGAGTAGAATAGCCTAGCCTATTATATTAATACTCTAGATAACTATAGTCTACTTCTAATTACCTAGCTATACTATCTTTAGTTATCTTTAATACTCTACTACTATAACTACTACTTTTATTAATATTACGCCTATTATAAAGCTAGTCTTTTTAAAGTTATAAGTATCTTTATTCTAAATACTATACTTAGCTTTAGTACTCTCTATAAGCTTAAACTAGCCTCTAATAATAATAGAATTTTTATAGAAAGCTCTATTATAGTTATACTTTTAATTAAACTTAACTTTAAGCTTAGAGTAGCGCTTAATAAAGTTTATAGACTAGTTCTTACTAACTAGCTTATAAAGGTAACTTATAAGTAGAGAATTAGCTATATCTTCTATATTAGTAAGCTAGAGTAGATATTCTTTATTAACTATATTTATTATATATCTAATAATTACTACTCTCTCTAAACTATAGAGAGCTATTAAGTTAGGCTTATAATTATATTAATAGAGTATTATAGCGCGTTATTATCTAAGCGTTCTTTCTAGTATATTATAGGTTACTATAGTATAATAAATACTTAGTATTATATCTTATTTTAGAGCCTAAATTATAAGCTATATCTAAGCTTCTTTCTAATCTAATAGAATATTATTATATTAAGGTATTATAATAGAAGTATTAGTTTAGTAGAGTCTTAGCAAATCCTAGCTACTTACTTATACTAGCTACTCGCTTATAGAGTACGTTATAGATAGTTAGTAGTAGTAAAATATTAGAGAGATATAATAATAATAAAGGTAGAGTAAAAATTCTTACGCTTAGTATAGACTCTTTGCTTATAGCGTATATATAAATTCTAAAATACGCTATAATATAATAGTAATATAACTTAAATATAATCTAGTACTATAATAATAATATAAAGAGCGCATTCTACCTATATAACGTACCTAAGAAAAATTATAATAGGAGTAGATAGGGGGGTATATAAAGAATTAGGCTATACCTATCCTAGGAACCTTAGAGAAACCTTAGTATAAGCTAGAGGTATATAAGCTACTACAGAGCCTTCCTATAGATACCTCCTTAGACTATACAATACTATTAAGCACCTTTGTATATTCTATGTAAAGGGCTAGCCCATAACAATATCCCCTCTGTGCAACAAATATCCGTTCTAGTACGAATACTTGGCAGCTTGTCTGTAGAAAGACTTAGAGACGTCTTTAGCGATAAAAGACTCGTTGTTAAGAGATTCAGAGGCAGCATTCTATAGCGCATATAGGATAAACATTGCTGGGGCTGTTAAGCGCCTACAGATTGGGAGAAGATTCTATGCTTAAGCCACCGTCTGTCGTCGTTGTCACGTAGCCCTCGCATAGTGCGTCATCCACAGCAAGGTACGGTATAGAGAATCGGCTAGCAACAAATCCTCCAGTTCCTATAGCTTGCAGTTGTCCGTTCCATTTATTAATTGGGAGCCATGTCTCGACATTAATGGTATCGTTCTGGCCTTTGTGGGTGTATGTTACGGTCACGTTCCCAAAGTCGATATTGCGCGCGGCGATAGAGTTGCTGTTGGTGACCAAGTCATAAGCTACCGTGTAGTTTTGGATGAGGGTAGTGGTAAGATCCAAGACATTGGCACCAAAGACGACGGGGTACGGGATGGAGCTGGCGTTGCAGGCCAACAGTGTGATGGTGAGCTTCCGCACCGTGTTGTAGAGTGGAATGAGAGACTGTGGTCGGGTGATGGACTGAAAGACTGGCGACATTGCTCAAATAAGGAGCAACAGGATACAACAGCTCTTACCAAGCTGCCCGCAGTATCTTCTCTTCAATTGCGCGCAAGTGTGCAAGCGGTGGGCGAATGCTACTGCTGTTTCCCGATGGGAAGACGATGCATGGTTGATCGCGTTCTCTGCGCATTCTAGGATGGAGGCAATGCTGATTTGTTTTGCGAAGGTCCAGGATTGCGAGATGATGGTTTGAACTCCTCGATGCAAGTTCATGAACGTGACGAACCCGTCCAAGACCCCGCCCGCAACCGTGTCGGCATTTCCAGCGACATCGGCAAGGGCGTGCAGGCCAATGAGGTGGAGAATGACAACATAGACACGCCGTTCTCTACTGTAACTTCGATGTGAGCATCGTTGAAGGCGCGCAACGCCTCGAAAATGAAACGACTAAACAATCGCACATGGCGTTGGTTGAATCAAAGGTCTGAGCTCTGCATTAAGGACGATATCCGAGACAGGAAGCGCGGGTCCAAGGAAGTCGTGACGGATAGTGACGTTGTATTGCTGTGTTCCACCGTACTCGGTACACCTTGCGACATGGGTATTCCTGTGCACTGTTGTCTCGGAATTAGCAGCTGGTGATTGGCTGGATACTGTGCGTCGGGCTGAATCTGGTGGCCTTCGATACGTGCAGGTACGATCATCGCACATGCAATTCTAGCACGTGGGCTGTCCTTTGTCGCACTAGAATCATTAGCATGCTTCGTGTTTGCAGTGCTGCCTGGGTAGATGCAGGTCGCATACCTTGCTGTGCCGTCTTTTACACCCATGACAGCCCAGTCGCGACTTTCTGTGTGATCTCCGTACAACCTTGCGCGGAGGCATGGCGGACTTTGGTGTATGCAATTGTGATTGGCGAAAGGGTGATGAAGAGAAATACGCAGAGGCAGGAACATGGATAGCGGCGAAGGAGTCTTCCAGACTTGGATACGGATACGCCGACTAACCGGTGCACTAGCTTAGCGTCGGGAGTACACTCGGGGAGATCTATCTTCGTTTTACTAGACTAGCTGCAATATGCGTTCAGCGCCATGCGACGTATTCTAAAAGTAAGGAGGCCCAAGCTGTGGCCTTGGACACTAGACCTAGATCTACCTTGAAACAAACTTTGTCCTTCAAGGTGAACAAGATACTCGCGAACAGCGCTCTACCCGTAGTCGATTCTGTACTTGGTCCTAGAGATATACCCTATACGTTTATCGAAGCAGCTAATTCTCACTAAGACGTGCACTATTTTGGGAAGGTTGTCAAAGTTCACCTTTCTGTCTTGAAGTCGTGACAGGAGGGACATCAGAGCACGGACTAGATGCAGAAGCGTCCCCGCTAGTTTAAGCATTGTTCGAGCAGGCAATCTAGCCATGTTTGAGCGCAGCGTCTAAGCGCGGATTGGATACGCTGGATCCGGGTACGAAGGCCCACATCTGGATTCTGCAATCGTGCAATGAGATCTCGTCAACACCTCATCGAATGCACAGCTCAGCCGGGCTTCAGCAATCATAGTCTTTAGGATATCAACACGCTCACAGCTTTAGAACAGCCTTTTGCTTTGTTTCTTTACTAATTAGTACACTTAGTCGAAACCAAGTGTGCTGTGCGTATCGTATTTGTTTCACGGGATTAAATGCGACTGGGAACGTTAAATAGATTGAAACAACAGTGAAATGCACAAACATCGTGTTTGACCAGGGTCTGTTGACATGAACAATAGGCAAAGAAGTGTATAAAAGAACATCTTGGGGGAGCAACAACTTGGAGCAGCAAACCATCACATTCTCTCTTCAACAATCAATCTTACGATCAGTCTGATAACTTATATCAAAAGCTATTACCCAACAACATATCCGCCTACCTTACATCAATATGAAGTTCACCAGCACTATCTCTTTCGCCCTCTGCGCCTTCCTCGCAACCGCCGCAGCGGTTCCTGCAGCCATGCCTCAAACCATTAGCAACGGGGCCCTTAAGGCCGACGCACCTCCCTGCTCAGGAAGCAATGCCGGCAACTGCAGGCCTGGTAACCAGGCGAACCCTCCCAGTCGTGGATGCAGCGCAATCACCCAATGCCGCGGAGCATAAAGATGCTAAATATTGGTAGCTGAGTAAGTAAGCCCTCCACTTCCCCCCCTCCCTATCTCTGGGCTCCAACTAGAGTCAGCCCTCACTCCAGGTTCGTGTTATTGACAGAATATCTAGGTCCCTGTAACGGGCTAGAGCCCAGATGCTATGGCGATCCTCGATAGAACCTCCGGAGCTTCCTCGGTCCTATCCAAGCTTCGGAAAGCTATGCGAACAACACGCCAAACGTATATAGATGTTATAACACTGTAGATAGCTTTCTTCGTTATTCAATATAATCCTGTTACTAGGCAATGACACACTTTACGCAGCCCCTTGCATTTTGTATTCGATCACCTCATCCTAAGAAGCAAGTGAAGGGGCGGTGCATAATTATGATTATACTCCACCAATTGTTGCAGATTTCGAGGTATTAGATATTGATTGCTCGGTTGGTGAGTGAGGCGAAGATATGACGTGGCGCGCTCTCGTGGACATCTAGGCGCCGTAGTCGTTCCCAGCATGTTGCTCGCGCCCATGAGTTGCAGTTTTGCTCGGTTAAGAAGAACTCGTCTTGCTCCAAGGCCAATTCAAAGAGCGAGGGAAATTGGTCGCCAGGTTGGAAGTCCAACGCTATCCCAGTCTTCAAACTGCGCACGTTGGGAGCCTGTGTGGACGCCGCGAGAAGAAAGTGGCACAATGCGGAGAGTGTGTGCTGAACTGTTCTTGATGAAAGACAGTTTACTCACCGAGACTCCAGTGTGCTCGGGTATGGTTCGGAAAATCTCGGTGTCAAGAGTGTATAGTTGAGGAGAGGAATGTAGACTGCGGCTGAGAAGTTTGAATTTGGGGATTCGAAGTTTAAGATGCAAATGCGCCAAAGCATACATTTCATCAAGTAGGTCGAGCATGGCTGGGAGAGGTGTGCAGTTCATGTTCCACCTAAGGGCCTGGAGGATGACAATGCATCTCAGGTTATCCTCCAGCACGGGTGAAACATCGAATTCAAACCAGTCTCCATCCTTGGATGGACCTATCTTTAACTGCCCAACATACTCTCCAGTCCCCTCGTTGTTATCATGTGGCCCCTCTATCACTTTTAATGACTGACTTTGTCCTACATTGGTGCGATGATGGATTGTAATGTTGCTGAAGAGCAAGTACTGAGACTCAATGCAGGATGTTTTCGGAACTAGGCAAAGAAAAGAAGTTTTCAGATCAGGTTGGTAAAGCTAAGAGAGATGATTAGAGGAAAAGAATGCCGTAAAGTAACTGATCGGTTACGTACAGCTTCTAGAACGATGCAAAGGATGGCCAACGGCATGTGGAGTAGGTAAGGCGGACACAAGAGTGGGTCGACCACGTATGCTATGCTTGTTTTTTTGTAGTCGATTTAGCCCGTTTACACATCTTCATCTCGTCCATTGCTTGTCCCTGTTGGCTGTCTTTACTACGAGCTACTTACTCTTCCTAGTCTTGGTGGATTCATGGCAGGCTGCATTCGAGGCCAAACATTCATGATAGGTCACATTGTCGACCGGTAGTGATTTTGGTAATGGCGGGTTAGCAGCATTGCGCTACCGTATATTCCGCCTGGATGTGTTCGTCGCGAGTGCACATGGATTGGAAACGGAACAATAGTATAACATGTTTTGATTCATCAAGATGGCCGACTTGATCGTGCCAATGCTAGCCAGGACAGTCCATGACGGAACGTGGCTGTCTTGTTGAGTATGGACGACTACACACTTGTGTCTTTGACATGGCGTCGCCGGCAAGCTCTACGCTAATCAAGGTGTAAGGACTCGAGTCATGCTTGCAGGTGGGGCAATCACATACCAAAGTTGAAGTTGCCGTTCTCGTTGCTGATGCGCTCGCCCAAGTTGAGGTCACGTTGCTGGCCGTTGCCGTCCTCGTCCATGAGGGTAGCACGGAGAACAGGAACGTCGCCGTCTCCCTCGAGCGCAAAATGGACGTCTTGGGCTGATTGGGAGAAGTTCTGACCATCCCAGGTGAAGTGTCCTACACGTGTCAGCGCTGAGACGTCGCACATGGAAAGGCAAAGAGCTGGCTACCGTTATCGTTGCCAACGCACTGGTTGAGGTCAATCTCAGCGTCGTTCCAATCGCCGTCGGCAGTCTGGAGGC
This sequence comes from Drechslera avenae, assembly GCA_034640345.1. Classification (NCBI taxonomy): domain Eukaryota; kingdom Fungi; phylum Ascomycota; class Dothideomycetes; order Pleosporales; family Pleosporaceae; genus Drechslera; species Drechslera avenae. The sequence goes on from JAXRVH010000036.1 coordinate 97,200, forward strand.
GAGCCCTGAGCATGTGGCCGTCGTCGATGCGGATGTTCTCGGCGGTGTGGTAGAAGGTCATGTTGGTTGAGTGTGAAGGGGTGTAGAATGCAGATGGAGGGGTTGGATTGGATTGAATTGTATCGTATTGGAGTAAGAGCGGGTGCAAGCTGAGAGGTTTGCAAGGGAGGTGAGGTAGCTGGGAGGTTTATATTGGAGTGACCTAGGGCCGAGCTTCAGCGGCCCCGCACTAAGCATTGGTGTGGAAAGCGCAAGTGCGTTCTTTCCGATGCCCCAGGTGAGGACGAGGGGAGAAGCGTGTCACTAACATGTGCACGGATGCGTAGGCCCAACAACAACCGACGCGTTGGAAGGGAGCCGTTCACGATGCCAAGCCAGCAGCCGTGACATGCCAGAGATGCAGTACCTACAAGCCACGGGCTGAACGCAGCTCATGTCTACGCAGCCTCTGCTTGCTGCCTTGACCGTCGCTGTTTGTCCACCCAGGCCGCTATGCCGAGATCCGGCTTGGAAGGTCGCGATAGTTTACACAACGCGGCCCAGGGGAGGCGCACCACACTCGAGATGCGCCATCAGCCATGCACGAGCCCCAATTCGCGCCTCGTGGCTGTGTGTGAATGGCTCTGGGCAAGTGGCGTGACTTCAGCGTGCATTGTGGGTGGGGCTTGTGTGCGTCGATTCAGACTCGGCGCCATTGGCCGTGTCACTGTGGCTGTGGCTGTGGCTGTACAGGCCTTGCATTGGGGAGGCCGACCAAGTGATTGCGGGGCCAGCGGGGGAAATAGATGACGGTGGCATCGCGGCATTTACGTCAAGCAGAACTCGACGCCGGACACCCAGACTTGGTCCCCCAGACCAGACATGGCGCAGGCCGTCGATCAAGACACCGGACAGTAGCCGGAGCTGATGCAGGGTCGACGCTAGAGAATACACCAAGTAGGTAGGTAATCGGGCACGGGCCGCTTCTTCCTCGCCACTTCACTCTGCCTACCTGCTACAACTCCCCGTCTTGTCGTTCGGAATCATAGACTTCTGTAACGTCTAGCAAAGTGTGCTGACTGGACGAGTCTGGGACTGTGGCATGTAGTCTTTCAATCCAATTCACATTACTCTCTCCTGCATCCTTGATCATCATCAAAGCTATCATCTCGCCAGGCTTACAAAAAGGGTTGATAAACGAGCAAGTGCTCACTCAGAAGATGCATCGACCATGGGCCATTTACAGCACAAAACCACCCGTGGTCACAGCCTTCCAGCTTCGCACCGGATGCGTGTCCTCGAGCTCTACACACCACCAGAGAACATCCCGAGTCTTGTCAATCTGCCCACTCTCTTCATACGCCCTAGCTAGCGCATACCAGGCCTCGGAATAGTCCCAGCCAGCACCAAGCTTGGTCAGCGTCGACAGGAGACCGAATGCACGATCGCGGGCTGCAAGTCGGTTTAGCTCGGGCGGAGAAAGCTGATTCTCCACCGATGGCGTGTGCGAGGTTAGATTATGCATCTTGGGCGACGATACCCTCGCTTGCGCCGACGCAGCCGACTGTGGTAGACTTGGAGACAATCCATCCGTGATGCTGGTGGGCTCGAGAGGTATCGCCTCAGCATATATGTCCAGGAGGATGTTTGACAGCCCTACGATGGCCTCCGGGTGGTCGGGGAAGTGCTGAAGGGCGCGCTCAAACTCTGCACGGCCTTCATGAGCCGACGACTGGGCGACCAAAAGTTCTCCGCGCTGGAACACACATTAGCAAAACACACGTGACGTCACAAATACCCAAACTCACAGCAGCAAATACGTCCGCCCATAGCTCCTCTACGCTCTTGCCGCCTCCCCACCCTTCGTCTGCAAGCGCTTTAGCCGTGCCTGACTCGACACAAACCTCGGCCTCGAACGTCTCGACCAGTGTAAGAGCCTCAGCTACAGCCTCTCGGCCGTCTTGATACATGTGTGCCCTCGCGTACAGCCTAGAGATGAAGACCCATATGCTCACTAGCAGCGAAACCTTCTGCCTCCGCTCCTGCATCTTCGAAAAGTGAGGGTCTGGGGGTATGTCGTCTGCATTTGGGATGCGCGAGGGTAAGCGAGTATCCTGTTTGGGCGGCTGTTCGTCGTGACCTAGCGGCGGAGAGGAATGGTCCAAGTTGTGGGCTATTGGCCGCAAAGGTCTGTCGCCGCTCTCCACAGACTTCCTTGTAGACCGGGGAAGAGAGATTCCCCGGCCAGTCTTTGAATTCACAGTGCTGCTGCGTGTTCTTGTACCATTCGTCACGCTTTCTGGAAGTGGGGGAACTTCTGTGGCGGGAGCTCCCTGGAGACTGGCCGAGCGCTTGCGGAGTTTGCTCGAAGACCTCTTTACACCCGTCTGCCCGTCGTTCTGGTTGTGGTGATGGAAGAGCTTATGTCGGTGATGGCCATTTGCATCCGCTCCTTCGTCGTTTGTCACTTGGATTTCTGGCTGCGTAATCGCTGTTCCGGAGCTGATGACAGATTCATTGCGAGCTTTGTTGTCTTGTTGTGTCGTCCGGACTGAGCCCCGGCCACGAAATATGCTTCCTCGCGTAGTTCCCATGGCGCTTTTGGGGGGAGCCAGTGCCGCTGGCGCAGGCGTGGGTTTGATTGTCTCGGTCGCTGGGTCGCCGAACAATCTGCCATACAGGGCAAGAAGTTCATCACACCCGTCTACAGCAGCAATGACACCGTCGGTGATTTCGAGCAGGGCCAACTGCGTCATCTTAATCTGCAAGACGTTATTCTTCTCAAAACGCTCCATACGGTCAACAACACCCAGTCCGAGCGCCTCTTGGCTCGTAGCGGCATTTAGGTGTTCGCTACGGTAGCCGCCCGAGTCACTGCGACCAAAAAGGATGGCGGGGTTGCCAAACTGCTCGAAAGCAGCTTCGCAAGCCTTCTCCGCAGCGGCATAGTCGGACCGTGAGGTCAACAGCAAGGCGAGAAGGTGCCACACGGGAATAAGCTTACGCTCTCGTCCGTACTCGGTCATGACTCCACTAGAAATCACTCCGTCGGCACTGATTGTCGTTCCTCTGGTAGCTGGAGAGAGTGCGCGTTTTGCAATCTTGATAGCACCTGGGATATCCCGAGTTTCGGCAAGCACCAATGCCAAGGCGTAGAGAGCGTCTACGTTGCTCTCGTCGCCAAAGGTTGGCGAGAGCGACTTGCGCAAATATTGTATAGCTTTGGCCTGGATGGCTGCCCGTGTTTCGACGTCATACGTAATTCGGGCCCAGTGGGCTTGGCTGATGCCAATGGCACAGTATACAGTGGCCAATGCTGTAGGCTCGACGACTGTCTTAGCAAAGACGGCCGAGACGGCATCGGAAGCTGATGCAAGATGCTCCATCTGTTCAACCCAGTGCTCAATCGTATGGCTAATCTCCAGTGCCTTCTCTGCTTCCTTTCGGGATCCCCAGCGACAGAGCATTCTGATGGCTTCAGCCGAAGTCCTCAACACGGTGCTGTCGTCGTCGATGCCTACTTGCACTTCTCCCGACTTCTCCGCTCGATCCTTGTTCCGTGTGATGATTTCGACGTAGGAGTCGTAAGCTTTGTATGCCAGCTCAGGCTCGGCCAGTGATGCGTGCACGACGAAGAGGTGGCGCAGTATCTGGGTGGAGTGGTAGGTTTTGGTAGCTGCTCGGTACAGGATCTGGGAGGGGAAGTTAGGTAGTGCAGGGTGGTGGTGTAGGGGGCATGCCATCAACTCACGTCGAGCACACTTCGTGCAACGCCCTCCTTGCCGCCTTCGCCGAGATCGTCGTCAGTCCACGTAGGGCCGCAGAGGAGGCGCCAGTTGACCATGACGGCGTCGACCCATGCCTCGACCTCGTGGTTGGTTTCGCTGGCCTTTGGAAAGTTGGTCTCCTTGACGAGCAGGCTCTCATAGACGGTCTCGACTCGCTTCAGCTCGGCTCGCTGGCGCAGGCGAGTGTCTGACTGGGCATTTGGCTTTGGGTTCTCTTGGACAATGGGCGTCGAGTCGGGCTCGTATGCGAGGTCGTAGCGGAGGATGGTGGATAGCGAGTCGTAGTATGCCTTCCATGCGAGCCGGCGGTGTCGCGGGGCGCTGGCGCTGGTGTTGGCTGTCTCGGACCCGGGGTTCTTGGATGTGGCATCCCAGAACTTGGCCCAGTAGCGGTAGGTACGCAGGGCTTCCGAGGCGTTGATGTTCTCGCCCGTTGTGGTCGATTGGTCCGACAGCTGGCAGAGACGCACAAGGGAATGTTCGCCCCACAGCTTGAACTGCATCGACTCGGTCGTCGGTGTCGTGGCCGTGGTCAGCCAGGGCACAATGGACGAGTAGGTCACAACAGCCTCGTCGACGGCGCCCGTCTTTTCAAGCGAAGAGCCTTGAGAAATGTCAATTCAAGCACACGGAGAGGGGGGGGATCATGTAGGACGGCACGTTTGCCTGTTGTCACTGTACATGGACATGGACATACCTTTGAGGTAGGTGCCCTTGACGAGACACACTCTCGACCAGCCGCTCAACACGCCCGCCTCGCCCGCCAGCTGGGTCGCAACTGCGCCAAAGTCGTGTGGGAGGCGGGCAGCCGCCAGCCCAGGCTCCTCGGACACGTAGTGCACCCAGCCCAGGCAGACGTTGGCCTGGAAGGCGTCCTGGGCCGGCGTCTCGCCCTCCTCCATGGCCGTGAGCAAGGGCGGGATAATGTGCGCCAGGGCGCCCGTCGATGTCGCCGATGACGCTGTCGATGGCCGCTGGCCACTATGGGCCGCCACCTGGGCCTCGGAACGCGCGGTGAGGGTGAGGCCTAGCACTCCTGTTAGCCCTCCAAACACCGCAAGAAAAACGTCTAGACACATGGGCTGGACGGGTGTCGCTGACATCGTCGGTGCGGCGCATGCTTCTCGACCTTCCTGCACAGCTCCGGCACATCTGCCCATCGTCCTGCGCATCTTGCCTCGTCCAATTGCTGTATGTAGCGCTTGGCCTTGTCGCTCTCGCCCGTGTTCTGTGTTGATGTGAGCTCCAGACGGCCAGAATGACGTTGCTCGAGCATGCCGGGCGCGCACACAGGAGCCGACTCGCGACCTACCACCATGTTGTTAAAGATATGCCTTTGGCACTACGCAAAGTTGCAAAACATGCAGAATCATGTTCAAGAAACAATAGCACACCCGACCCCGACAAACATTGGCCGTACACATGTCACTGACCGCCCGCAACAATCTGGGCCCACCACTCCCGTTGGCCCCTGCATCCCTGCATCCCTAGGTAGCGCTGCCCGGCCCGACGCCGCCTCCGAAACTTCTGCCCATGTCAACTTTTTTTTTTGATACCGCCAGATGGACTGCACGTGAGTGCTTCTGTCGCGCCTTAGACGGGACTCGCATCCAAGCCTAGGGTTCCAGGAATACATGCAAAATAAAGACATGGCCCCAACTACGTCGGAACTGGCCACGCTGCGAGCTCTCAGCTTCCGCATCTCCTCAACCCCAACATCGCAACTTCCCCAGCACGTGCCGGCCATAGCATCATCCTTGGCAAACTGCAGAACTCTTCTCTCCTCACCCCAGGCTTCCGGCACCAAGGCGACGTCCTCGGAGGCGTCGGTGGCAATCCACAAATTCCGGACTTTGCTCTCAACGCTGCTGCAGGACCGCACTGCCCAGGGACGATGGTGTGCCATAGTCCTGATCAAGGCCACCGTCCAAATCGGAGGATGGGAAACATTGCAGAAGAGCCTACCATGGGTCCGCGGCCTTCTGGGCTTTTTGAGCAAACCAGATCCTCCATTGTCGAAGAAACTGTGCATCATCACCCTGACGCGCATCTTCTTCCTGACCAGAGAATATCCAACCCTAGTCCGCGAAATCACCACCCCGTCTTTGCCAACCTTTATCCAGTCTGGCTTGCAGATGGCCAATGCCAAATCGACACCGGCAGCTCTGTTGCAAACCATCCTTGAATGCCTCAACGAGCTACTGCCCCGTCACCCCACCATCTTCCGCTCCTACCTCAAGCAGCTCCATCCACTTTTAGCACGCCTCATTGCGCCAACACCATCCAACATGATCAGCCAAGAACAGGACTCCGGACCTAGATATTCGGCATCTTCTGAGATTGTAGCTACGGCGCGCGAGCTCTACGTCCAACTGGCTTGCTGTGCCCCAAAGGGAGCATCGGGCGAGGAGTGGATGAAATCTCTGAAGAATATTGTGAACAATGCACACCAGACTGCTGACTGTGTGTTTCGTGCTGTATCAGAGGACTGGCAGTCTACTGCCCGCGAACCACCTCAAGCAAATGGTCACACGCTCGAGGACGAGGTACAGGATCTGGAGCCTAGCAACCATCTGCCTCCGTGGTCTGGCATCTTCGCTGGCGGCGAACGCCTCAACGGACTTCTCAATCTCATAAAAAAGTACCTCGAGACCCCTACGGCAGGCCCCGTGTACCTCAACATCGGTATGGTGATGGACTTGATTTCAAGAATGCTCTCCCTCACCGTCCCTGCTTCGTCAAGCAAGAGCATTCAGAACACTGTCAGGCTGAACATCCAAGTCAGTAGAGAAGAGCGCGAAAACCTTTGGTTACTACTACCGGACGTCCATATTGCCGCGATGGAGCTTCTTCTGGCACTAGCACACAGGTCTCAGGCGAGCACGTTGTCACTTGATCCAATCATCATTGATCAAATTGTCTGGGTTTTTGGAGCAGAGAAAGATGTGGCACAGGTCAGGACAGCGTGCTATGCAGTGGTCGCTGCCCTACTGAAAAGGTCAGGGATCGCGCTACACAAGTCGACGATCGATTCCCTTGTGTCTCTCATTCGCGCATGTTGTGATGACCTGCTCCCATCGGACACTGCTACGACTACGACGCAGCAGAACCCTACGCAATCCAAAACAAATGGAAACAGTCAGCCCCAGACAACTGCCAACGCGGATAGCTTCTTGAGTGCTTCAAAGGCTGTCGTTGACCCCACTGCTGGCTTCTCTGGGTTGAAGGAAGCTGCCTATGCCCTATTGCCCACATTACTTTCCAACATCCGCGCCCAATACCTGTCCGACTCGATGCGAGCTCGTCTAGATCGCACTGCTATCCTCACGCAGCACAAGAAAGCCATGCTAGCCAGTGTCCTCAATCCACCGCCAAGCAAGAAATTTGGCAAGGCCGCAGCCAGCATATTACCGCTCATGGCTCGATCCTACCCTGCCGAGATGGAGATTGAAGGTATGCTTAGACCGAGAATACCTGTTATACGTCTGGGAGGCCAAGAACTGGACATCGACAATACCAAAGTGGACATGGAGAATGAAGGAGAGGACGAGGGTGAGGAAGAAGGGAGTAGCATTGAGCAGGTGCATGAACACTTTGTAGGGCAAGAATTAGACGACTTGCTAGAAACCGCGGGTCAGGCAGAGACTACAGTGAAAGACTTGGCTACAACAGATGCTCCAGCAGCTAGCCTAGCCGTAGGCACACCATCGCGATCACTTCGCGAGGCAACCATGGCGCAACGCTCGACAATATTGGAGCCTACGGCGATTGCTGACGTAAAGCGGCCGATAGGTGATGAAGGTCCCCTTTCACCTTCCAAGCGTGCGAAAACAAGTGAGGCCGAACAACGCACGATGCACCCGATACTGCCCGTCTCAGCATCTGATGCTCCTTTCAATGATCGTCCTACAACCTCAGATAAATCAGCGACTTCAGACTTTGCGGTCACCAGCACCGCCTCCGCAGCTCCCGAACTCCCCATACCAGGTGACGGCGGTCCTGTGGACGATGACAGCGACGATGACAAGATATCCCTAGTGCTGGGTCAGGATACGGATGATGAGTCTGATTCATAATTGTTGCTGTAATAAGATTATTTTATTGTCCCCAAAGCTTGCTAGTCATTCGTGAAATGGTGAATGGCAAACGCAGGTGGTGCGCACAGACCCTAGTACTCACTCTCACCACCCCAACAATGGCTATGTCACTATCTCCTCTTTCACCTCCGCCTCAGAACTTTCTACCACCATTAGAAAAAACTACACCATTCTTCCTACCAATCTCGCCAGTCAGACCGTCAGCCATCTACAAACCTAAATCTATCCACCGCAATGTACGCGGCCCACAAACGGCCGGCTCCAGCCCTTCGACCTATATTCTCCTCCTCGCTCTCGTCATGCCACAAATCTTATTCCCGCAAAGGCGTCAAAAAGCCCCCCAAGTGGAAGCAACGTACACCAAAGCCATTGACAACCCCGCTTAAACTTAAACACTTGCTGCATCCCCATACCCGACCCGCATCGCTGAAGACCCCCTCCTACCCGTCAGACTCGTACTATGACAAGGATGATGGGGATTACGATGACGACATCATCATCGTAAACAGCGTAGAGCTTGGCCCCTCTATGCGAAGCATAGGCGTAGAACACTACCTAGAGCAAGTCGCCAAGCTTGACTCTGATGATTTCACTCCACCAAGTTCAGCCGACTATAGAAGAAGCAGGTCGGCAATACCGAGCTTGTCTGGTCATTCAGACTCGGATTCGGGAGAAGAAGAAGAAGAAGCAGGCCTTGAAAACAAGAAACCTCGTGGCTGGCCAGGGGGAGACGAGGGTATAGATTACTCAGACGTCCCCGCGCCAACGCCCTCAACCGCCGAGTACCAGCGCGAGATCTACAAAGCTACGACTACCAATCCAGCGGTTTTTCTAGCTATCATACGTATCGCGGAAAAGAACATGCCCTTTATCAACTTCGATTCTGCGCTTAGTCATCTTCCTAATCTACGACCCAAAGACGCGCTTCCGAAGCTCAGACAGGGCGTTATGCATACCCAACCAAAAGAGAGATACGGCGACCTAGATATGTGTGTTATATTCCTGCCGCATTTCTACCAGGACGGACGTCATGCCCTGGGATACTACACCCTCTCACCCGAGCCGGATAACTGGTCGTGGACGCCCAAGCAGGGTCATCTCTTTGTCAAACACGAATTCTTCACACCGTGTACTACGCAGGATCTCGAAATGTACAATTTGGTCAACTATGTGAAGGGGCTGGACGATACTACATCAAGCGGCGGACATGGCCTAAGTGTGGACTGCATGAACAGTGTTGGCGCGAGGGGAGGAACGTGGCTTGCTTGGGATGTAGTGGAGGACTGGGAGTATTGGGTTTCAGAGTATGGGGTTGTCAGGAGTGTTTGGGAGAGAGATTTAGCGTTGACGAGGGGCGTTGAGGAGACTGAAATGGTGGAGTTGGCGAGGATGACTACAAGGGGAAGGTAAGGGGTGGGGTGATGGCAAGCAGGCAGTGCAATCTGCATGCTGAACGTTCAAGTACCCCGGGTACACAATATTATGAGATTTTGTGAAGCCATGAGAATATACAAAGCCGCAAAGTTACACGGGGCCACTAGCGTGTGCGGGTAACCTTCACCTTCGAGACCATACTTTTGTCATACTGTACAGAACTCGTTTGTTGAAATTCAGTCCATTATGTCGAAAAGCGGCATCTCTAGATAAGGTGCTCTATCACTCTCGTCTGTATCAACAAGCCTAGCGACCGACGCTTGCTTACTACCATCATCCTTCTGTTCAACAAGGGCAGCTTCGACAGCTTGAAATTCTTCCTGAGTTTCTGCCGTGACGTTGAGTTGGAACGCAGCACGACCCAAAAACGAAATTCTAGAAATGAAGGCTTTAATCTCCAGCTTGATCGAGGTAGAGTCGCTCAAAATCACTTCCCCCTTGGTCGGGAATCTCTGGCCTCGAGGCGTAAAACCGTCAGCGGCAGTCATGGACACTACCTCCCTCACCACATCTTCAATTTCCACATATTCCCGCGGCGAGCTTTGTGAATCCTCGAACGATTCAAATAGCTGTGACAGGGTCCAGATACGGCACCAAAGGCCCTCGTTAAATCCATCTCCATCTAGAGGCGCGGCGAAGGAGCCCCATGCTATGAAGTAGTCTTCATAATCGTGGCTATAAAAGGCTAGAACATGGATAGTATCTTTTTGTGAAGTTCTCGCGTAGTCTCCGATAAGGCCTGGTGATGCAACATACTCATGATATGTTGAGCTAGCGCTAACATCGATGTTTATCCTTACAGGTGGACACCAAAGCCGCTCTTTCTCTTCAACGTCTTCTTCAACAATTGTGATTTGACATCTCTTGATTTCATTGGGATTATACTCCACCCGTCTTGTAATGACTGTTCAGTCGTGAGTCAATCGTCAACAGCCTCTCGGGTGTATTGTTACAGTACCTTCATCAGCATAACGTCTTAGTAGTACAGCTTCTGATGCTTTTCCGACACTCAATTGAAGAAGTACAGGCTCTGCAGCACATCTTCGAAACCTCTTCTTACGTCCGTTGATCGCCTCGAGTAGAATTGCAGGTCGTGCTAAAGGATCATCGCCGATGGTGCAATCCAAGATGCCCAAATGTTTCCCCCTAAAGAGATCAAAACACATGTCGTCGCTCCGAAGTGGGCAGACAGACATCTCCGTCGATAGTTCATTGCCAACCAGATTCATGGTCGTCGCTTTAGCATACGGCATCCACTCATTGCGGATGTCGTCGCGAAAGTAGCTCGGATGAGGCGCAAGTAATTGTGAGAAGTTTCCCTCAGTTCTTGCCCATGCTTCAGTGGCGCGAAATGCAAGTATTGACTGATCTTTCGAGCGTCTGAGTATAGCCTCTTGTAAGCGGTAGAATGCTTTTGGGCCTTCGCCATAAATAAGCGGCATGTGCACTTCAAACAGCCCCATGAGGCAATACGCGCTGTCTTCTAAGCGTGTTGTTGCTCGCTTCGAGGCCCAGATCATCCGCTGTGCAATGGTGAGCCGGAGTAAAGCCTTCCGGACACTCACTCCAATTGTTTGCCCACAATACCAGCAAATGTAGGAGACGGAGTTCAGCTTTCCTGTGCATGCATCGCCTGGAACTTGCGTAGTTGGACGTGGATCTATATGGCCCCGTGTCAGGATCGTCTCATGGATACCAGTGATATTTGATATCTCGGTTGCCAGAGAGATACGGCTCCCTAAGTATGACCAGTTTTGGTCGTAGAAATGCACATGGTCCGGTGCCAGCAGTTCTTGTAATGTCCAGCCACGGCCAAACCAGCGACAGCGTGATAGCAACGACTCTTGGCCGCGAGTTGCATCAGATAGATATGCGTAACAAATACTGGCGTCTGTGTACCATCTGAACATAGAATTAATTGCTTCCGAAAGTTCGGCGCTGCTCGCTTTGTTGATACAGCAAGTATCAATCCATACAAACTCGTAGCCATCTGCCAACGCTTGCTCGCACACATGCTTGATCTTATAAAAGCCTTTTTTCGATTTTACTTTGGCTTTGGATGTACGTCGTATGTCTTCAAACAAGACTTCCTCCTCTTCCCACGTGTGAGACAAGATTGCGTACTTTGGCTTGTCTTGTCCCAGCTGGCTGTGTAGTCGATAAGTTTTGGCGTTGAGGAGCCTCATCGAGACTCTCCAGGCATTATCCGTTCAGGGTTGTGGTTGAGCAGAAGCTGGTCAGCCTTGGAAGCGAATCGGTGCGCGAAGTCGGGAAAAGTCAAACGACAGGACAGGGTACAGCGAGTCTTTTAATGTCTTGCGCGATGTTCTCATCTGCCGGAAACTTGTTTGAGAGTCCGAGTAGTTATGAAGGACAGGAAACATGTGTGTGAACACCGTCCAACTTAACCGTGAGACGTGCGGCTGTGCAGGCTGTGCAGTTCGTAAGCGTGCAGAAAGAGTGTCCATGTGTGGCTAAGCGAGACGATTGATTTGAAGGCTGTCCCAGAGCATATGCTCCGCATCGCCACAACGGATGTCGCCTGCTTACAGAGTTCAAGGCGATATCGTAGCCGTCAGTGCGACCCTTGGGGGGCAGCAATGACGCTAAGATAACGCTAATCGATAGAAGAATCATACTCGTCTCTCTTACGGGTAAGATACATGATGTATTGTGTGGGATTAGAGTGACATCTCACTCAGGTGGGTGCGGGCCACGGGATAGATGCATTCATTTCGAAATCCCTAAGGCGTGAACACTTTAGCAATGTAGCTTGGAAGCCGCACTTGAAGCTGATGAAGAGGCGCTGTTGTAACGCCTACCTAGGTAGTGTCCGCGGATTGGAAGTGTAGCTCCTCTCTACGAACCTCTGAGCCTCGGCAAAGGCAATCAGCCTTACGTCATCCATCCAGGTCTACAAACATTTCCATCTTTCCCCAGTACGCGAACGAAAGCTCATGAATTATTCTTGCACCCTTAGCCCATCTCCATTGCCAAGATGCCTCTCTGCACCCTTTACCTCGTCTCCCTCCGCAACACGACACCCAATTCAATCCTCACATTTGTTTCCACGTTAAAGTCGGCGAACATTTCACCACTCGTAGTATCACGGGTCATACGCTGGATTATACTGCCTTCCAAGCTTTCAACCGAACACCTGCTCGCTCGAAATATCTCATGGGACCTCCTGCTCATCTTGCCTGGAATGGATACACTCAACACAGAAGTCAAGAAGCTAGTACAGCACCAGTGGAGCGTGACTGCTGGCATCCCATCACGCCTAATTCAAGACTTCTCCGCCAAAAATGCAAAACTGCTGCATCCAGAAAAGAGTGCCGTGCCTGTCGTCCAACAGCAGAGTATCGAAAAGACTACCGACTCCAGTCAGAGTTTGGAGTTAAGCAGTGAGCTCAACGAATGGATCAAGAACTTTGTAAGCACCGGATCAAAAGCAAGCAAAGGCGCAGTTTCCATGTTCAATCTCCTCGCATTCAACCCTGGTATGAAGGAAGAATACCTCAAGTATGGCGCCGCCTTCGCAAAGTCCATCGGGTCCAAGCACGGCGGGAATGCAAAGATTGTTGGAAACGCGACGCACGTGAATGGCTGCGTGATCACCAAATCAGACAACCGCAGCGTTGGAATGAATGGCGAGGTTGGTAGCGGAAAAGATGAGTGGAACGAGATTGCGCTAGCACACTATCCTAGTATCCTACATTTTAGAGACATGCTGGCAAGCGAGGATTACCAGGAGGTCAATAAGAGGCATCGTATGCCTAGTCTGAGGGATACGTGTATCCTGATGACGAGTGAGATTGCGATTGAGGAGTTGCTGGATGATGGTAAATGTGGTGCGAAGCTGTAGCTGCTGAGGTGGAGTTTCAAAGGATGCTCATGTCATAATTCCTCCCCTAGGGCGTTGCCAAAGTATCGAGTTTTCGTCTCAGTCAGTGGGTGAGTGAGAAGCCTCTGACTGGACCCGCTCCTCGCAATACAATGTGGTAAAGGCCAGTATACTTCATTCTGTTGAGTACTTGTATCGAGCAGATTGATATCCTAGGGTGTTGACCTCACGCACGCGAGGTTCAATCCAACCATTGCAGACTCAATCCCAAGTCTTTCACTAAGCGCTCGACAGCGAAGCAAGGCGTACGTGCAACCTTCCACAGCCACCTTTACATTAACAACCTTGAACGATTCAGAAAGCCGGAAATTTCTGTCAAACGTATCCGTTGCTCATAGCCCGACTCCAAGCTTACCAGTCAGTCATAAGAACTCAAAGAGAAAGCAGATGCGAAAAGCCCAACCGCGAGAACTTACACGATCGTACTGCATCTTCACCGAGCATCAAGCATTCAGATCCACAACCAATTCCTTGTAAGACATCCTACCAGATCCTTCACCGGGGTGTATGTCTTTGTCCGGGATTGTTTGGAACATACGCTTTTTCTTCCATCCACCCCTCTGACTGTCAATCGCCGGCATTACCCAGTTCTTTTTGTCCTGCTCCAAGAGCCACGCGTCCCTCAACTCCCTCGACAAGTCCACTTTACGCTGCCAAAACGCGTCATCATCACCTTTTACTCGGAGTAAGATGGGGTTGCGGCATTTGTTCAACTTGGAGTGGTCTAAGGTTTCGAAAACGAAGCTGCGGCGGTGGAGCAGACATAGTTCCGGGTTATCGGTGCGCTGGCAACGGGAGCAAGATGGGTGAGTGCGCGAGCAGGGGAGGCCGGCGAGGGTGCATTGGAGGCAGGATGTTAGCCAGACTAGGCGGGAGGTGTTGGGGTCGTGAGAGTTTTGGGTAGTCGGCTCAGCAGGTTTGATAGAATCGTGGATTTCCAAATGTAAAGACGGATGGTTTGAGTCGAGAATGGCTGATGAAGAGATTGGCGATTGAGCAGATTGGAGAACTGTAGGGTCCTCTATGGCGCAGTCTGCTTTCGACTTCAGGGTGCATTCTTCGATCAGTGTCGGCTCCCACTCACCCTCACTCTCGCTATTATCTGAAGCGTCATCGAGAACCTGGATTTTGCGACTAGGGCTACCGCAATCGAGTTTCTTGCGCAAAGATTTATCGAAGATGCTACGTCCGGAAAACGAGGTGTCGGTCGGCGAGATATCTTCATGCACTCCCATGACTGTATGTGGTCGTCGCGAAGGTGTCACAGGCTGTAAACTGCTCTCAGTAGTTCTCCTATCGTGGTAACCGCTGCTCACATCAGCTTCTAAGCCGTTAACATCCAGCTTCCTCAACCATCCCTTGATGCGATCAAGGTCCTCTGCCTCTTTTCTACCGACACCTAGAGAAGAAGGCATTCTTGAAGCTCCCATACTACCCAACAGGTTATCGTGGCAAGTGACAATGGGCAGAGGTATGGAGGTGCTGAAGTGGTGCGGCAGGGCAGAGAGTGTGGCATGGGTGGCGTGGACTTACGGTGAAGTCGACTACGCTAGTGATGTGGTTAGATAGATGAATGGTGAGCCCTCCATGGCTTTGAAAGAAGCGGGATAACTAGATTGGCTATGTGTCTCTAGGTTCGCAGATAAACAGCAGACCCTCAAATGGTTTTTAAATTCAGGGCCATTGACCGTGTGTCTGTCGAGGGTTGTGGCTGTTGCAGGTAGTCTGAGCAAAGCCCTTGCATCACATAGTGATGGCTTAGTCCTAAGCTTGAGCTATGTGATGATTGGTTTGCAAGGAGGTTTTGAGTTAAAAGCAAGCAAGGTACCGAATGTGAAGACATAAGTGTGTCCTAGGAGACTACAAAAATTGACTAACAGCATATACACAAGGGCGGGATCTATCTTGTTAACCACACTCTACGGCATGAATCAGCTTCATGTTCTCAAGGCCTTCGGCATTCTCCACAAAGATCTCTCTCTGCCGGCCGACTGGGAACTGATTACGACGTCGTTTTATGGGCACATTATACTTCAAGAGGGAAATTGAGGCCACGAATATGACAGTAGAATTCCTTTGCTTGATAACACAAAAGTGTACGTGGTAAAGTACCCGCTTACTTCAGGATGCGTCCCTCAGCAGCTTCCTCGGCATGCTGCCTAATGCGACCCAACACCTTCGCCTCCTCATCGATGATCTCGGGTAGCAGATCGAAAATGCTCTTCTGTTTCGGGGTCCATCCGAGAAGTTTGTTGGCGCGAATGGCCCTGCATCTTGAGTTGGTCCCCCAGAGGTAGCTGCCAAAGGGTCGCATCTCGTCTGCTTCTTCTTTGCTCACGTTGTCGATTCCGTCGTGATTGATAAGTTTGTTCTTGAAGGCAATTTCTCCGATCTTGCGTCCGACTTCGCCCCAATTGAAATCGCCATTCTCTGCAAAGTAGTATCCTTCCTTGTTCCATGTCGCCTTGCCGCCGTTTGGTGATAAGGCAGCGGTAACAAGGGCCAGGTACAGTTCGCTGAGATCTTGCACATGTACCTGAGTCCAGATGTTTTCGCCGTTGCCGACAACGAAGCCTTTCATGCGCTTCAGTGCGAATTTGGTCATGTCGTACACCTGTACACTTCGATGATTGTCTGGACCTCGGCCAGGGCCATAGATACACGGCGGACAGACGATGGCCGACTGTATTTTACCCGCTGATGCTTCATTCGATCCAAGGATGATCTTATCGACATTCCGATGGAGAGCCACATCAGGAAGTGAAGTGACTTCACCAATGTTATCCCAGTCATCATAGATCTTGTCGCGTTTGAAACCATAAGTACTGGTCTCAAAGTCTTCAAAGGAGAGTACACCAGTGCCGGAAGTGTGGATGAGATATGTCTTTCGTCCGCTCTGACCAAGACCAGCAACTAAGGCGTTGGCAGACGCTACGTGATCACAGTCTGCAGTATGGAGGACGATGTCCGTGTTGGAAGCCTCGGCAACAAGTAGATCGGTATTGTCAAGGGTTCCGTATACAAGGCGGATCTTGGGGTATTGTGCGGCGACCTTTGCCCCTTTGTCGCTGTTACGGACAAGTGCGGTGATTTCCAGGTCAGGATACTTGTTCGCGACAGCGTAGAGGGCATCGCCCCCAATGTAGCCAGTCGCACCGGTGCTAGTAGTATCTGATTAGTGGGTGAACTTGCAACAAGCAGATCAGCACATGTAGAAAGAGATGTGGGCCTACATGAAGAGCTTGGTCATGTTTGAAAGCTTGGGTGGCTATTCTGCTAGTTTTGGATGTGAGAGTTTGCTGGGACGAGGCCAGTGGTCCCCGAACTCTTATACATATACGACTAGCGGAAGCGGAGTTGTACGTCACATAATCACTCCTGTCCGTGGCTTACTCATACGTCACACAGATGTAGCTGCTCCATTCGACTTCCGAATTAACCCCGCGCAAGTGTCGAATGAATGCAATCAACAACAAATCGAACCTGGAGTTAGCCCACATGCGGTCAGAAGATAGCATGTGTTTTTTTGTAGCTAATTAGGATACCTGCTCCCTATGAGAGATGATATGGGCGATGTTGTTGCTATGGCCAACCACAGTCGAGGAGCTGCCCCGCAATTGGGTTGGGGGAAAGAATGATCTTGCTGTGGGCTGCAGAGCATGTGAAGGTGGATGTGACGAGAATGGGAAGGATGCATGTAGGAGAGAACAAGGCACCCAACTTGCGGGATGAATGCGGACTGGGAGAGTATTCGATGGTAAATTGTGCAGGTACTTGGCGGGTCATGGCCAGTCGGGAGGTGTACCTGAGCGGCGCTTAAGCCAGGTGCGCTAACTCACGCGGCGACCGCGTCAACATGAGAGAAGAACGAGCAACACGGCGACGTTTCTGGCCAGCACACTGCCACTGTGACTGCAAGTCTGCGATAGCTTAACAAAGGCTCCCTCGCCATCATGGATATTATCCAAGCCGTCTCTGGCTACATCACTAAGATGGTGTCAGCCGGGGACAGCGCGGCGACAGGCACCTCCGCGGCCAAGATGAAGATCCTCTTACTCGACAACGAGACTGTGGGTTTGTCTGCTCTGCCGAGAGATGGCATATACTAGGCGCTGACGGGGCAGTAGGTGTCAATCGTGTCGACGGCGACGACGCAATCAGCCCTCCTCAACCATGAAGTCTACCTCACCGAGTAGGGCTCCCCCCCCCCCCCACCACGCGACACAATGGCTAATGCTATGGTAGCCGTCTGGACAACCAGAAGCGCGAGAAGATGCGCCATCTGCGCTGTCTATGCTTCGTGCGACCTTCGCCCGAGTCGATCCAGAGCCTGATTGAAGAGCTACGAGAGCCCAAGTACGGTGAATACAACATATGTATGTTACATGTACGCTCATGTGGAGGGATTACGACTTGGAGCGGGGATATTGACTGACAAAGGCAGACTTCAGCAACATTGTTAAGAAATCCGCCCTGGAGCGCCTCGCCGAAGCAGACGACCATGAAGTTGTCCGCGCTGTCCAAGAGTACTTTGCAGACTTCCTCGTCATAAACCCCGACCTCATGTCCCTCAACCTCAGCTTCCCAGACCACCGGATATGGAGTACAAGTCCCGACTCGTGGAATCAGGATGCGCTACAACGGTCGACTGAGGCCGTAATGGCTTTACTGCTGTCGCTGAAGAAGAAGCCCTTGATACGATATCAGAAGAACAGCCTGCTGGTCAAGAAACTCGCGACCGAGGTCCGCTATTATATGACACAGGAGGAGCAGCTGTTCGACTTCCGCAAAACGGACACACCGCCCATCCTGCTGATTGTGGACCGGAGAGACGATCCAGTCACGCCGCTGTTGACACAATGGACATACCAGGCCATGGTGCACGAGTTACTTGGAATTCACAACGGGAGGGTAGACTTGCGCGACGTACCCGAAATACGGCCGGAACTGAAAGAGATTGTGCTATCTCAAGATCAGGACCCCTTCTTCAAGAAGAACATGTACCTCAATTTTGGTGACCTGGGTCAGAACGCAAAGGAGTACGTCGAGCAGTTTGCATCAAAGCAGCAGGGCTCACAGAAGCTTGACTCGATAGCAGACATGAAGCGCTTTATCGAAGACTTTCCAGAGTTCCGCAAGCTCTCTGGCAACGTGACAAAGCATGTCACTCTCGTGGGTGAGCTGAGCCGACGGGTTGGCGAGGAGAGCCTGCTGGACATTAGTGAACTTGAGCAGAGTTTAGCATGTACAGACAACCACTCCAACGACGTAAAATCACTGCAGAAGATCATACAGGATCCAAAGGTTCCGGCAAACAACAAGCTCAGACTCGTTGCCATCTATGCGCTACGCTACTCAAAGACATCCTCAAACTCGACCGCAATGTTGCTCGACTTGCTTGCCGTTGCTGGCGGACTATCACGACATCGCATCAACCTCATTACCAAACTCCTAACATACCATGACTCGCTACAAGCCACTACTGCAGCGGGCGGGGTACCAGACCTCTTCCAGCCTGGCTCCTTTTTCGGAGGAGCCCGAGATCGACTAAAGGGACTAAAGGGTGTTGAGAATGTATACACGCAGCATTCGCCCCGTCTGGAGGCGACGCTGCAAGACATGATAAAAGGCCGTCTGAGCCAGCAGTTGTACCCTTTTGTAGAGGGCGGCGGCTCGACCAAGGATAAACCCCAGGATATTATTGTTTTTATGGTGGGAGGAGCGACATATGAGGAGGCCAAAATGGTCGCTCAGGTCAATGCCAGCTCGCCTGGTATTCGTGTTGTGCTTGGTGGCACAACAATTCATAACAGCACATCATTCTTGGAGGAGGTCGAAGACGCTGTCGACTCGTGGCCTGAGCCGCCCGCTACATCAGCTGCGGCACGCTTGAAAAGAGAGGTGGGCAGGTAGTGTAGCGATCACCTACGGAAGATTTGAAATTGGGGTTCCCTTTCTTTCAAGCTGAATACCGGCCTGCCATAGAAAACACCAACATGAGTTTTGATTACAGATGGACATATATATATATATGTGTGTGTGTGTATGTGTCGCGATTACAATATCACGTATCCCAAACCCTCCAATACACGAGTAGTGAGAAGAATCAAAGAGTTGTGCGGTCTGGAGGTAAGGAGATGCGAATGAGAGTGCGAGTGAATGCGCAATGTGTGCGAGCTTGTTCACCACTAGGAGGCCTCAGCACGAACATTTATATCAGAAGATTTCAACGGAGAGCTCATTTAGAGGCAAGCGGGATGCAGAGTGACACTCAGATCGGTGTATCGTGGCGTGGCGTGGCGTGGCGTGGCGGATGTGGTGTGGTGTGGTGTGGTATTGCGGAGATGGCGCCAAAACCGCTTACTACTCTGCCCAAAACCCACAGGCGGTCGCCGCCACAACCACGACCCATTGAGCCGTCCGGCTACTGTATTGATATCACAGGTCAATGAAGAAGCTTTGCGAGATCCGAGTAGCCAGATGATGGGTGCCGTGTTTGCTGTAACGAGCATTGGACTGGAGGACGGTCCGGTGAACCCTGGTGCGGGGCTCGCTGCCTTGGCGGCGCAGCCAAGATGGCGAGCGTATGGCAACCTTCAAGACTGTCAGTTGTTGAGTTGGTACCTGCATGACTCCGAAGGCGGCGAAAAGTCTGCTAACCCCTCGCAGCCAAGAGCTTCACGCAAGGCTGAACACGTGCATGCAGGTGATGACCGAGGATCAATGCCATAAGACGCCGGGTGTCCAGCGGGCCGACGTCCGATTGCTATTCTCCACCACCACCACCACAGCCACAGCCACTCTCCGAAACCTCACCCGATGGCGCGAAGATGAGGATTGTGAGACATGCCAGAACACGGACAGGTCTTGCAGTCTCGAGTGGTCCGCCGCAGAAACCCACGCCCCATTAACTCGTGCGTCGAATGTCGGACACGCAAATCGCGATGCTCCAAAACGCATCCTTGCCAAAACTGCACAGCCTTCGGACGCGAATGCGTCTTCATCACCGTCCCTGAGAGCGCGGCGCGCAAGAAAGAGAGGGAGCAGCGAGAGCGTGCGCAGAGCAAGAGCGGCTCTGGTGTCACCATTCCCGACTGGACCAAGAATCTCCCCGTGCGCACGCAGAGCAGCGCCAGTTTGCCTGATGGCTATGAGAACGCGAACTCTGTCGACACTACGACGCCGGGAACTCCGCCCCGCGACTATGAGTGGGAAGCGTATCAGCAAGATGTCGAGCCCGAAACAGACGCCTGGGAGAGGTTGCCTGCTGAGCCCGAGGAGACACAGGACGATGTGTACGAAGATGAGGATGATGACGAAGATCAGATTGCGACTGATCTCACCATTCGAATTGGGAGGATGATTATTTGTGAGAATGTCACTGGATTCTTCCGTCCCCAGTATGCCGAAGAGGTACTTTCCGCCCTATCCACGTCTGTTTGTCCTGCGTTTTGCATTGCCTCATCTTGAACACAAACTGAATTGCTGTGTAGCTCGGCAAGCTGTTGTCCGAGAGCTCCACTCCGGCCGCGTCGGTCGCAGGCCAAAGGGCGACGCAGTCGTCAACTCTTCTGTCAGCGGAACAAATGCCGTCGCTCGCGCCATCCCTGAACTTGCTGTTGGGTGGCTCGCTATCCCTGCACCAGAGTAATGATGTTCAAGCCCCGCAGCTACCGACCAAGATGGAGGCAGAAGCCCTATTCCAACGGTATACTGAAGCTGTTAGCCCACTCGCACACGTCCTGCATTTACCATCTTTCAAGCGACTATTCGAACGCTTCTGGATCAACATTGAAATCGGGAACCCAAATCAGAACTCATGCACTGCCTTGATCTTGGCTGTGTGCATGGCGGCAGCGGCGTCTGTCTCTCCACTGCAAGCCAAGTCGCAGTTTGGCATCACCAAAGAGGACTTGTTCTTGAGGCTGCAGAAAGCCACGGAACGAGCATTGCTCCGCGCAAACTGGGCAAAAACGTCCAACATCAGGACGTTGCAAGCCTTGACAATCTATCTTGTAGGTTGTTGGGCTGTCACTGACAAGCACATTATCCGCTAACAACATCTAGATTCCGCTTTGTCGCGCGCAAATCTCCCGAGCAACATCCGTTGTAGTTGGCGCACTGGTTCGCCTAGCTCAATGCATAGGCATACATCGCATGAGCCACAGTTCAGCCAACAGTTTGACACCTTTACAACGCCACGTGCGATCTCTTCTCTGGTACCAAATCTGTTTTCTGGACTTCAAAACAGCAGAGGCACAAGGACCTCATCCCTCGATACGCACTGATGACTTTGACATTGCTCTGCCTCTCAATGTCGACGATGACGTATTCGAATTTGGTAGCCCAAGCTGGCAACAGCATCCAACCTCGACCAACGGATGGTCGGACGTGACCCTGTCACTAATCCGATACGAATGCAACGAGATTCACCGTCTGATCTTTCGAGGCAGAATTGAAATGGACCGCAAGCACATCACCTTGCACGATCTACGTGCCCGGGTCGAAGCAAAGAAGCGCCAGATCCAGACAAAATACCTTCAGTATCTTGATGCCAACGTACCTATCCAACGGTACGCAGGTCTAGTAGCAACTCTCCTCATGTCTCGCTGTGACTCGATGCTCCTCTACCGCCACCTCCCCCAGACATCACTCCAACCGCGTTCAGACTCTGAAAACCGCCTCCGCGACGTGCTCCTGGCCGCAGC
Organism: Drechslera avenae; assembly: GCA_034640345.1. Lineage (NCBI taxonomy): Eukaryota > Fungi > Ascomycota > Dothideomycetes > Pleosporales > Pleosporaceae > Drechslera > Drechslera avenae. The sequence goes on from JAXRVH010000036.1 coordinate 119,110, forward strand.
CCTCACAACACTTGAAATTGGCGCAACCCTAGACACGCTCCCCTCGCTATCATCTTGGGCCTGGTACTCGACAACCTACCAACAATACCATGCTGTGCTACTTCTTCTCACCGAACTCTACCGCACGCCCGATCTACCGCGCAAAGAGCGCATGGCCACCATTATCGACCACATCTTCGGACACTGCTACGGCATCGGTGTTCGGGAACGTTGTTCAGACCTGCTCTTTACCGTAAAAGAAAATCTAGAGGCATTCTACGTGATGAAGGGCTTCAATAAGAAACGTCAACATGTCGCTCCGCAGCAACATCCTACCTTGCAGCCTCTGCCCTCATTCGGCGGACCTAGTGGTGGCTCCGTCACGAGCCCGGCATTCGGCGCACAGCAAACTCCACCGCATAACATGCACAGTCAACTGCAGCGAACGCCCACAACCGGCACACTTGATGGTCTGAATGTCGATTTTGACAGTATACTCGGGAGTTTAAATGGCGGCATCGGTGGTGGTGGTGGCGGCGGCGCAGAGGATTTTGATGTGTGGAGTGCCATGGGTGGAGCTGCAGCAGGCCAGCAAGATACAGGCGCCATTTTTGTGCCTGTTGATACTGCGGCGCATCACAACGAGTTTGGGACTAGGAGTCCAAACGGCGGGTTGCAGCAATGGGTAAGTTTGGACTAATCATGTGAAAATATGACTAGAGGACAATGCTGACAGTACTGTTAGGAGAACTGGAATTTTCCACCTCAACAGCAAAAATACGAGCAATGATCTGCGCTAGGTAACCCACAGGCATGTCATATTCGAGAAGTGGTTCCGACCATGTCGACTCTGATTACAGCTCGTTGACTGCGGAGGGGGCGCAGAATTGTTTCCCCATGGAAGTATTATAGAGATGATCATCACGCACGTACATAGAGTTGGCACAATCGCAAGCAAAAGATAAAAAGACTATAATTAGGAGACTGTAACTGGTCCTGTCTCGATGCTAGCATGCGCCACAAAAGTGCCTATGCTCCGAAACGCCGCGAACAAAGACGCAAGGTAGACCGACAATCAAACGCCGTATACGCCGAACCGCGCTGCGGTCAGTGATGCAAACCCAAATTTTAACTTGGCCAAGCTCGAACCGGAACCACAACCAGCTTGGGCATCGTCCTTACCAACTAGTAACTCTGACGGAAGACGACATGAGCTCTGCATCACGCACGTGTTAGCCAGAGAGAAAAGGAGCAGGTGGTGCAAGCGGCCTAGTAGCGTGCCAGTTGAGTCTCACTCAACGCACTTCGCTTCATCGGAGGTGGAGGTGGCGGCGGCTTCTTCGCCCTTGATGGGGGCGGTGGCGGGGGCGCTTTCTTGCCGTTGCCGCCCTGTTCAGACGCTGCCGTCCAGCTTGCAGCCCGAGAAATTGCGCTGCCGCGTGCACTACCAACAGACGACGCAGTATCCGGGCTCGGTGGCGATCGATCGCGGTCGTTGCGTCGGTAACCATTGCCGGCCGAAGGATCGTAGTCGTCTTCATAGTCATCGGCAAAAGCATTTTGTTGGTTGGAACTGGCGCGGCGCACTGGACGCAGATTGTTACGGCTGGAGGATATGGTGGATGAATCGGTAGGGACGCGAGCCAATCGGCGGGCTGGGGAGTCCTCTCGGGCGGAGGTGTCGTAGGTAGAGGTGCGGCTAATAGAGGGGCGCAGAGAGGAGCCGCTGGGAGACTGCTCAGGCACTGGCGAGCGGCTGCGCTGGGTAGATAGCTTGGGGATGGTCATCCGCGCTGGCTCTGGCTCTGGCTCCTCTTCTACCGGGTTGAAGCGCTCGGCGTAGCCATGGGCGGTATTAGACCGAGATCGCGGTAGGCGAGAGGGCAGGGCAAGGTTATCCCTATGCCACGGGTCAGCAGTGCACTAGGTCTTGGGTCTTACGCTTTCGGAACAGTGCTCACCTAACCGGCCATTCCCGCTTCACCGTCAGGAGGATCTCGCGGCAGCGGTCGTAGTAGCTGAGTTCGGCCTCGAGGAAGGCGGTCAGGTCCTGGACCATGTCGACCTCGGACTCCTTGATGTCCTGCATCCTCCGAAACACCTCCTCGCTCGTCTCCTCGTACTTTGCCTTTTGCGAGCGCAGCTCCTCCTCCATGCGGAAGTCCTCCTTCTTCGTCTTCTGCATCTTGGCGAGCGAGGTGTCGTAGGCGAGACGGCGAGTCTCCAGCTTCTTGCGTGTAGCCTGGCAGTAGTAGTTAGTGGGGATGAATGCAATCGACTGGTTTCGAGTCCTCTGCCCACCTGGTACTCCTTCATCTGGACGAGGGAGCGCTCGAGGCCCTCGAGCCATGATGAGGTAGCGCTTGCTACATATGTCTCCTGCACTCTTGCTAGACGCTCGTTTGCGCGGCCGAGGGCTGGCGGTAGTCAGTACCATGTATGGGTTGCTAGGTTGCAGTTGCCCGGCAAACGTACAAGACAGGCAGATTCCGAATTCAGAGTCTGGCTCAAAGTCCTCGCCGTGCGTCACCATGGAGGAGCCTAGGTGGCCGCCCGGCAGCTGCTTCTCCTTGTCGGCCCCCTCTGCACGCTTGGAGAGCGACTTGACGTAGACGGCCATGGCCTGCTGCATCTTGTCCATGCCTGCAGTTTCTGGTCAGCATCCCAATCCCAATCTTGGCCGCTGCAGGTCCCGGAGTCGTGCATACCCTCATGACGCAGGTTCATCTCCACCTCGAGTGCCTTGAACTCGTCGGATAAGCCGGTGCGGGCTTCGGCGCCCATCTTCTCGTTTGTCCATTGCTTGAAGCGGTCGAATTTCTTGGTGACATTCATGTTTGCGGTGGCGGTGGTGGGGGGTGGGTGGGTGGTTGTGTGTGTGTAGAGGCCAGAAAGACCAAAAGAGGCGGAATGACGGTGGTGGGGATGTGATAACGGTAAAGTGCTTGTGCTGTGCAGGGAATAACTATCGATACGTGCGCCCAACCATGAGGAGCAGGGGCGGCACAGGCGGACAGGCGGACAAGCAGACAAGCGGGACAGTTCAGCACGCAGCGACAGCACTTGGAACAAGCAATTGCACGACTGAAGAAGGAAGCAGCCGTCAATCAGGGGGGTCGCGATCGAGACAGGAGAGTGGTTTCGTATCTGTGGACAGGTGTGCGGCAGAAGAAAAAAGCTGGGAAGAGCCAACGCGTGTCCAATGTACCCAGACCCATTATTGACGCGTCTAGCCAGTAGCCAGACAGACTCGACCTGGAGGACGCTCGTCCACTGCCCATGCCATGTCCATGGCGGGACGACAGGCCCGCGGCTGGGTCGCCGCCCTACCTAGACTGTCACTCGCCACCTGTATGTCGTACACCAACACATCCGCCGCTCCAAGTATAGGTCTCCGTTTCTCCGTCTGGCCCCGCCGGCTCTGCCTCCAACTCTGGGGCCATCTTTCGGTACCCTACATGTCGCCAGCTCGCCAGCCTACGTAGCCGTGAGCACTCTGTTGGCGCTGAAGGCCGCTCAGTGTCATCCCATCGTCTCATCCGTCATGTCGAGCACTTGCTACGTCTTGCTAGGTTTCAGCGTTGCTCATCACCATCTCACCAACCAAAGTGACTTTGTGCTAGCCGCTCTCCTGTCTCCGCCGTCGTCGCCGCAGGCCGAGCAAATCACCGCGAGCAGGAGCACGCTTCTTGACAGTCGAATTTGCCATGGCGCCCAGCTATGGCATGCACATTACCACCAGGTGCAGCCATGGGAACGCAGAAGCCTTCTAGTGCGCCGTCCAGACTCTCCAGGATGCAGGAAGCGCCTGATATCTCGTGCTTATATCAAAGACGGTCCATCTTGGCTGCAGCCAACACCGTAGCCATCTCTGCAGTCGCGCCCGAAGCTTGATAACCCTGCACAGCGCCTGGAACTTGCGGTCATCCGTCACCTACACATGTGCGGGGACGGGAACCTTGGACGACCGACTGCAGTCACGCTTTTCAGCCACCTTGATTGCTGCCAAAGCATTTGCTTCTCCCTTGCGCAGCTTTCCTTGCCGCACTTTTCAGATGCTCAGGAAGCCTCCAGATGAGATTCGGCGCATGCATCCAACATTGATCCATCCGTGCATGGTAGGGCACGTGACCCGGTAAGCGCCAACTAGACCTAGCAATTCGCAACCTCAAATTCGCCGCTCTGTCCAAGCAAACAAAACCGCACTCCGACAACGCCTTTACACCGCTGTCCTCTTCATATCATGGAGGCATGCCATCGCCGCTCTTCTAGTTGCGCAATTCTCTCCGCCTCTTTCGGTCTGTTCGTCCTCCATGTGTCCATGATAGAGCGCAGCCGCTCTTTGATCGTGCTCGACCGGTGTGCGATTATTCAGATTCCACAGCAATAGTTGCAAGTGAAGAGGTGACTACATGTGGGTGTGTAGGTGCTGCAACTTCGGGACTGCGCCGGCTCTCGATTATACAACAGCAGGAACGGGATGCATACATGCGAGTATGCAACCACCCTAACACCGCCTATGCCGTCTTGATGGCCATTGGTATTGCCTGGTCGAATTCTGAACTTCGTACAAACATCTTCCGTCCATTATCTTGTACAGCTACTTTGAGGGATGTATGAAAGAGAAGGAGCGATTCATCGGACATTCACCTGCGATACCAGACAACACCAAATAGCTCTGGAATGTTGTGCGCGCCCGTCGTATCTACTGTGTGCGCGAAATCGCTGAGCATCCCCCGCACAATTAATGCCCTGAAGATCTCGGGCCGGCCATCATTACCATGACCACGACCCAACACACGAATCAACCAAGTTCAGCGCCGAGGTATACGGGGCATTTGACACTCAGCACACTCTGCCCTTGCGCTGCGTACGACGCGGTATTTTCAAATCTCAAGGCTGGAGCCAATCAGCTTTTGTTAACTCGGCGTCTCCGGTGAAGGTTGATCTTCACCAAAAAGTGTGGATCGCATCAAGACGGCTGACCCTGGCTACCATGAGAACATATGGTTTCACTCGGTTTGTGTGTCATGGGACCGCCTAGGCTGGAGCTGGTGCTCTGGGAGGGAAGAATGTCGAGGTGTTGCTAGGGGTGGTGTAGTATCTCGCTTCTCAGCTCTGGAACGGCGCGAGTTGGAACTTGATTGTAGAACTTCCAGAACATGAAATACTTGATTAACACTTCTGCAATGGCAACTTTGCCTTTTGCAACTCTACTTCTGCTCCCTGTTCAAATCTCGTGACGCTTGCTTCATCAAACAAGAACAAGTCCATGTGTATCAAACTATTTGTCCTCGTTTCTGGCTACAGGGATCTATTTGGTAGATCTCTCGTGCTAGCGAAAAGGCATTACCTCATGCGTGCCTAACCGTGCTCTGTTCGCAGTTCCTCTCCTCGTCCCGCAGCCCAGCCGCAACTACAACCACCAACATCAACCCACACGAAACAGCAACCATGGCTGACTCGGACTCGTCACTATCTTCTGCGCCCCCGACCGACGACGAGATGGAAGTCGAGGTCCCAGAAGCGACGACGAAGAAGGCGGCACCTCAGAAAAAGAAGAAGAAGAAGAAGAACGGCACTATCTTGACCTTCTTCAAACAACGCTCGCCCTCGCCGCCTCCAAGAAAACGTGCAGCGTCGCCGCCGCATGAGCCTGTGCCCGAGGATAATCCAGATATCGCCGTACGTATTGGACGCGTCCATCGCGTCGTAACGCGCCGCATTACCTGACAATCGCGAACCGCTTCACTACCCAGATATGACTAACATCACGACCCGTAGTTCATTGTAATGTTCCGGTCACGATTCAACGACGCATTCCCACGTGGCTCCCCTCATGTTGGACCCCAAGACATCGAGCTGGGTGTCGCAGAAGACACACCGTCGGCCGATGTCGAGGGCTTGCTATGCGCCCTGCTCGGACTTGTACTCAATCGCAAGAAACCTGTCGAGTCAGTCACACCCCTTCGCACTTTTCAAATACAAACTCGCTGGTCGCGACGGCACTCCCGAGCGCATAACGTGGTACAAATGCTGACTTTGGCGTGCTCTACAGAAAAGGTCACTATGGTCGCGCTCTCGAAGAGGCCATCCAAACCCAGAAATCACAATGGCCAACCAAATGGACAGGCAACCCCCTCAGCGGCGGTCGCAGCTTCAATACTATGACGGCAGAAGAGCGAGTGCGTAATCTCATGGCTCATGGCCTATTAGTGCCCAATGCTAACCGTGGCATCAGATTACCCTCCTCCACTCACTCTGCCTTTGGAGCCTTAACCAGAACGAGCAAATCAAGGCCATAATCAACAACGCATACAAGTCTCGGTCTACCAAGGACAAATTAGACACAAACATACCCTTGTCGGTGCAAGCTTGGGGTCGCGATGGCGACAAGCGTCGGTACTATCTAGTCGAAGGCCAAAACGATACCCACTTCCGCATCTACCGCGAAAGCGACCCGAAGCTAAAGAAGGTACAATGGATCAGTGTTGCTGGATCCATTGAGGAGCTGAGGGTACTTGCCAAGAAGCTGGAGGAGGAGGACGGGCACAAGGAAGCCAGGGCACTGGGCGAGCGCATGCTCAACGCTGTCCCACGCTTTGAGGCTTCAGAAAACGTACGCTCCACCCCCCAATACACATTCCTACTCATACTAACAACACTGTAGAAACGTAAGCGGCGCGAATACACGCGCCAACGCAAGGACGCCTTTACACGCCCCGAACCCGGCTTCGCCCCGTACGAGATGCGCACCCGTGGCAAGCGCCAGCGATACACTTACGATGAAGAGGAAGACTTTGACTCGGACAACCTTTCTGCCCGACGATCAGGTCGGCAGTCAGCCCGTGATACGCCTGCTGCGCCCTCAGGTCCTACCGTCACCGCCAGCGGCCGGCATGTAAGGTCTCGTGCAACGGGCCTCTATGGCGAGACACTGCACAGTGGGCAAGTCACCGACCACGGGTCGTCTGTAAACGGAGACTATGTACGCTCAGACATGTCCGAGGAGCCACAGCTGGGCCACGGTAGGGCAACACGCGCTGCCAATAGAGGTACCACCAACGACCGTGCATTGGGACGAACGTTTGACTCAGAAGACGACGAGGACGCCACATCCTGGGATGGTGGAGATGACGATGAGGAGGAGGCGGATCAGATGGATCTGGATGACAATGAGCATGATGCTCCCGGTGATTTGTCAGAGGAAGGGGACGAACAACAGTCTCTCATTGTCACTTTACACTACCGCAAAGGCGCATCTGATGCATCTGCTGCTCTCGACCATGAAGACACCGTCATGACAAACGGCGTGGACGATGAGACTGCCGCATCAAAGGAAGCACTTGCGCAACCATCAACAGCAACAGTGCTCCTCTCCAACTGCCTCCCCGCCTCATCGGAACAGCCAGCCTTCATACCCACCACCCATCAACCGCCTGCGAACAACACGGATGCCCTCCCAAAACTAGATGGTTTCTTTTCTGCCCCCACTCCACCTTACAGTGCTCCGGATGAAGCACCACAGCCCCAGCAGCAGCCGCTTATCGATGTTTCTCCCACCAGCATTAGCGCTCCCCCGCCACATTCTGCACCCACGCCCACTGCTAGTTGGCAGTAGAGAAGCCATTGTTTGAGCCAACTTGTTAATGTCCTAATTAGAAAAATCGAGGGATACCCATGGCGTTTCCTTTTTTCCTTCCCTACAGCTACATTCATATGATTGGGCAGTTACAAGTGTAGGGCAGTAATCTTGTTTGTGTGTTGGGTTTAGAGGGTAGGATAAGAAAAGATTTTGCATTGTTTGCTGCGCAAGGCTAACACGACAATGGTCATTTGTCTTGTCTTTGGTCCGTGTAGCTTCGCTATGCTGCCGACAGCTCATCACAAGATTAATGTAGCTGTGTAGTCTGCATACCCACACAATTACAATTTTGGCTGGTATTGACACAGCAATTATGATCTATTCGTGAAGTCACATAGAAGTCACAGAATGCTACAGTTACATTGGATAGCCCAACCTCAATATTTCCAGAATGAACAATCCCAGTGTACGGTAGTAAAGCCTTTTTTTTAACTTACTAGGTCTTCTCTGTGCTGTTGCAAGGGATGCGAATACAAACCCACTGAAAGCGCTTGTTTACTCTGGGAATGGTATATAGCCTCGAACATCCTGTGCGTCATCTTCAGAAATCGTGAACCACAGCACTGGCGCGTAATTTCTATTGATAATTCAGGATATATACGTTGTAATACGAACAATTCCTATCAACCAACAAGCTCTTGATTCTACAATCCGCATCGGTGGTTTAGTGGTAAAATTAGCCGTTGCCATCCAGCTTCTTCAGCAGGACAACTTCGGCTAGCCCCGGGTTCGGTAAGTTTAGTCGATCTAATGTTCGATTATCAGCTCTAACAGTCATTAGATTCCCGGCCGATGCACACATTCTTTTTGCTTCTTTTTTACGCCAGATGTTGAGTAGAAGTGGTTGAGGTAGGCATAGGTGAGGCTTGCGTGACTGTTTTTTTTAAGACCGGAACCGTGCTTCATAAATGACTGCTTTACTAGCTAACTACCAACAGACATGTGAAGCTGTAGAAAGACTTTATACCTCTGATGCGAGGACGACAATACATACGCCAAACACCTAACTAACATGCAATTGTCGCCAGACCACATTCTCATGCCTTAACAGGAACACTTTTCACATGCATATATATTCCCCCGCTTCAGCTGTGCGAATGCCCAGCAGACGCCCCAACCAAGCCCGCAAAAACAGCATTGAGCCCAATCAACCTCTTCTCCTTCTGGCCACTAATTTGCCACCGCTGTCTCGCCTTGGGGTCTGCCACCTTCTCCGGCTCCCTAAGCCCCATCTGACCCGGTGGCGCTCCTTTCAACTGCCCATACTGCACCTTCCTCTTGCCCACGTCCTTGAGCACCTGCTTGAAATTGCCATGATAGGCCTTCATCCTGTCCGGCGCCAGAATCGGCGCGCCAAAGGCCTGCGATATCTCCAGTGGACCGAGCGTGACCTTGCGGCCGAGCTGCCAAAAGCCCCAGTATGCGGGTAGGACGAGGAGGACGGTGACAAAGGTGGCGCCAAGCGCACCGTACATGTATCGGAACGAGGTTTGGTACTCTTCTATCAAGCCGCTTACGGATGCGGTGAAGTTTTGGCTCGACATGCCGGCGAGGGCGCGATGCGTGGCGTTTATGCTGGGTGCGCCTTTGATATAGAGGCCGGCGACGAAACTCAGCATGTTGAGTTTGCGGAGGATCTCGACGGCGGGGTCGTCTCGGTCGGCTTTGTTGATGTTGTACCAGCAGCGGTCGCTGTACGGTGTATGCATGTGCGTGGGAAACATTGTCTGTACCGAAGCACCGTGAGAGATGATGCCCCAGGCATCGTTGTGAAGAGTCAGGTTCACAGACGATCCATAGAGATGGTTCATTATGTAGGCCAGGCCGCCAACCGTGGATGTTTGGTTGAAATGCTCCACTAGATTGGTGTACTCGAGAATCTCGACGTCGTCGATTTGTTCCACGTCGTCCAGTGTGGTACCGACCGGCCAGGTCGAGTTGTCATTGAAGAATTTGATGTGCGTCAAAATGTTTTTGCTTTTGAGCTCCTCTTCGCTGGGTATGGTGATGGTAATAGGGTATTGCACTAGAGCCGGTCTGATCTCGCACGATCGGCGCGTTAGAGTGCCTGGACAAGAGTTCTTGTCTGGACCAGCACGACTGTCGACATATAGCATTTCGAGATTGATACTGGCATGCTGCCTCGTCCTATTTGCCCATGCAGTGTCGAAACGTGCGTCCCATAACGGATACGACGTGGCTATGCCTCCTTGATGCGGCTGTTGTTGTCCGTAGTCGATATGCTCAGTCTTGGTTGAGCAATTATAGGCAAAGCCCAATCCCTTGATATGCCCGCTGCACTCGTGTTGAAAGGGGCAGCCAAAGAAGGAGGCCTTGTCCATAGGTGAATCCTGTACCCTTCCGTCCGCAACCTTCTCATTGTAAGCGTCGAGGATACCTGCCCATGCCGTATCGATAGTCTGAATGGTCCCTTCTTCTCGCGGTATGCCACCAGCTCCGGCAATCCATCTTGTTTCAATCCAGCCTTTCATATTGGCCTGCGTATATCCCTTTTCCAACGTCATGGCGGTTTTGGTCGCCGTCTGGAAAAGTGTGCTGTCGATAACCGCAAACTTGGCCATGAGCCCAGCGAGGGCAATCAAGTTGAAGTGCTTGAAATATGTCAGAATCGAGAGGAAGCTATAAGAGTACGCATGGTTTCTGTGGAGATTGCTCAATGTAGTCCCGTGTAGCGCCCTTCTCCACCACGCGATAGCTACTCCCTGACTGATCAGGGTGAAGAGCCCCAGATTCTGAATTTGATTTGCGACGTTGAGCAATACGTTGGGCTGAGCGGGACAGCTTTTGAAAGGCCAATCATCAACCCGCTGTTTATCTGATTTGACCAGAACGGAAACTGCTGCGCCAGTAGCAAGGATGACGACGATCAATCCAGCAAAGCCAATCTTGGGAAATCGGGCCTTGAAGCCAGGTCTCCAGTCGATGCCATCAATGTCTACGCATCCCCACTCGGTTGAGCTAATCCATTCCTCAGTAGTACTAGAGTCCTTGGACTGAGTTCCTTTTTTTGATGGGTGGTCTTTGATGGGACAGTCTGTCGATGAGCGTTTCTGCGTTATGCAATCCTCGGAGGAATCCCGTCTGCTTTCTTCACTGTATACATTGTGTTCAAGTCCTCTGTTGACAAGAGTCGGTACCTGCGATGCCCAGGGTGAGCGTGTGTTGTCGTCCATGGATGCTAGTGAGCGTGTGGCTGAAGTGCTTCAGGTGAATAAAGTAATATCTATCAGGGTTTCACCTTTAAATGCAATGATGGTTAGCTGCCTGGAATGATTGCGAATCGTTTGTACTTTATCGATATTGTATGTGAATGGTGTTTTACAGACAGCCACTCCCCTTTCGGCCAACTGTACCATGGAAGTGCAATATAGCTGGGCGGGACATATGGGACCTAAGTAAAAGTGGAGCTAAAGAGGGGGAGATGGTCGTCGGCCCCCGAAGAACTGATAACGAATACTCAAACCTCCTCTCACGCCCATGACTGACGTTGTATATGTGTTGCAGCAGGAAGAGCAAGCCACAGCTACTTTTCTGCCAGACATAAAGACTGAGTTGCCTCGATTCTGTATTCCATAAGATGAAACTTATATGTACATCAGAAGTCATCGTTACCCAAGAGGACGTGGATATAAGGTCATGTGGGGTCATTCTAGACTTTGGTAGCGGCTATTCGTCATGATTGAACGTAACAACGACCACGTTGATATTCACTAGCGTTTTCAATCATCGATGGCCAATACACATTGACAACACATACGGGCAGCGATCAATGAAAGCGATGCTGCGAACGAGTCGTTGGGTAAGGCATGGATACTCCAAATTTCTGACTTGAGCTTCGTATATCAACAATCCACCTGCGACAAGATCCTCATGCTGCTCGGCTAGACCAAATCATGCATCTGAACTCTTCTAGATTTCTGAGAAGATTCGATATCTCACTACCGGAGGAGCGGTTCATATCGCATGCGCCAATCGCCAGGCGGGGACCCGCACACATGATGTTACGGGCTTATTGTGTGGTTACCAGAACTTGCGCCGAACCATCAATCTTGGTCTTGTTCCTCGTCCTGCTCCTGCTCCTCTTTGAACTGATCCCTCCCACCTTGTTCCTCTCCGGGCATGGATACTGGGAACGAGAGATGTTTCCAGTCCTCAATCTAGAGCACATAAGCCGCGTTGTCATTGAAGCAGATTTCACACTTGACACATACCTCTTCAGTAATGCTTTTCAAGCGATCTCGGATACTTTCCACGGCGTAGCTGCCCAGGATCAGGCGCAAGGGAGGATAGCTACAACGGCCCAGTTGCCACACCAGTTCAGCGCTTTTTACAGCGCTCACTGGCTGTCGATCATTCAGCCACTGTACCATGCGTCGCGCATGTTGCGCGGGACTGGTCAATGTGGAATATGGCTCGCTAGGATTTGGCTTTACGGAAAAGTGGCCGTAGCGTTTTGGCTTTGGAGGCCCTGCGCCCGGAGTGAGCGCCGACGTGTAGGCGGAGAGTGAGATGTTGTCATCAGGCTCATCCAGTCGCACATGACCGGGTTCAACCAGGGTTGCTTTGATGTTGAAAATATCGACTTCGTACAGCATGGACTCGATGAGGCCCTCGACGGCGTATTTGGTCGCGCAATATGGGCCAAGCCCTGGTACGCCAAGCGCTCCGGCCGTGGACGAGAAAATGAGATAACGGCCGGAATGTTGGGCGCGGAAGTAGGGGAGAGATAGCTGAATGATGTGAAGAGTACCGAGGAAGTTTGTGGTGAATTGGTTGCGCAGGTCATAGTCGTCCTGATCTTCACATGCTGCTATGACGCCATAGCCGGTGCTGTTTGCTATGATGTCCAGCTGTCCCCAGTGATCGATGCTCTTCTTCAGTACCTGATGCACAGTCTCACGGACTCTGACATCGCATAGCAAGCCCAGACAGTTACTACTGTTCCATTTCTCCATTTGCTCTGGTGTGTTCTCCTCGGTCCATCCCACGGCGGTGCACTGGTCTCCGTGTGCCAGGATCGCGCGAATGAGGGAACGGCCTATGTGGCCGGTTGCTCCGAACACCTAGACACAGCAATCAGCCAATGGACAATACACTGTTTGTTTGTTTTCGGTAGGGGGCAATACAATCCATGTTGCTCGTTTAGGTGGGTTATGTTCTGATGGTGGCTCGCATGTCGCAGGTAGCATCGGATTGGCATTGTGCGCGGCAGCGCCCGGCGAGACGCTCTGGCTCAACGTGTCAAAGTCCATGAGGAAGTTGACGGCCATGCGCTACAGAGCAGCGTGATCTCAAGCTGTCGCAGTGGTGGGGACCTTAACTAGCCAATCGGAGTTTCAACTGCCGCTATCTCCGCGTGCACAAGTGAAAGGGTATCCAGGCGTAGGAAAGAGCGCGACAAGGCCCTCCGACATGTAGTGTAGTGTGGGTTGTGTTGCACTGGAGTTGTCGTGTTGGCGGTGCCCAAAGTAGCTGCGTTGCGTCTAGCTCTCAAAGCATGATGAAGCGTCTCTCGTCGAGCAGGAAGCGGAGACCGTCAATAGCCAACTGGCTCGGAAAGGCGTGCTGTCGGTTCATGAAGTTGCTGACGAGGATAAAGAACATGATGAATATGTCCAGGTGCATGGGCGACGTGAGGAAGAAGTGGTAGGCCAGGAACAGGAAGGCCTGTGTCCGGTATCGGCTTTTGATGGAGCGGATGACTCTGGCGGCCTTGATGGCGGCCGCGCGATTGGTGGGGACGTTGAAGGTAACGACTTTTGAGAGGATGGGCATTTTCTGGGGCACCTGGATGGTTGGAGATGACGTGGTGGAGGCCATGGGGGAATGGACACTGCAGCTCGCGCTCCCCTTATCGATAGCACAAGTAGGTCTGCGGTCCTATTCCAAACTTTCGCAAGCACCACAATCAGATGCCAATATGGAGTTGGTCAGCGGATAGCGGGATACAAGTCGCGAACATGGTAGAGGAGGTTCCCACAGCCGTGCCTCTTCTAGCACCAGGCGGCTCATCATCGTATGTCATGGCCATGCTCAGCTCAAATAGAGCCCCCCACTAACCCCGGCCAGGCTCTCCTTCACACAAGGCTTCCTGCTCGGCCAGCTTTCGATTGCAATCCTAATCTTCTGCTTCATAAAGTTCTTTATCTTTGGAGAGCCTCCTTCCGCCGACGACCGGGCATTGCACCTCAATTCGCTCCGACGGGCGCGTACACTAGCACACCAGCAGTCGTACAAGCAACTGCGGACGCGCGCGAACTCGACGTCGTTGTCCTTGCGCCACAAGCCCTCGACAAGCATAATACGAAAGGGAGAAGAGAGCAGAGGCGGGCCGAGCATAGCTACCATTCTCGCCAAGACATACTACAACGTCAAGGGACACCAGCCCGAGAGTCTGGACTGGTTCAACGTGCTCATTGCGCAGACCATAGCACAGTTGAGAGCTGATGCGCGACAGGATGATGCCATTCTCACCTCCCTCACCGAGGTGCTCAACACGGGCAGCAAGCCCGACTGGATAGGCGAGATCAAGGTGACGGAGATAGCGCTGGGCGACGAATTCCCCATCTTCAGCAACTGCAGAGTCATGCCTGCTGAAGACGGATTCTGGTATGGACCGGGGAGCACGGGGAATGACAAGGAAAGGCTTCAAGCCCGTATGGATGTTGATCTGAGCGATGTCATTACCATCGGTGTCGAGACGACGCTGAACCTGAACTGGCCAAAGCCCATGTCTGCAGTGCTGCCCGTTGCGCTGGCTGTGAGCATCGTACGCTTCTCGGGAACGCTGGCTATGTCCTTTATACCCTCCTCATCGCCTTCCTCTACCGCTGCGCCCATGACGTCCCCAACGTCGAATACCCACCGCAGCTCTTCTCCGAGCCGTCCTACGTCCTCCTCTGGCGCGCCACCACATCGGCCAACGACGTTGGCGTTCACCTTCCTCGATGATTATCGACTCGATCTTTCCGTGCGATCGCTAGTCGGGTCACGTTCGCGGCTTCAAGACGTCCCTAAGATTGCGCAACTGATCGAATCCCGCGTTCATGCCTGGTTCGACGAGCGCGCCGTCGAACCTCGTTTCCAGCAGATCGTCCTCCCTTCGCTCTGGCCACGAAAGCACAACACCAGAGGCGGGGCCCCCGAGGACACTGAAGCAGCAGTTGAAGGGGAGGAAGGCGTAGACGAAGATGAATTCGCCGTCGTGGATGGGAATGGTACAGCTCCTGGCTCGACATCCTATCTACCCAGTCCCATTCCTGAAAATGCGACGCTGGAAGAGCGCATAGAGGCAGAAGGGGCGAAGATGCGGGAGGCAGAGATAAGAGCTGGCGTCCGCAAACCCAGCGCATCGCAAGAGCGTAGTCGTGGCAGGGACGGCCGTGTAGATGGCATGCGCTGGCGAGGCGAGCAGAGGGAAAGAACGACGGGGTCGGGTAGACCTAAGCTCCAGAGTAGGACTACTACCGGCATTGCTGGGGCTATACCAGGAGCATTGCCTCGATGACCCACGGCCTGTTCTTGCATAGCATGAGATGACACGACTAGACTTGTACAATACACCAGCAGCGGACACGTTCCGGAGAAAGCAGTCACGTATAAGTGATGAATAAGCGAACTTGACCAAACTCGATGCATCCTGCAGTCCAAGAGAGATGGCAGTTCGTGTTCGCATGCTATTTTTCTTTCTCCAAAGCCCCTTTGGCAACACAGGTCAGGAGGTTGGTGGAGATTATGGTATCGCACTGTTAGCTCTCACTAAGCTATTGGGGGCGCGGGAAAAAGCCACGGCCTTCTATTGATTGACGGTGATGCCGTGCCTGGTACCTGTCCAGGGGGCCTGCGGGCTCGCGGGCTCGTGCTTCGTGCCGCCCCGCGAACGTGTTCTAGATCTTACCGCCGAATTCTGATTAGACTGTAGTTTTTGTAGACATCTGGACTTGCCTACTAGCCTCACATTGGCCATATGACCTGCAGGTTTCGGACTTTTGCGACCTGAACCAGGCCCTGACAAAGTGCCTCGCTAGACGAGTTCCAAATGTCGATCAACCCCAGCTCTCAACATCGCATGGGCCAGGGCCAAAGACCGAGCTACAGCAGAAGACACGGTACAGTCTCTTGAGCTGACGTGCAGCGTACTATGGGGCAGAGCGGCAATGAGGATAGAGAAAAGTGTGGAAGCCCCAGTGTCTTCTCATCTGATCGACTGCAATGCGGAGACTTGAGCATTGAAGATAGCCAGCAGTAGCCTAAGTTTGTTTGTTGTGTTGAGATAGCAAAGGCCCCCCACGGTACCTATCCAGGCACGGTATACGCACCAGCAAATAGAAGATAGGCGAGTTGACACCAAACATAGCACAGACTCATCCGACTGCTCGCTTTGGTACCTGAAAAGCCTCGATAGCCCCGGGGCGGCCGAGCAAAATGGAATTCGAGCCTCGCCGTCGTATGTATGGCTTGCGCGTGGCTTGTGCGTGGCTTGCACTGGCTACGCCCACGGCACGTGCTTTCTGAGTGCTGGTCCAATCACCTGACGCGCTACTGTCTCGCGCTCGTCGATAGCGCAGTATCCTCCTCGCCCTGCGCAGACATCCCTTTCTCTCCAGATGGCTTTCTGCCTTTGCACATGGCCTGATGCCCACGATGTCCGAGTCAGCACCTTCGTTGGAAGCGGATCTGATGGATGACTTTGTGGCTTTCGCGAAGGCCTGTGCAAGTCCACCACGAACCATGCAGGCAGACACGCCATGTCGGTAGCAGCTCGTAGAACAGAAAATTATCTCTTGAGTAAAATGGTATATAACTATACATGCTCTAGCATCTACCTACCTCTCATCTCTATTCAGGAGCATCCTATCCAACGTCATTCCTTCGCTCTTTCAATTGCGTCTTTGTAGCAACCCTTAATACTAATCACGATGCGCTGGACATTCCTACTTCCTCTCGCAGCGGCGGTGACACTGGCCGCTGGTAAAGTATCAACAAATGCTCGATGTGGACACGCCTACAATGCCCTGCCCAGTGGTATGACCTGCAAAGGTTCAAAGTGGGGTGACTGTTGCTCTGAATACGGCTACTGGTAGGCATCCAGGGTGAATCTTGCACACCCGGACAAACTGACTGATTTCTTGTAGTGGAAAGACCAAGGAGTACTGTGGAACCGGTTGCCAGTCATCGTTTGGTATCTGCAACGGCGCCGTACCCACGCAAGCCTCAGCGACCTCAAGCTGCAGCACCTCCACCCGGACAGCTTCGTCGACGACACCTACTTCCACTGTAAAGGTCAGGATCACCACGAATGCTCGCTGTGGGAATCTGCATGGAGCATCGCCTGCGGGAATGACTTGCACAGGTGGAAAGTATGGCGACTGTTGCTCCCAGTACTCGTATTGCGGAAGCTCAAGCGCACACTGTGGAAAGGGCTGCCAGCCAGGATTTGGAAAATGCAATGCCGTTCCATCTTCTTCCAGTAAAACTTCAACCTCCAGCAAGACCTCTACTTCCAGCAAGACCTCTACTTCCAGCAAGACCTCTACTTCGATCTCTTCCACCTCCAGCTATTCCAGCTCTTCCAGCTATTCCAGCTATTCCAGCTCTTCGACTTCTTCCAGCTCTTCAACTTCTTCCAGCTCTCCCGCCAGCTCTAGCTCTAGCAGCACCACTTCCAGTTCGGATTTGCCTTCCACCTCCAGCAGCGATGCCTCCAGTTCGACTCCCCTTTCTACCCCGACAAGCACAGCTCTTGCCAGCGCTTCCTCGAGCTCATCATTGTCCATTGACTCCTCAACCTTATCTTCCATTTCAGTCTCGTCCAGCATGTCTTCTGATATCTCCGTAACTTCAACCTCATCAGAACTCACGACCTCATCATCAACCACCTCGCCCTCGGCAACACCAACCAACGAAAAGTTTTGTGGCGTGGAAGGATACGATGTTGTCGACCTCCAAGTCATCTCAGCTAAGCCATTCACGAGTGTGGAGAACTGCTTAGCAAACTGTCGTGCAGAGAGTGCATGCGGAAGTTTCATTGTTTACTCGAATACGTGCTATCTAGCACGGCTACCAATCACCAGTACAAATGTTGTCCCTACCCCATCGAGCGGTCTAACGTACTACAACCCCGACTGCGGGGTCAGCTCTTCCACAACTACTGCACCGCCCACAACGTTAGCGACATCCACAACATCGACCTCTACGAGTACCACAAGCACATCTACCGTCTGCGTACCCCCGGCACCAACCGCGTCTTGTGTTTCCTACCCCGATTGTCAACAGTTTACCACTCCCCTCTCAAACAGTTGCCCGGCTAACGGCGCACAATGCAAGGACAACTACTTTGTTCGCTGCGAAAACATTCCGGCTCCAGGCTCACAAGTTATACTTGCCCTTGGGGGTATTCCAAACGCTGATGTGTGCCGTCAAAGGTGTGATGAGCTAAACAACTGCTCTGCTTTTGCATACAAGGCTCTCAACTGCATCCTGTATAGTTCGATCAATGGGTTCATCTCGGACCCAGCGACAACTTTTATCAGGATCTGTCCAACTACTTGCTCCAGTGCACCAGTACGCCGGGGTGACGTCAGGGATGTCTCCTTGATTGACAGTGTCAAGTCCTCAAGCATCGCCAAGTGGAATTACAACCATGCGTAAGCGACTCAGTCTTTGTAGTAGGCAGCGAGCCTTTGTACCGCGTCTCGATTCCCAGAGGTGAACGTAGTGTAGTAACTATCTAATCTATAATGATATTAAACATGATGTTTCCGAGCACTATACTTTGAGCAGACAATGTGCAAATCACGGAGGGAATTCATGCGACGAAGCCGCCACATGCTTTGTTAGAAATTCCTCTTACGATGACGGAATTGACTCGTAATCAACGTAGCGCATACAGTAATTGGCTGCGTACACTGTTGATATGAGGATTCTGCTAATACCAGGTGGAAGAAACTTGCCTTTAGGGTCTCGTGCATCTACAATCTTCGTCGCTACCAAGGTCACAGCCGACCACAACGCTCTCAGCAACACCAAGTTTGCAAGCAATACCGAAATCACCAAGGCGGTTGTTAGCTTCCGTTCTGGCGTTTGGCAAAGGTACGTGGTGAAAATAGTAGATTCCATCACCTTGGGCTCGCCCGTCACTGCTTTGAGCGCATCGTAGCTATCCGTTGCCGGGCCGGCTGCAACGTGGTCGAAGTCGATACTGCCATAATTGCTAGTGAATTGCTGTAAAGATTTCGGGTCGGTGAGAATGTTGGACCCATTGACCACGCCGAGGTCCGCAGGGATGGCACTGTGGAATGCCTTGGCGAGCGAGTCGGCCGAGACGAGCATCAGGGAGAATGGCTCGGTGGAGTCTGCGTTGAGAGTGGCAGGTTCAGTACCCGGGAAAAAGATTTAGCCATTGTTTAGAAGCATGAAGTAGCCAGGGCTGAAGAACGCTGCTGAAGAAATGTCCGTCGTAGTCCCAGACGGTCGGAAATTCAGACTTCCACCCTGCCACCCTTCTCCATTCTCTGGGTTTTGCACAGAACTAGCTTATTCCATCTTCCGAGCTGTGTCAACTCACGCATAAGACATGAGTGACTCTGCCCACCACATAGCAGGTTCTGCAGTGTTGTTGCTCAACACGAATTGGAACAGGTTCTGCTCAGCCGCATATTTCCATTCATCCTTCCCGCCTTGGGTAAGGTCAAGTCTTCTGATCGCATTTGCAGGTACCAGGTCGTATTCAACCGTCAAGTTGAAGAGCACCCGACCCTGCAAGTTCACAATAGAGCACGAAATGGCGGCAAGCAGTTGTGGACCAAAACGCTGCCACGCGACTTGCTGCGAAGTACGGTCTATGTGTTTTGCTGCTTCAATCTTGACGTGGTTAATCGTACACTCATCAAGAGGGTTGTTGAGATAAAGCATCGATGGCATAGGGTGACTTCCGGTAGGGTTGGTGTTGCGAATGTTACTGATAGTGTACCTGAGCCCATTCTTGTCTGTGTTGAATTCTTGTTGTACCCCTATCTCCTTCGGTTCGCAGCTCGATGAGAGCTTCTTGATACCACCGAAAACAGGCTTGTCGTACCACAATCTCTTTGCAAAGGTTGCATTGGGACTAGACGAGTAGGACACGCGTAGTTCATAGCCAGTAACTATCGTGTGAAAGACAGAAAGTAGCAACGTAGCAATGAAGAACAGGATTGATGCAAAGAATGTGTAATTTCGAAAAGGATAGGGTCTAGTCATCGCGTACTGAAATTGGAATGCCATAATGCCCGGGGACTCAGCAGACGAAAGGTGGGGAAGGTAGAGACTCCAAGATCAGGTATGTAAAGGCAGTTGCAGTTTTGCCTGGAAGCATGGAAGCAAGGCGCTCTTATCTAGTCTTTGCAAGCAAATGCACTTTAACGCCACGACGATAACGTATACAGTCTGCAACCAAACAAATAGGCATGTTCATGTTAGTTTTGGGCAAACAGGTCTTGGCTGGGGCTGAATGGCTGAATCCTTTACGGTTACGAAAATTGACCTGTCTATTCCGCGGCAACACCCCGTCTGTAGTTTAAGATAGCCATTACTACCTCAAGCCAGCCGTTTCTTCATATATGATGGGATATGGCTGAACATATCTGCAAAAGTCGATGGGTCGTATAAAAAAGGTCTTAGGGTGTGCGCAAAACAGCAAGGATTGGATATGACCACATGCAGACCTAGTCCGACCTTCAGCTATTAACTTTAACATAACCATAATCGCTATAAAGTCACAGGAAGTTGAGGACCATTCAAATCTCTTCATGTCTCGCAAAATTCTGTTATCGCGACGCCATACACGCATCTCACCACCGCTTTTGTCGGAACAGCCGGTGGCTTAGGAAGGATTTGATTGAGTGTTGCCACCAAAAGCTCACACAAGGCTGGACCTTAGCATTGTAAGGTGGGCTTTCTCCCATTAGCCTCTGGCTGTTGCTGCAGTTTCAAGAACGTTCCTCAAGTCTTCTCTATGTGAGTGGATCTCTTTCCTTGCCCATCATGATTCATGCAGCACTGGCAACATCTGGAGAGGGGTTTGGAGAGTTCTACTATCCAATGACATGATGGCAAGACATTTGTGACAATTTAATCAGTGATGTAGACCTTCAGGATAGAACTACATTATTTAACCTAGGACGGAATGAGAACCGAAAATACATATAGTCGGCCTACCATATCACCTTACACCTGCGTAGTTCACATGCCGGACTTGAAGGGGAAAGCTCATGTAAAGATGGCACTTTGATTTCGAGTGAGGTTTAACCATACTTTTGCTCTCTAAGACGAAAATTCATAATAGTTAGGGGTCCCAGAGGTCTGTTTAACCTGTGGAACTCAGACGTGCAAAGTTCCGGGGCAGAAATACATCTACCCAAATTCAGCACACTGATTGGTGGACAACGCGCTGATAACAAACTGACTCGGTGCTCCTACAATCACACCCTCTGCAGGAAGGCAAACATCCACCTACCAAAATTGGCCATCTCAGATAAGCCTGGATAGCTTTTGTTCTATGTTATGAAGTGGCCTATGGAGGTGTGAATGGCTCATTCCCAATGTATTGTGACCGAGAGCCACCAAATATCAGTCACCTGGTACAGTACAGTCAAGACAGCGTAACACCTGAACTGTGACTAGCCAGCAAATGGAAACTTCTTAGACAGCTAAATGGTACAAATGGTCGCCAAGATGGCAATCTCCCAAAGTGCGGGGGGAATAGCCGCATGCAATTAACAATTCCGACGCTTGATCGTTTCAAGCCCTGTACGCCGCAACACCAAGCCAATGTACATTAAACACCAGACCAGTCGGCATGGGAAAGTAATATGCGTATTGCATGCATGACTATGCTAAGTGGGGGAAACAGAAAATGTCCGCTATACGCATCGGAGGATATTGCAGCTCCATTGACTACCTGCCCTAATGAGGCCACACTACCGCGCAAGTTGCATCCACAACCATGAGCAATGTGCAAATGACTATATCGGCAAGAAAGAATAGCAGGGAGAAAGCATATGATATAATCCTCGGGTCGGGCCTACCAGCACTGTCGGCATCGAACTGCTTCAGCCATCACCGCTTCGTCTTCGATCAAGCAGTCGCATCTCTACATTATGCAATTCTCTCTTCTCCTCCTCGCGGCATATGCCTGCGGCGCTTCAGCACGTCTCAACTGGTCGCTAGCGAAAGCATCCAACCCCACTGCCGACCAAGCAGACGCCTATGCCAGAATCGAAGCCGCAATGACAAAGGCCGTGGCACGGTACCACAAATACTCGACTGCCAACAAGACTATTCGCGTCGCGTACGCACCTGGCGTCCCCACTGCCGAAGCAAACTACAACGGCGATCTGCGCTTCGGCTCGAACCGCGCATATATGACGGAAAGAACAGCTATGCATGAGATATCTCACACGCTGGGAGTGGGACAGACGACAGCATTCAACACCAAATGTGCCGCGGGAGATTGGAGGACGGCATTACCCTTGGTTCGAAGTTTTGATGGCGCAAATGCGAAGATTAGCTGTGGTGGTAGTCACTTTTGGCCATATGGCCTGAACTATGATACGGAGTGGAGTGAAACCAACGCGGATAGACATGTGAAGATGGTACAGGCTATGCTGAATGATGGTATGTGAGGCTGTATATGGATCACGAAATCGATAAAACGATTTTAACAAGTTGCTGTGTTCTCGCGAAAGTTTGCATATGGATAATTGAATGAAGATTACTACTTCAGCTTCCACACACTGATCATGTCCTCACCACGGCTCTGTTCGAATGACTTCGGTGGCTTCCAGTGGACGACTCTTTCGAAAACGCCCTGCTCTTGACCACTCCCTACGAGATTTCCAGATTCATCGAAAAGCCCATCAGCACCATCAGCGAGCAGGTTCCAGTGGACGCCCTTGAGGCCCCACGGTGGACCTTGGGCTTTTAGCGGTTTCCACATGGGGAATTCGAGGCACACAAGGACACCGTTCGGTGAGAGCAGGCATTTCATGCGCTCAGCCCAGCCCTTGCGCATCTCAGGAAGTAAGGCACAGAGAAACTGAAGTTGTCAGTCTTTTTTATGCATAAATCTGGGGTCTCAATTTCAGCATCATGCGCTTACTGTGTAGTCATAGATGAGATCAAAGCCTTGAAAGTCCGGTCCGAAATGGATCTCGTAGCCTTTCTCGAAGAAATCGCCAAGTACCACATTAGCGTGATGGGAACTTGCACCGTTCAGTTGTGCCTTCACGTTCTCGTTTGCTGTGTCCACCGCTCCTTGGGACACTTCGAGGCCCCACACCTGGTAGCCGTGACGTGCCAGAAGCGCTACGTCGTGGCCTTTTCCACACCCCTAGAGGGCACTCAGCTGTGTCTCGATTGTAAGTGAGCAGAAGACACGTACAGGTACAAATGCCTTCAATGGCCGTTTTCCTTGGTCTCGCAGTAGCGTCTCACGGAATGGATGTTCGTCCATGAACGTTATCAACGCAGGCGAAGGTCGGCCACGATCCCACAAATCCGATTCATTGTTTTCCCATAATTTGGCCCACCCTTCGCTCTGTGCATCTCTTGTTCTGTGACCGTCAGTTGTGGCTACGGGCGTGGCGGCTCTAGATGGCGCTCCCTACTTGTACTCGTCGAAATGGGAGATTAAGCGTGTCCTATTCTCGACAGACCGCGCTTCCGTAGTCATTGTGGCGTGGGAGGCAATTGAGGAGCGTAAGGATAGCACAATGAAATGGCAGAGCTTGCAATTGACCAGATCGGTCAACAAGCTCAGACGAGTGCGAGTGGCTCGGGGCTTCGCGCTAGTCCTGTGCCTGACAACAAGACACCTCTGGACAGCGCATCCTTGTCGTCACCCCGCTCCATCTTCAACCCCAGAACTTAGAGTGCCACTTGCCGACTTGGCCCCACCTTCAGCTTTTAGCTTCAATGTGACTATTATCGCTATACGGCCACTGAAAGCTAAACACCATCAAGGGGTATGAAGGCGTCAAGATCTCAATGGGAGTAGAGTTGTAGCTGGAATCAGTTTGGAGCGTCTAGGAGCGGAAGATTTTGGGTCGCTTCTGGACTGTACCATGGTACTCGAGCGCACAATGAGACTGTTGAGTCTTCATGAAGGCTCTGCTTGCTCGTCCATAACAGCATGGACTGTCCTATCCTCAATTCCATACCGCATAGAGCGCGACGGTTGTATCATGTTCGCTGTCGCGTCGGGATTGTTTTCTTAATCCTTGCACTCTTCGCGCAGCAGCATCTGTTTCTCACCAGCCGGCACTCATTATCGTACAAGTACGCTGCAACCAAATTTAAATCGCCTGATGATGACCTGCACGTTCGATACTGGAGCCCTAATGACGAGAAGTCGCAATTTCAAGACGAGCTGATAGCGAACCGGGCAAATTGGATGGTGCTTGGGCAAGGCTGGGAAGGCAAGGTTTTTGTGTACAAAGACTCGGTTATCAAGACCTTCACGCCGGGCTGGAGTCCGTTTCGAAATTGTGCGCCAGACGCGACTACTAAGTGGCCGACCGAGATACCCGCATCACTGATATTCGGAGGTGTCAGCAATGTCAGCAATGAAGGCGATACAAACATGACATACAGCGGGTTTCTTCCAGTCAAAGCACACTTCATGGCGCCAACATCACCAGGAGCACCAGCGGAGTGGCATTTAGTCACTCCGTTATTGAGCGGTGGTAATCTCCAAAAATTGGCCAGACACCTGCACTCAAGCGAAAGACCCAATTCTTACAGAGAGATCGACACAATCTATCGTCCAGCCTTCAACCAACTACTGACGAGCATGAGCACCCTCCACGAAGCAGGCTACTGTCATGACGATATCAAGCCATCAAACATCTTCGTCCAGGATGAGTCACGATGGGTGATAGGCGACTTGGGCAACGTGCGAGAAGTCTTTCATCCCTACCATTCATCACGTATCTGGAGGGACAATAGGCAGTTGGAGGACTGCCGAGCAAACGACGTGATACGGGTTCTAAAGTCCTACCTCAAGTTCATCCAGTCCTCGATAGCCGACGATAATGAGTTCAACTTGGCGATACGAGGACGTTATGAGCCTTTGAGTCGGCTCTTCTGGTGGGCATTGGCAGAGGCACGATACATAAGTGCGGCGGAGCTCCACCAGCGCTCCATTGCTGAATATCCGGAAGCGGCCTCTTTGACAGTGGTGGACAATAGGTTTCTAAGATCCAGACGATTTGATCTTCTTCGGGTCCTCTTTTTGAGGCGAATTGCAACGAAGCTGACGGTCGACCATGCACTTATGACGCGTATAGATGATATCAGTGCACGGTGGTGGGGAATGGTTTGGTTGTTCGGATTGCCGGATACAGAACTTTGTGGAGTGTAATGCTCAAGAAGAAGAGCGTTGAAATCCGTCGCACCTAATGAACACACGTATAATCCCCTGATTTGCTTCAGTGTCTTGCAGAAAGCGACGCATCAGGACATTGTTTTCGGAAATTTGTTGATGGAATTACAATTGCTGGCATATGAGAAGGGAATTTGAGAACTAATAGATGAAAGAAGTTAGAGAAGCAACTAGTTGGAATTAGAAATGGGGATGATCTACCCAGAGCGAAGTTCGCAATTACACCATTGTAATGTTGCCTACTATTCCCTTTATCGATAACATAACAACCGCTATATACATCTATTCATAAATGTGGGTTTGCGTTTGCCGGGCCGAGACTTGTCACCTGTTTGAACCTTTTCGAATCTGTGATACCTTGTATAGCCTTGAAAAAACACATATTACCTCCTTACTGTGATATCAAGCCTCTGTATAGGAAGAATTCCGACTGTGTGGATAACCCGAGGCTCGAGATGTTCTCTGAAAAAAAAGCCCCAACCGTGGTGATGGCTCGGATGTGCATGCCCGCTACACCGATATCTTACTCGATGTTAAGGAGAGGCTGAGTCAGCAAAGTGGCGGATTAAGCACAGGCTGACGTCGCGCGCTAAATATTTTTTGGCCGTCTCGACAAACAAAGTGCTGAAACGCTGGCAGTTTTCACCCTTCACCGCTCCACGAGATCTTTGCTTTTATCTGGATTTGGTTGGGGCTTACTATGTATGTACGAAGGAAGACAATGAAACTAGTTTCACATTCTCTCAATCCGCATACATTTGCTCTTGCTCGCCTCGTTCCGTCGCGCCTGTCTCTAGCAACTAATACACGATATAGTCGCATCTCAGCTACCCCTCTCACCTTGTCTCACAGACTACACACCAGCCGATTATCAACCCAACTTTCTATCATGCCTCCACCACCTAAGCGCAAGTGGCCCCGCGGCAGAGGCGGCGGCGGCGATCGCACCAACGGCACTCCTACGCAGGGAGGGCTCACGAATCCGCGCTCAGCTATGGCACAGCAGCCGAAACGCCCCAAGATGGAGGATGCACAGCCAAAGCCGGAGGGTAGCGTTGATGTGCGGCAAATGTACAGCACAGCAGCTGGAGATGCCGCACCAAAGCCCTTCTCCGAACTGAAGGATAAGCTGAACAAAGGGCTTCTTGACGGCCTGGACAAGATGGGATTTGAGTAAGCACGAACTACCAAGAAACAGGCGCGACTTCTCAAACTGCAAAGTTGCCCGTATCGCTTCTGCCCTTTGATGCGGCACTTGTGTAGCTTGAGAAGTTTCTGTGTCGGGGCATTGCAGCCATGCGAAGCATCTTAGCTGACTTGATCTTAGATTCATGTCTCCAGTTCAACAACAGGTGCTGACCCAGCTGCCTTCCCTATCGTCCGACTGCGTGGTTCAGGCAAAGACAGGCACGGGCAAGACG
This sequence comes from Drechslera avenae, assembly GCA_034640345.1. Classification (NCBI taxonomy): domain Eukaryota; kingdom Fungi; phylum Ascomycota; class Dothideomycetes; order Pleosporales; family Pleosporaceae; genus Drechslera; species Drechslera avenae. The sequence continues at coordinate 145,595 of JAXRVH010000036.1, forward strand.
GTAGCCTTCTTGCTGCCTGCTATCCAGAACCTTCTAGCTGGCAACATGCCCCCGAGAGGCAAAGTCGCTATACTCGTCATCTGTCCCACTCGTGAGCTGGCATTGCAGATCTCCAAAGAATGCAACGGCCTCACAGCATGCCTACCCCAGAAGATGGAGTGCCACACTGCGTTTGGAGGCACTTCGCGTGCATCGAACCTCAATGCCTTCATGAAAGGCAACCCGACCGTTCTTGTGGCGACCCCGGGCCGACTCGACGATATCTTAGGCGAAGAGCAGGTTCGCGATAAATTCAGTCATCTGAAGACTGTAGTGCTAGACGAAGCGGATCAAATGCTCGATGCCGGATTTGCACCCGCGGTCAAGAAGATTCTACGTCGCATTCCACCCAAGAATGATGGCTGGCAGGGAATGTGCTTCTCCGCTACACTGCCCAAAGAGGTCTTGGATATAGCTAAGATTGTTTTGTTCCCCGGTTTCACCCATCTTTCCACAGTCGACCCGAACGAAGTACCAACTCACGAGCGGGTGCCACAGTACGCCTTCTCTGTGCCCACCGTAGGCCAAACCTTCCCCGCGCTATTGGCTTTGATCGAAGAGGAATACAATCAGAATCCCACCGACTTCAAGGCTATTGTATTCGGTACCACGGCTAACGGTGTCGGACTACTGTACGACTTGTACCGACACGCCCTACCTCAATTCCAGTTGTTCGAGCTCCACAGCCGCATGTCCCAGCCTTCTCGGACACGTACTACCAAAGAGTTCAAGGAAGCGTCGAGTGGCATACTGTTCGCGTCCGACGTCGTCGGTCGGGGCATGGATTTTCCTAATGTTGGCCTCGTTATCCAATTGGGTCTTCCATCAAGCACCGACCAGTACGTTCATCGAGTCGGTCGGACTGCTCGTGCTGGCAGGGATGGACGAGCTGTGCTTGTTCTCTTCGAGCAGGAATCCTTCTTTCCAAGGATCAACAAGACACTGCCTATCAAGCCTTACACAGTGGACATTGTATCACGTCTATCTCTGCACCAGGCCACCATCGATCGCGCTTTCACCAATGTTGATGAGGTATCCAAGTCGAAGGCATACCAAGCCTTCCTCGGATACAACAAGACTTTCGTGAAGAAGCTACAAATTTCGACCGCTGACTTGGTTCGCTTGGCGAACGATTATGCATACAGTATGGGCTGTCCAGAGCCGCCTATGCTCGAGAAATCGACGGTGGGTAAGATGGGCTTGAAGGGAGTACCAGGCCTCCGGATTGGGTCGCGACGGGAGTAGGCAGTTCAAGTTTTATTTCTCAAAGGAAACGCATGGGCGACCGACGCATTATGTCTTAATTTCTTGGGCGTTTATCGTATAGACCTGATTATAGATGTAGATTGCGGCTGAGCGCCGTTACGGTGGGATATTTGGGTTCTCGTTGGTGGAAGCAAGGGATGGACTACTACCGAGTTTGGTGCGATACAGCACTTAGATACCCACTTCTATCATATCAGCCACATTTCGATCCAAAGCGACATCTCTCAAGTACTGTCCATGTTGTGGCAGGGTTGTTGTGTTTGTGCGAATGTCAAATCTCTTCATACAGCCTGGTGAAGTTTGTGATGGACCGGAAGTGCCTCAGACAAGTTGTACAAACGATAGCATTAGAGCACGAAGCAATGGTACCTGCATCCGATCCAAGGTGTGACAGATTCAGGAAGAAGCCGGTCTAGACTAGGCAATCCCGTGTGCTCTTGGACACCATTCACGTCTAGGAGGTTTATTGGAGCCAGGCTTCCTCCTGGTTCCTGCGGGAACTTGCATACAGGAGTGCCTGGTACACAGTGTGCTATGTTCCCGCAGTTCGGGAGCAATTAATCCGTTGCAAGACGTTCTTCTGTCACAGACGTGCTCTCGAAGCAAAGGTAAGGCCAAAGGCTACAAGACGATTCAGCCACAACGACGACGTGGAGGCTTCATCACTTCAATTTTGCCTTGACTACATGGAAACAATGCCTGAGCTTATCTGCTTGGTTTCATTCGGCTCTGTTCAGCTTGTGGAGATCACGACATGATCGTTTCGGCCTCCCTTGACGCCTCATGGACCATGCTCCATGCCCAAGTACAGATATATATATAGTTCTCTCTACAGAAGACAGTTCCAGCATCCAGCAACTCACGTCTGCTTCTCTGGCTTGGATAAAGTCACTCGTTCACCATGCGCTTCGTCTTTCTCGCTGCACTACTGGCAGCTATCCCAGTTACTATCCTAGCCCAAGACACGACTTACACCGCAACACAATGTACCTCGCGCTTCGGCTACTATCCAATTCCTACGGGATCAGCCGGCCGTGCAGCCGTGCCAACATGGTACCAATTCTTTACTTTGACCAGCGTGACCACCGTCACGTCTGAAGTGCGACAGACGGTTACCGCGACCGCAAATGCCACCACACAAATGAGCATGCTCACCACAACACGTACCTTGTTTACAACAACGACATCAACACCTGTTGCCATTATAGTTCCCGCCCAAGCAGGCTTTATCCCTATGATTGCTGACAACGCGCCCAATGCCACGCCAACGCCCATCCCACGCATCAAGCGCCATTCACTGTCCAAAGACAACTCCGTGCAGCTACGTAAGCGGCAAACCTGCCCCAACTGCAGCGGTGGCTTCTGGACCAGCAGGAACGGCACAACGTCTAGCCTGGACCGCAAGTTCATTCACCGCGTCGATTGTCTCGTGTACGAAACTGTAAATCGTACGCAAACGGTGACGGTGACCGGACTACCCCAAACGGTTTACCAGGCTGGGGCTACGGCGCTGGCGAGCAGCACGCTCACTGTCAGTGTGACGAACACGGTTACGGAGGTTCTGCCTAGAGAGACGCAGTATGCGGCTTGTGGGTCGAACAATGTTGGTGAGTCATTTTTTTTGTCTAGTGGTGGTAGTGCAGCGAGACGGAAATTTCTGACACGAGGACTAGTGAGTAGGATCCAGGATATCAATGGTAGAACGTTGATGTTCGATCGAGTCATCTACCGTCCTGCAGCAGGGTTCCCGAATGAGAACGAGTCGGTACTTAATATGACGAGTGCGGTTGGGTGCTGCGTTGCTTGTCAAACTACTGTAAGTTGTTCTGGTGCCTTGCTGGGATTCGTTGTGCTCATGGAACGCTTAGCCCAACTGCGCTGGGTCCTTCTTTGCGCCTAGTGATCAGGAGTGTCATCTCCGCTTGACACAACCGCCTGCCGCTCTGCCTGCTTTACCTGCTCCGTCGGCTATGGCCTACCCGACAGGTACTGTGTATCCATCTGGAATTGCGTATCCGTCTGGCATCGGGGTTTCATGTGGAACGACGATGCCCTCGGTTACAGGAGCACCCCATCCCATCACCAACAGCACACTCTCTCGCCACTGCTTATCCGACAGCTCCCAACCATCCGGCTTCGCCAACTTGACCTTTGCAGCGGCATCAGGTGCTCCCTATCCCTTCCTCAACACGACATACTCATCTTCGTTCCCCACGCTCTGCCCCAGCGCCTCGGGTATCTTCCCAACCGTGGTTCCATCTGGTGGGGTCCCTGCCCCCGTGTCCACAGCTAGCCCTGTGCAGAACAGCAATACCACGTGTGGCAAGGGTAGTTTATCCTTGTATCTGGGGACGATACAGGGCCAGGAGGATTTCCCGGAGCAGTATGCGCTTAGTTTCAGCAATGGACCGTGTGGAAGGCTTAGTGTTTGGCCGGTTCCGGTGCGAGATTCGGGGGTGGACTGGTGGCTGAATTAGTAGCCGAGAGATGGGTGATGGCAGGCGGAAAAGAGCAGGCGCGCGATGGAATGGTAGGGGTTGTGCAAGAGCAGATTTGGTATGTGTCCATGTCTCTCATTCATTTCCTGGACTTTGATCTGTACCTTTGAGCTGGAATTTGATTGTTCTAGAATTCAACTATGCAAGCGCGGTTATAGATTTGGTTGGCATGTGAAGATTGCTGCTCATCTCATATGGTACTAATGATTCTCGGACGACGTGTAGAAGAGTGATCTGGTGTTTCAATCTTGTGTTCCATGGGTCGGCTGTATTGCACAAGGCGGTTGTCTGGGTCGACTATGAAGACTCGGCATGAGGTTATGAAATTCATTAGTCCAGGCAGACGTCAGACGTTTGCAAGTCTGGTAGGAATACGAGGCTACAAAGGCCGGACGCGGCTGTAGCAGGCAGGGTCTCCAATCAAAGAAACTCTGCTTCCAGGGTGACTCACACAAGTCGGGCGATTGTGGCTTTTTGTGCGAGATTAGGCGCGAGGTGAACAGACACTGTTGAGGTCGGAACTCACACCCGCTGATCACCATGATGAGCCGGCCGCCCCCACGTTGTGGTAATCATCGGAGCAGGCTCCGCTCGCATCGAGATCGGAAAGGCTTGGTTTTCGCTTAGGTTATTAAAAGATTCACAGACGTTTTTGACGGCCGGCTAGCGTGTAGGTAGAGAGACAGGCGGCGCGGCAAGGACAAAGGAAGACGGACAATGAGGCGCAAAGGGAGGGAGAGACATGTGCATATCGGAATCCCGGAAGCAGTAAAGGCGATGATGGGAAAGAGATAGGGAGAGAGAGTGGGGTACGGTACCGGGGTAATCTGACACGCAGACGTGTGGTGGCTTGCGTCCCTCGCATGAAGACGGGCCTGGTTGGGAGTGGGCTGTGGGCTGCGAGATGGTACCTACCCGTACTGTGCCGCATCCGTCGAGCTCACAGGCGCGGAAAAGAGAGTGCGGGATTGTAGTCGACCAGCCGAGGACTTGATCGATCCCTTTTGGCGGGTTTGCGATGGCGATGCAGGACGGTCATGTTCCGTGCGGTGGGAATCGAAATGAGGTGGTGTAGAGACCCTTCTGGACCACGGGACCTACTATGCAGCGTGTACTGAGTAGCCGGATGCCCCTAGGGTGTCGCTTGTGGCTTTTAGTGGTTGAGCTGAGCTGGGCACTTATGGACCAGGGATGGATTTTGTCGAGTTTCATGCGCACTGGGGGGGTCCCCGGTCGTTGGGCGGCACTGGATAGGCTGCGTGGCCAGCTCGCCAGTGCGAGGGGAAGCTGTTAGCCAGCTGCTGGCAGCGTGGTTCGCGTTGTCAACGCTCTTGTTTCACCGTTGGCGTCGTACAGGCGCTTCCATGTTGCGGGCTTGGCTCGGGGCATGCAGCGTGCAGCGTGCAAACGGCCGTCCGATCCCATACTGCGACAGAAGCAACGCGTTTCCGATGGGCGTCGATGGCAAAGAGGGCCAAGGTGCACAAGGCGACTGCGAACAGCTGTCTAGCCCGGCCCCGGTCACGGGGTTGCTCCCAGAGCGCGGCGAGCATGACGTGCCACGACGCAGAGCGAACGCGTGCTGCGGGCCTGCCATTGGCCAGCCGCCCTTGCGCCGGTCGCTCCTTCCTTGCAGGTGCGTTTGCAGTGGCAGCCAAGGAAGGCGCGCTGCAGGCTGTCTATCGCTCCTGCCTGCTGCTGCCCGCATTCGTTCCCTCTGTGCGGCCCTGCAGCCCCAACTGCTGGCTTGCTGACTACTACGACGACCACTACCACTACTGCGCGCTCTTCTTGGACGACGCGCGACCCGCTCAGTGTTTATCTACTTGTCCACGCCCGCACACCCGCACGCCCGCCTGTCTGCCCCGTCTGCCTCCAGACGCTGCAACACGCCCACAGTCGACTACGTACCACAAAGCAAACTTACACCGCTTCCCGCTGCAGATCCGGCATTACTCTGTCGTCAGAGGTTGCTTTTTAGCGCCCACAGGCGAATTGCTCCGCTGCCTCATCGCATCCGCACAGGTTAGATAGCAGTCCCACACCCCACAGCTGCCTCCTTTCTCACCAATTCACCCAGAATTGCTCTGTACATGCCCGACAGCCTACGCCCGTCGACAGCTGGCAGCAGACTCCTGACCGCTCCCAAAACGACGCGCTTGGCAGTCGTCACCGCAATCTCAGGCCCCAGTGCCCTGCAAGCCCGTGCTCAGTAGGCCCGACGCTTCCATTTTGGATTCCTTAACGCGACTTCACGCGTCAAAGCGTCTGGAGAGACTATACAAGGCTGTTGGAGTCCTTGTACCTTGGTCTCGCCATGGCTGCAGCGCGTCGACAGCCCTCTATGCAGATTTTTCAGGACCCTGTGCAACCACCACACCACCATCACCACCACCACACCCGAAACCCGTCTAGCCCACGCTACCTCGACACCCTGAGCTCCGTCACCGACGTGTCAAACAACTCAAATACCCTCCTCGCGCCACCCGTCCACCACACGCCCGAAGAATCGCCCCGCAAGACCCGCCACGTCTCTAGCTCTCCCCCGCCCAGTGCCCTGGTTGAAAAGGGCCTCGACACCATCACCATTCCGCCACCCCAAGAACAGTGGTTCAGCACAGACGCGCCCCCCAAGAAGACCCAGCCGTTGCTCTCGCAGCACCCGCAACCAATGGCGGCCGGCCTCGAGTACTGGCCTGGCTACCAGTCCCACATGGACAAGGAAAACGCCTACTACAATCCCGTCATGTCCGCCATGTCCGCAGCAGAACCGCCCATGAAGCAGCACGCGCCGAAGCGACCGTTGGTGGACGCGGCGCCACTACGCGACCGCACCAATATGAACATGAACACTACAACCACCGTCAATGCAAACAGCAAGAAGCAGAAGCTCGTCAAGGATATCAAGGTCGAGGAAGTCGACGGGCCGCTACCCGACCCGGACCAGATGCCGAGCGTGGAAGATGACGGAAAGAAACCCTCATACAGCTACGCCATGCTCATCGGCATGGCCATCCTGCGCGCACCCAGCCGCCGCCTAACACTCGCCCAGATCTACAAGTGGATCTCCGACACATTCGCCTTCTACCGCAACTCGCAAGAGACGGGATGGCAGAACAGCATCCGACACAACCTCAGTCTCAGCAAGTCCTTCTCAAAGCAAGAACGCCCAAAAGATGATCCGGGAAAGGGCCACTACTGGGTCATCAATGCTGGATTCGAGAAGCAGTATCACAAGGTCAAGCCCGTCCGCCGACCGGCTCACCCAGATTCTTTTTCACAAGCTTACCCCAGTGATCTCCCTCGCCCGCCAACGTCCGTGTCAGCTAGCTTCCCGCCTATGAGCTTAACAAAGGGGTTTGACTCGAGCAAATTTCCTGAAGAGCCCGAGCTTCCGTCCTCAGAGGCCACCATCCCCTGCTCGGACCCAGCTGCGCACGACGGACAAGACCCCCTCAGCATGCCACCACCTCGTCAGATGCCCTCTTCGCCCCCAGCTGCCGACATACATTCATCGCCTCCGCCTCCCGTCTCACGCTCACGCTCAATTCGCCAGGACACACCGCCTCGCGCTCCACGCTTCCCTTCCAACAGCAGCCGTTCGGGTGGACGCCAGCGAAAGTTCAACGGTCTTGGTGATAGCGGCTATTACTCGTCAATCGAATCATCCGCTACCAAGGGCAATCCGATGGGTCCGCTACTCACCTCCGAGGCAGATCTCGATCGTCCCAACCTGAAGCGTGGTCGTGCCGAGGAGGAAATCGCCCGCATCCGCGGCTCTTCGTACGACTCTCCAACCAAGACCAGGCCGCATATGAAGCAGCCTGGCAACACACATCTCATCTCATCGCCGGTCAGACATGGCCACAAGGTCCTTGACCCCCTCACCCCAGCTATTGTTTTCAAACGCCCTGCCCTACCACCGGCTTCTGCGTCCCCCAATACCAACCTCCGCAACCACCGCAACAAGATGCGGGAACTCGTCGGCGGCTCACCAGACAAGAGCTTAGCCATGTGGGTTGACACCTCCTTCCTCGATAACAAGGGCTGGAGTCCGGCTGTATCTATTCCCAACGAAGAGAATGTCAACCTCGTCGGTCACGGCTTCGAGAGCACATTTGACATCTTTGGTGACATGGGCTACAACGAGAGCCCAATCAAGCGTTCCGCTAAGCGTCCTCGTCTTGAACGTGCCGTCACTACCAGCGGTGTACTCGCCGACATCACCGGTACCAAGGGTAACATGGTCGACTCGCCCACACCAAACTGGAAGATGTCATCTTCTTTCCTCAACATCCCTGACCTGTCACCTGTCAAGCACATGTCACCCATCAAGGCTCCCGTGCTGAAGCCTTCTACATCTACTGCTCTCTTGGACTTTGCACTCCCTAGCGCCAACAAGCAAAACGGTCATGGCCATGCCCGTCTTACTCCTCCCCAGTCATTCGCTGTTCCGGCTAAGCCGCAACAGCAGCAAGATGATGAGGACATCTTCCATCTCTTGCACAGCGATGAATCAGAGCCTGGCATCGACCTGCTTCAAGGCTTTGAGAAGATCGGTGCCAGGTCATCAGCTGTCGCACCCAACGGATCACCGCAGAAGAAGACCTCGAGACCGGGCTTGACCCGTAGCTCAACTGTCCGATTCTGAGCAACCCTCGCAAGCCTTTCATTACCAGCTTTTGCATCATATATTGCCCTTATTACGCTACTTCTTGATCTCACCATCGAGATCTTGATCTCTCTTTCTTCGCCATTCCTCGATACCCTCATCTTGCGACTACATCTTTTAGCTCTTATCTCTTGACCTTTACCCATTGGGGTCCCCCCCCCCAATCATCACTTCCACTAGCGCTACTCTGGATTGTCCACTGGATAATCCTACCTCACGACGTTACGACAAACGATACCCACGATAGCAACGGCTGGCCCTTCTACTATTAGCGTCATTCTTTGACGTTACTTCTAATTAGGCGAGGAGTTGCACGACTACGTGGGCCTATATACTACGCTTGTCACTGTGTGTCTAACTATGGTGTTTGAATTTTTATGTTTTGTTTGCGAGCGAGCGAGTGCGAGAGTAATGATGTATTGAAGGCGGATGTTTGACAGAATTGACGAGCGGTTGACGGTCATTGGTTCTATGGCCTAATGACGTGGACGAGACCATGCCTGAACGTAGCGAATACTATAGTCTTTCTTGCTCAGCGAATTGCATACGTGCCTTGATCTTTGATACTGCTGCCTTTGCCTTTGCCGGTGCTTGCTGATATGATGTTCTGCCCCTATATCCCCTGTACAACCACTCAATTACTACCCAAGAATATATATATCAACATGCTTCATTTCTTTCACATACGACCACAGGTAAAGCAACAGCTCTGGATCCCGTCCGCTCTCCATACGATAAATCTTTAACCGGCGGACTAGTAGTCAAGTGGGTGACCATTGGCGAATCCCCGCTGTTGTATGTCTTTTTTTTTCGTGCCCGTTCTCTCCCTGTGATCAACAGTGGTCTAGATTACATCTTCCTTCATTAAAATTGCGCAATGCTCTCCCGCTTTATGCACTACACTTGTATATTTGCTTTGCTTTTTGGTGCATCATCTTAGTGCCCCTACCCCCTCTTTCCCCCGCCTCTCTCCACAACGGGCTGGAATCTCTTGTGGAGATGGGCAAGGATGGAAGATGTAGATGCAAGCCATTCTGCATTGCATGTGCATTAGTTTACTGTCATGCATGCATGTATAGATGGGTTGTCGAGAAGGATGAGGAGGGGTTAGTTAGTAAATGAGGCAAGTACATACATGCACAAACCAGGACCCCTGGGAGTGACTTTACTTTTACTTTACCCACTCTACAAAAGACTCAAAATGTCAAACTCACAGACTCAGGGACAATGCTCGTACCAGAAATATTGCAAGATCTATCATTACAGGGATCATGTACACGTTAGACTTGCTACACCGCACGTTGTGCCAATGGGTACCGCAGTGAAGGCACCGGCTCCCCATTGCCAGCAATTTGCACTAGCATTAGCATCAACATGAGCACCAGCACCAGCACCAGCATTAGCATTAGCATTAGCATTAGCAACAGCAACAGGAAAGACCCTTTTGTGTCGCTAGCCCCCCCATGTTGATCGAATTCAGCGCTCAGACCACGACGGGACGGATATGTGTGGGCTACAGTACCCAAGTGGATGGTGCATGGGGACGGAAAAGCCGTTTTGAGGTCCGTCTACTCTAGCGACTTTTGGGGGTTACATGTACCTACCAGTCGGCATGTGTATGTATGTGGTCTTTGCTGCTGCTGCATGTATGTTTGCTTCTTTCTGACAAGTGCGCAGGCATACGTGCATGTTGTCCGTTGTCCGTTGTCCGTTTTCCTTTTCACTTTTCTTTTTGAGGGGTTGGGCATAGATGAGACTTGTAGAGAAAAGGAGAGAGAGAGAGAGAGAGAGAAAGGAGGATTTTGGAACGCTAGGGGTGCGGAGGCCCTGGTCGGAAGCTAGGGTAGGGTGGATGGGATCAAGGTTACAGTTGCGGTATCTTGGTTAGTGTCGTGCGTTGCATGTGCGTATTTCCGAGCCATGTAGGAGCTGGGAGCCGAGGGAAAGGGCAGTGTAAGTTGTTTGTAAGAGGGAGAGTTGTTTCTTTGATTTCCCTCTAGATTCTGGTGTCCAAGAATAGATTGAGTACGGGAGAGTTCATGGAAGGAAATGCGGTATCGAGACTAGTAGGAAGGGAGCTGTGTGTATTGGATTGTATTACGAACAGTATATTCAAGTTTGAATATGTGTCGACCTGACGCTTCAACATACCAAGTACGGATCATGTCAAAATCATCTCAAGTTCTGGCTATGGATCCTACTTTTATCCTAAATCGCCAGGCAAATGTTCTCCTAGGTCCTGTAGTCACCATTGATAGTAACATACTCGTGGCTAAAGTCACAAGTCCAAAACAACGCTTCCGCTCCTTCGGTCTCACTCAGGCTAACCTTGATTTCCAAGTCCTCTGCTTCCAAGATTTTGGCTGCCCTGGCCTCATCAACCGGTTGCGGTTCACCATTGACCAATAACTTCAGTTCTTCACTGCCGTCTGTAGGCACAAAGCTTACGCTCGTCTCTTCAGGCACGGCTGGATTGCGACAATGTGCATATCCAGTTGCACACAGAATGCGACCCCAATTCGCGTCTTTGCCGTAGAGGGCAGTCTTGACGAGAGGTGAGCGCGCGATGCTGGAGGCGACGCGGCGTGCATCCGCATCCAGCTTTGCGTTTGTGACTCTGATAGTCACAAACTTGGTCGCGCCTTCACCATCTCTGACAACTAGCTTGGCCAAATCAGTCAAAAAGTCGGTGAGGACCTTTATGAAATACAAATAATCAACACGGCGTTTTTTGCCGAGGGGTTCGCCACCAGCGGCACCATTGGCGAGGATAGCTACAGTGTCGTTGGTGGATGTATCGCCATCGATTGAGATACTGTTGAATGACTTATTAACCGCCGCGGTGAGTGCTGTGTGGAGCGCAGCGGGGCCGATGGGCAAATCAGTGCATATGATGCCTAGTAGCGTAGCCATGTTGGGATGTATCATGCCGGCACCCTTGGTCATACCCGCGATACGGTACTCTTTGTCGCTGCTGGGTAGCTTGAAGGTCCTGGACATGAGCTTCGGGAAGGTATCGGTCGTACATATTGCGCGTGCAGTGCCTAGCCAGTGGTCGTGCGTGTTGCCCAGGTTGGCGAAAGCGGTGGGGATCTTGGAGGTGATTTTATCGATTGGTAACCGTTGGCCGATGACGCCGGTGCTCATGACGAGACTGCGATGTGTCTTATTTGGCGAGTCCGGACTGTCGGTGAAGCAGGCGTCTGTATGTTTGGCCATGGACCTGGCATCCTCAATTCCCCCCTTGCCCGTCACAGCATTGGCACAGCCCGAATTCACTATCACGGCCCGGATGCCATGGCCTTTCCTCTTCAGCAATATGTCCCTGGTCACCGTCACAGGAGCGGCCTGGAACTTGTTTTTCGTGAAGACGGCCGCTCCTGTGCATGGGCTATCGGACGTGATGAGGGCCAGGTCATCGAAGCGCGTGTTGGACGCCTTGACGCCGACATGTGCGCTTCCGACTTTGAAGCCGCGCGGGTAGGTGCCCGTAGTTGGTACGTACTTTTTCTTCGCAGGCGGTATCACGCCGTCGCCCGGGGCGGCATATGTTCGAATCTGCGAGGCGAAGACGCGGTTTGTGCGAGAGAGGAGACGCGCATTCGGGCGCGTGAGAGACATGATGGCCTCCAATTGCACTGGACACAGTTAGATGTAGTTGAGAGATGGGCGGGCATGCAACGTGTCCCCGACGCAGAGTGGCTGATAGAGGCACGCAGACGAGAAGTGCAGCAAAGAAGAACATACTTGAGGGTTTAATATACCACACACCAAGTCCTCGGACCCGCCCAACCAACGTCCTGCGTCTTCTGAGTCTTGCGACACGAGGGGTGCACAAAAATGTAGAGCATGCCGCGCCGCTAATGCTCCGTTCCCCCACCTCTGCCCCCCACCCGACCATGGTAGGACTCAAAGCAGCAGTAGCGACCCCAGCGTCGAGCCCACAAGATAGCACACGAGTATTGCATATCGCATCATGATGAGACGCTCTTTTTGCGCCACGTACGGCGCGACGAGGAAGAGAATCGCGGCCGTTGGCAAGCTGGCGGGGATCGAGGTGCGGAGCCCGCGGGCGAGTTGCGCCAGCAGGGCGCTACATTGAGCTCCGAATGTGATGGGAATGCCGCCGTCGGCGCTGTAGAGGACGAGGAATTGGAAGCCGGTCAGCAGCAGCGTCGTCAGTAGCAACGCCCACTCGATGCGGTCGTTGCGGCGGTCGTTTTTTTGCGATTCGCCATCAGCTTGGATGGTAGTCTCAACCATGGGGAGCAGGGGCGCTTTCTCGGAAGTGGTAAACATGGTCATGGTGAATATGAAGCCGGGGTAGTTCCAGACTTGCAAGTCCGTCTGCCGTTCTTATATACAACTCCCGCCTGTCCATGCGGCACTGACCGGTACACGCAGTGTTAGACACCAATGGTCGATCGTCTTGGAATCCGCCCTGTGAAACGACCGGACCCAGTTGTCTGACATGGCACCTTGGCTTTGGCTTGACTTCGGTCCGTTGTTGTATGAGAAACACCTACTCTGAAGGCCATCTAGAATGAAACACCACGAGAGAACTCTGTCTGCTGAGCCTGCCTTGTCACATGTGCGAGGCGACTGCCTTGGATGCAGACGACATGTCTCGACGCACTCTTCGTCCGAATCCCGGTCCAGCTGCTCCTACACGTCCGCTACTTGTTCCTCCTCCCCAGAGCCTCGAAACCAGATGACTCTTCGCCTGAAGTTCATCTCATGTCTGCCCAGTCGAGCTGCTGACGCGGGCCTTTTCCGCAGGCTTGCCTATGGTCGTGCAACGGACAGCGAAACCATATTTGTAGGATGAGGAAGTAGACTCCGCATTCCAATACATTCATGGATCAGGCATAACGTGAACAAAAAGCAAAGAATTGTGTAAGGGTATGCGATATTGGCATGACTCGAAAGTATTGCCTCGATTGCCTGAGCAAGCATGACAACAATGCCACCCCGACAGGCGTTACCCATCTCCTTTTTGGTCCAGAACCCGGGAAGCAGTCGCGACGCGAACATGGCATCCCGTGCGTCAATGTGAGTAACGGCCAGCATCCAGAAACCCCGCCCTCTTTCCACTTCCACTTCTCAACTTTCTCAACTTTCTCAACTCTCCGCGACATGCACCTCAGACCGCGCCGACATCAAATGCGGAGAAGAACGGCAGCAGCCTGTTTACAACCTCGTTTCATGTTTCAGCCACCTTGAACCCCCAAACGGGGGCATCGTCCTAAACAGCGCCGACCCAGTCCCGCAAACGAGGGCCACCACCGGAAAAAGACGCGCCCCCAGAAACACCCACCCCTCTCCTTTCCAACCAAACCCGTCTGGCGCCGCCATCTTTCAGCCTCAGTCGCAGCCCTGCGCAACGAGTTCCAGCCACCACAAACTAGAGATAGCGTGTTGCACGCGTCGCTAGACTCCCGTTGCGGCTCCCCTCCAACGTTACCTAATCTTGCTGATCGCAACTTCAATGTCCAGATCGTGTTGAAGGAATCATCTCTCGCAAGACCAGTGCTTCATCATGCCGAACGCTCTCCAAGCAGCGTGATTGGATCAAGCCAACGAGGCTGGTGCTGCTGGGGAGAAGAAGAAGCGATTTTCAAATGAGGTTGCTATGCGCGAGGCGGGAAACAAAAGCAAGCGACGGCGCAGGACCCAAATGGGTAGACGTGCAAGCTGTTGCTGTAGGGGAGCCCAAAACAAGCGAAAAGGAGGAGGAGGAGGAGGAGGACGGAAGAGAGTTGCGACATGTTGTGGGTAAGCGTACAACAAACTTGCCTTATGCATCGTCGTCGGCCAAGGTGTAATAGCCTCTTGTTCTGCAGTACCTAGATAGGTATGGCAGATCCCAACGGAGCCGTCCTTGTCTCCACCGCTGCCTGCCACGCGACTCACGCTTCTGCATTCCGATATCCGTGGCCGACATGGGCAAGACTAAGCTGCAGGTCAGTGCTATCGTGCCCGAGAAAGCAAAGAAAGAGTCGGTGGTGGTGGCTCGGCCGTGCATCTCATTGTAATCTTTACAAAGGGCGCCCTATCCGTTGCGGTTTCAAGGCTGCGCTCAGAAGCAGTCAATGAGAGAGCTACGCATCAAACGTACACATACGCACCTCTCTTCAGTATAATTAATCCACCATGACCTCTTTTGTTATAATTGTTTGATTTTTTCGAAGCGACCAGACTTTGAAGCTTTTCAAAGAATACGCCGTTTGAGAATCGATTTACTACCACTATCAATCATAAACATGAGTCCACTCAGCAAGCTACCGCGCGTCCATGCTCGCATCAATGTGCCAAAACCGTCGCCCCCGCGCATATACGCCAGCCTGACGAATTCGACATCAAGTTACCTACCGAAACACCCACCGCCTTCAACAACACCAACAGCCATCGCGACACATCCCTTGGCCCCGACACCCACACCATCAGTCCCATCGGGATACACGCCCGACGATCCAACGGCCCCACGACACGGTATATCTCTCGGGGCCAAACTTGGTCTCGGGATGATACCCATTGTAGTCGGCATGTGCTTCATCTGGTTCTTCTTTCTTCTATGGTGGCGCCGGAGGCAGGCACGCAAAGCAATCCTGATAGGAAAGCTGACGCCACTTACGCCAGAGAAGGACCGCACATCTTTCGTACCGCCAGTCGAAGACAGCAAGAGGGGAAGTAGGGTGCTTAACCTAGCTGCCTATAGTACTCAGGTCAACGGTGGCCGATATGTGGGACCGCGACCGCCCCGTCGGCAGGAGCCGAAACAGAAACAGCGGCGCGGGAGCAACAGAGCAAGCACTAGGATGTCACAGCTCTCTGCACGATCAGGAAAGCACCGATCAGGCGCCGACTCGCCAATCGACTCATCGAGCCCGTTTAAGTTGAAGCGCGGCAGCACAGTCCGGAAGAGCTTGGGATCCGAAATTTCGGATCTGTGGCCATCACCACCACCACCAACAGCTTGGGTGAAGCGAAAGGATATCCTGGAGAGTTTGCCTTCTTCAAGGTTCGGTCAGGACATGGCAGCGCAGAGACCACAGCGTGTGAGCGGCCAGGAGCGAAGGAGTGTGGCTAGCTCATCGAAGAGGCCCAGTAGGCCGGGATCTTCGGCTGTGGTTTAGTAAAGAGGAGGATTTCAGGCACGGAGTTGTCTTTTCCTTCACGATTAATGTAGATGATTGCACTGGTATACCCCATTTAGGTTCAGGCGTTCGGGTCGGGAGCATTTTCACTCACGCACTTCTTCTGTAGACATGTTAACAATTGAATTGTAATGACACGGCCAATAGACACACCCAATGCTTTCATCCTTCTCGAATCATCCCCGTGTCGTGACTCTGTGGCGGACGCTTCAGACGACGCGTCGAGTGTCCCGTTACTGAGGTGCTGTGTAACCGCGTGTGCATGGACGTGCCATATCCATAACCTAGCTCTGATAGTACATCATGGCTGTTCCCGTTCAATCTGGTGGGGAACCAACGCCATGTATATATGAAGATCGAGTCCTCTCTTTGTAGTTCCTTCTTTGCAGGCCTCAGTCGCTGGAGGCGCATCCTCGGCAGCCACAGTTCACACACTGAATATCCTGGTTCTCCTTGAGCGCATCCTTTGGCACACGGCAGATACAGGTAGAGCGAAAGTTGGTCTCTTTGGTTTGAATGCAGCGTACGCAGCACAACTAGATTGTGTTAGCCTAAATTCTACATGTGCAATGGTGAGTGACGCACCTTCTCATATCCTTGCTTCTTCCACTTGGCAATCAACATGGCATCCGCGTATCCGTTCTTGAGGAGGTAGTCGTAGAGCTGCTTGCTGATGGCCTCCTTTTCGTAGTACAAGTCGTAGATGTAGCGCGAGCGCTGGTGGACAATCTGAAAGATTGGCCATGTCATTTCATACTTCTTCTTGCCCTCGTGCGACGCGTTCTCAGCATCCTTCATCTTGTTCTGGAACTCCAGGAGCGTATCCTCAATATCGTCGAAGCCCTCGGGCGGCGCCTTTCTCGAGGCGCGTGCGGTGCGAACTGGAGGCATGTTTGCTGTGGGGGTGTGTGTTTGGGTAGGCGATCGGACGCAGGATAAGTTTCTGATGTTCGCAAGAAGGAGATGATGACGTTGAATTCTTGCGCTCTGTATTTGCACTTTATGGTGTTGATACTGGTCTTCTTGTGAGGCAACAGTAAACCGTCAACTTTGCGAATGCGTCGCCGACAAATCCGCGCTAACGACATGGCTTGGCACTCCACTCGACCCGAGCCCCGTCGTCACTACAACTCAAGCTTTGGAAGTAATTGGAGCTCCGCAACGCCGCCAAAATGGTCATTAACCCTACCTACCTCGCCCAGCGTACGCGCTCATGTTAGTGAACGTCCATATGCATCATTGAACGACTGAGATGGCTAACGCGGGCATAGCGGTCAACTGGAGTGATGCGAAGAGGAGGGTCATTCACAGCTACCGGGACTGGCTGCGGTCGGTACGTTCACTCCCGATTCATAGACACCACAGAGAGAAAAACGCTTGGCGGAATCATCGTATACAAGGAAGAGCCAGGGACGGAACTTGGACGCGACAAATTGCGGAGAAGCGAGCATCAGTCAAACGACACTGGTGCAGAGAGCTGACAACAATCGTATAGGCTCCCGAGATCCAGACCATGTACTCTCTCAACTTGCCTGTCTCTACACTGCGGACCAAAATGCGGCAGGAATTCGAGCGGCATCGATACGTGAATCAACTGAAAACAGTGGATGTGCTACTGTTCAATAGCCATCAAGAGTTTCAGGTAAAGTAACCGATACGGGTCGAAAGGGATCACATTCTGATGCGCAGTACAGGAAACTCTGAACTTCTGGAAGCAACTATCACACGTCTTGAAGTACTTCCGCGCCGAAGAGGAGCCCAAGGCAAGGCTGCAGACAAACTTCATCAACGGTTTCCTGGAGGTACGCTCGAACTTTTCCTGCAAGTTGTGGCTTTGGGGGAATCTAACACATGCATAGGGTCGCAACTGATTGGGGTCACCATTGCCGTGTCCTGCAGTAAAGCAGTCACCAGATTCGTGGTACATGACTGAAGACAATACCATTTCCTTTCCGTTCGCTATCGAGCCCTGCTATCCGTGAACGCCTGCAATGCAATTGATCCATGTTGATACTTCCGCCGTAATTCTATTCCTGCATCTTATTGACAAACTCATCTCGTGCAATTGTGAACTTTTGCTCAACGATATCGCACATGGCCATTAGATCCTCGAGACCTTTCTCAAGCACAGTGTAGACACTGACACCATCTGAGCACTTGCTTAGCTATGTTACTAATGATAGTTCGGATACAAGACCAACCATAAGTTTGAATGCGCAAGTTCATCTTAGCCTCGGATGGATGTGGTATGGAGTAACCGCAGAACTCGACATCCGGACTACGTTCCTATTAGCTACTGTTCAAACCCAAAATCTCTTGATATCTCACTTCTTGTGGATAATGTATCTCAGCGCATTGCCTAGCGTGTGGTCCTCGCCGTCAAATTGGAAAGATGCAGCCGTCTCGGTTGCGCCGGAGAGCTATATAGAATTAAACGCATGCCCTGAATTGTATTTGCCTCTCCACATACCACTCGGATCCTATCGCGATCAACCGATGGGTCGATTTCCTCGTTGTTCACAGAGGTTGGGTCCAAGATCTGGACTGGCGCTGATTCTTGTGTGGCGCTCGGCATGGTGAGAGTGCGTCGTTACTGTGAGGTAGGATTGTTGTTTTATACGGTGAAATCAAGTTTCTGGTATCTTTCTATCTGCTGCTCGTGCTTATGCTGAAGCGTGACTTTCTCGGCATCAAAATTTTGGAAAGAGGCGGACTTTGGTTCGGCGATTCGGTGGTTGGCTAGACTTTTTCAGCCCTATATCGCTTGGCACCATGACGTGGGGCGTGGGGAAGGTAGACCCCTCTCAAGCCGAATCGCCAGAACTTTTTGTTCACTTTGATTTGTCACACAAGCCACTACAGCAATTGACACCTCCAATCCGATCTATACTTTTCAGATTATATAAATAGTCGGGAAAAAAAATCATACCTTCGCCATAATGCCGCGTGCCTGCTCCCTCAACCGCGACACCAATGAGACAAAGATCCAGGTCTCGATAAACCTCGACGGCGGCGAGCTTGCACCCTACGAGCACAGCGACTTCTGGGCCGCATTTGACAGAGAAAACCTCAATGGTGAAGGCGAGAAGGTCGACAAGGACCACGCCACGCAAAAGTCTGCATCCCAGGAGATCTCCGTCGACACCGGTATCGGCTTCCTCGACCACATGGTCCACGCCCTCGCCAAGCACGCTGGCTGGAGTCTGCGCATCCGGTGCAAGGGCGACCTGCACATTGACGACCACCACACAAGCGAAGATACTTTTCTGGCACTGGGCACGGCATTCAAGAATGCGCTGCAAGGTAGCACCGGTCTGGCCCGCTTCGGACACGCATACGCGCCACTCGACGAGGCGCTGTCGCGGGCTGTGATTGATCTATCGAACCGACCATACAGCATCATTGAGCTGGGACTCAAGAGAGAGAAGATTGGTGACTTGAGCTGCGAGATGATCCCGCACTGTCTTCAGAGTTTTGCTCAGGCGTCGGGTACTACGCTTCACGTAGACTGCATACGAGGAGACAACGATCATCACAGGGCAGAGTCGGCTTTTAAGGCACTTGCGGTTGCTATTAGACATGCAACGACGGTGGTGAAGCAATGGGAAGGCGAGGTTAGAAGTACCAAGGGAGTACTGTACTAAGTCAAGATTGACAGAAAATACAAATCAAAGCTCCGGGAGAGAATGTCGAGTACTATTGCCATATTTGGCTCTGCTCTGTGTACTCACAACGTCACTGCACACCATGGTCCTGGCATTTTGGTTGTTTGTAGATATTTTTTATGTCGTGTTGCAGTGGATTCCCGGATGATTGCTTTGGAGAAAGTGCAACCAATCTCAGACTTGAGCAAAAAAACCCCTCCCTCTAAAGTTCATTCAAGGAAGAAGTATAAAAACATGAGACGAGAGGAGAAACGCAAAATCGGAACAAAAGATCACTCAAAAGTTTTGGTCGGCTAGTATACCTCGTAGTTTTTGGCTACAGTATTTTCTCAATATATTTTATGATATTCGGCTTGTCTTTCACATACGACCATAGAACACTGAAAGCACGGCTTCCCGTCCGCTCAGCCCTAGTTAACCAGTGTATCGGCGGATTAGTAGTCAGGTGGGTGACCACTGGCGAATCCCCGCTGTTGTATGTTTTTTTTGCGGCCAAGGAAGGAGCTGTATGTTTACAAGTACTCGAGCCCGTAAAGGTCTTGTGTGAGGGAGTTGGAGACTGTTAGATAGGTTAGTTAGGTTGTGGCCGTAGGTACGGAATATCATCAAATTTGAGTTGACAGATTTGACTTGCGGTGATATAGACAGTCTTTACGCAAGAATATCAAAGAGCCTGGATAACTACACAACCCCCAAAGGTTTAGTACGATAGTGAATATGAGCGCAAAGCGTTGTTGGAGGAAATCGATGCATGATGATAATATGCAATTGAGTAAATAAAGCCAAGCAAGAGTGCACCGTCACCTATTCTACAATAAATACTAGGTCGCCTTTCTCCAACAGTTGATTGTAGACATTAGTCATCTTGAGAAAGTCCCCAACGCTACGATGAGTCCGCTCCACACCAGTTCCCTAAAGAAGCGGCACGAGGGTCCCTCCCAAGATATTGCAGAGTGGCACAACCTATGCAATATTGGCCGTATCTGCGCAGATTGGGAAAAGAGTACATATGGTCGAAGAAATCAAGTAGTGGGGATCATATGTTAGAAATCAGGAGATCAGTGCAGTTGTCCGTCTTGACACCAGTCCCTGTCGCTTGGAAAGCGCGATGCTGGTGAAATTGATGTGGTGCGTTCCATTATGTTTAGGGATATCGTAGAAAGGGTACCATCGCGCCTGCAATGCAACATCATTTGTAAACCCAAAACAATGTACAGTATAACAACGCTCAAAACCTGTAATCTGTTTGTGAGACCAAGGCGATCAAATCTTCACTGGGGATCAACGTACCTTATTTCGTAATTGCCCGCTCTCGTCATGTATCGTACCCACTTTACGCTACTGTAATTGCTCTTCTCAAACACTTTCAGATACCGGACAAGCAGTCCAGAGCTTGTAAACATGAGTAGCGAGAAGCTCAGATTAAGCGGGGGTCGTGACCACGCTTTCTGGTTTGTCATGCTCGTCAAACTAGCCTCTGCGCTTAAGACGAACTCGCTTTGTCCCGTAAATCGAGGGATTTTCCAAACAATGTTGTTGTGCTCCGGCTCGTACTTTGCCTTGCCTTGCGATGTTCGTTCGGTGATGCGAGCGGTATTGAGGGGTGTGGGAATCCGCACGACGACATTGGTCGCGAACAGCTTGGAGCCATAGTTGGCGCGGATCGCGATGCTGTATTCAACTTTGGTCTTGCCCACCTCGTTGACGATGGCATGCACCTTGAAGGGCAGGTTGACGTTTTCAGTGGCCCGGTATCGCATCAGTTCAAACTCCCCATCCGGTGGTACAAAGGATATTATCCTGTCCGCATCAAACTTGCCAAGCTTCACGCATTGGTGAAATTGGCAGTCCTCAAGTGTGACACTGCCCGCTGCTGCCCTTGTCGCCTTCGCGCCTGCCTTGTTGCCTGAGGGTTGTTGCAGATGGTCCTCTCCGAGCGTCAGTCGATCGTTCAAGCCAAACTTGCACTCTGGTGTTCCCGAAAGGTAGGCGCGCATGATGATCTGTCCGTTGACGTCCGCTCGCAGTACTGTTCCAGTTGCAGACATGAGTAGATTCACATCTTCGATGACGTCGACGAAGGCTTCGTTCTTGCGGTACTTGATATCAGCTCGCCGCCATGAGAGAGCGCCCGTTGCTTGCATTGTGATCTTGGACGAGTCCTCCTATGATTGTGTCAGCAGTTGCACTTTGCCATATGTAGAAGGATCTACCATGGCTCTTTCCGACTTTACTCCCTCAGTCGTGATGTACATCTTCAGTGTATCCGTCTCTGTGTTCTGGGGATATCCAAAATCTAGGATTTCGTCCAGCAACTCATACACGAGCACGAAGTTGTTCTTTACGGCCTCCTCGTCGAATTTGCCAAAGTAAGCCTTGCCCAGCCCGACCAGTCGATAAAGAAACTCAAAGACCAATGCCGCATTGGCATTACTCTTTGTTACCGCAACCAGGTAAATATTCTCGTGCTTGACATGGCTAAAAGTGGTCGAGCCAAGCGTAAGGATGGGCGAGCGTACTTGGGCGTTGGAAACAACCTGGATGCGGAAGACGTCGGCAAGTCGTGGGCGGCAATCGTTGCGGAAGGCGCGAAAAATGAGGTTCTCGCCCTTTTGGTTGAAGATGAGGATCCCGGAAAGCATGGTGACGGCGTGGGAAACGAAGAGAGGGGTTGACAGAGTATTGGCTCTTCGAGGTGTTGATGCTGGAGCTCGACGCGCGATGCCGCGGGATTGAGCTTGGACCACGTTCGCTTAAACAAGGGTCTAGGGAGCCACAGGGGGGAGGATTGACTCAAGACGACCTTTACCCTTTGCAGCCGCATGTCATCGACTCTCTCGGCTTCGACAACCATATCACGACATATCTGCTACATCTGCGCATAAATTTTGGTGAGTCCAATGAGGGACAATACAGGTTTGTTGCCCGTACAATTACGAGGACAGAAGGGAACAGCTTTTAATGGAGCATGACGGATGTGAGTGTATGTCTCCATTAACGATAGTAACAATAGATACTGCCCGATCTCCAGTCTTCTCAGGAATTACATTCCAAGAATCACATTAAATCCCAGCT
This sequence comes from Drechslera avenae, assembly GCA_034640345.1. NCBI lineage: Eukaryota > Fungi > Ascomycota > Dothideomycetes > Pleosporales > Pleosporaceae > Drechslera > Drechslera avenae. Next base: position 167,967 of record JAXRVH010000036.1, read on the forward strand.
GTGTTAGAAGTCTGCCATGAACAAAAATGCAAACACTGGTATCTCAATCAAAAGTCTTACGTCGTTTTCCCCTTCAGTGGATTCTTCCTTTCTTGTGCTTCCAGTGCCATCACTCTGAGTTCGAGATATCTGGATCGTTTGGCAAGTTTATCCATGATGGTCGTGAGCATGACTCAGCCTTTGTCTTTATTTGTGGTGAACTCTGTGGCGAGCTTCCACACACCAGGGAAGGCTCGTGGAGGACTGGGGGAAGCGATGATTTCCATTGATACTCGTCGTGCGTCTGTTGCCCCTTAGTTCCGCGAGAGCAAGGATTACTTTGTCGTATGCTTTCTCGTCCGAGTTTGTGCTGGTTCCATCATTCTTGGTGGTTATGATGCGCTAGCAGGCCTTTGCGGAGCTGAGTCTCAACACTCTCATTGTACGGAATCCTATGGTTCTTGAAACCGTAGACGTCTGACTCTGCAGCTTTGATGAAGTATCACTTTGCCACTGTTTTGAGCTGTTCCGGTTATTCGATCGCACGGAACGGCTAGACGAGCTGCATAACGCCGAGTTTCGTCATGTAGAAGAGTCGACTAAGATCGATTTGAACTCCTTTATTCTCTTCTCCCTTCTTCCCCTTCTCCCTACCTTTACCCTTGCCCTGATCTTGACCCTTGGCCGCCACCGTGCTCCCGCTCACAATGCATTTTCCGAGAGCGTAATTGTAATTTGTACTTGGCTTAAGATACAGGTAAAGGCCATATGCTTTGCCAGCAAGTTCTTCGTCGCAGATGTCGAGACTAGGACAGATTACAAGATACTCTTCCTCGCTCTGCAAATAGAAGTTGATAGAACCCAAGTCGGGCAGCGCTTCCTGAAACAAACCTGTTCCCAATCTCTGCTCAAGTCCAGGAATTTCTGCCATGTCTCCATAAGCCATGTCGGCATTGATAGGGTCAGCATCTGCCGTAGTGTTGAGTAGGTGGGACGTACTCATAGTTATAATACTAGGTATATGTTGGTTGGAGATTATCAGTGGTTGCGGATGTAGTGATCGAGTAGCTCAAAGACTATCTAAACGAGTTTGGTGTCAGTCAAGCACCTGGGGAAAGGGTCAGTGTGTGACTCCCCTGCACTCTACCCAATTGTCTAGTTTCATGTATTTCCTTACATCATGAAGTTTGTGGCTGATCATTCGCGTGTCATGATTTTACCTTAGCGTAGATTTCCTTCACTGGACCCTGAGATGATAAGTCGCTAGTCTACACTGATAGCAGCCAATTCGTCCTCACAACGAGGATATACACGGTGAACTGCGAAACAGCACAGTGACTTCTGTATCGCGTGTTCACGCACCTGTTAAGCCAGCTTAGTGAATAGTAAACTTAGCCTATTACAGCGTGCTGAATTCGCCACATTTGATAGTGTGCCGTACTTCACTTTGATGGTCAAAGTTCTTCGAAATACCACAGGCACTGGCCATTCTGTGATTAGAAGCTCGCCCTAGAGTATATATATCCCCTAAAGTTTCGTTTCCAAAACCGCTCATCAACTCACATAAGTACAGCTCAACTACTCCACACAAGTAACTTTCCAATAATCTCAAATCCCAAGAACCGACGAAAGGGGCACAAAACCTACGCATCAATCGTTGCTGTCAAAGATTGGCACTTTCAACATGACCGACTCGTCTCAGTCGTCTGTAGTCTCTGTCAGCGCCGTCCCACGGTTCCTCTACAACGTCTACAAGAAACTATACGATGATGGCCAACTCATGGTGCTTGCCTATTTACCTCTACCCTGGACGTTAAGATTTATCCAGCAAGCCGAGACTGTCGAGCAGCCGGTCAAACTATTCATCGGGAAGCACAACGGAAACGGTTACGTCTATCCAAACGGCACAGTCGTTCCTCTGACTGCTACAAACAAGGTCGAACACATTAAGTAGAAAGACGTACGATGCTCTACCAGCAACGAAGTTCCTGCACCATTTGGATGTCATGAGGATATCTGGCAAGGTCGGAAAGAGCCCATAGATACGCGTTCTCTAGCGCTCACCCAGTTCTACTTTCTCAGGTGGGCCTGTGATAGAGATATCTGGTATGTAAAGCTCTCGAAACCCAACTATGGCCATTTACTGCCCGCTCTCAAAGCTCTGGGGCAGACAACACCCTTTCAAAAGCAACTGAAGGACAACATCGAGCGTGAGAACTACTCTAACAAAGATTTCTTCCTCGGGGAGCTCAACGAGAAGATCGAAAGAGCCGAGAAGAAAGCTGCAGAAGACCACAAGGCTGTAGCGCTACCAACCAAAGAACTCTGCCGTATGACAAAGAGGAAGAAGACGAACAAAACTACGGAGGAGTCATTTAGACAAGCATAGAATGAGAATGACAAGACTGAGAAGCAGAAAAATGTCAAGGGCGGGTTCCAAATTGGAAACAATGCCGTCACTTTTCATCAGCTCTCGGATGAGCACCCCGTTCCCTCGGACTGCACTCCTACACTCGACAAAAAGGTATTCAAACCATCCCAGAGCAGTCATTTCTCAGTTGCATACGACTCTGAGCTTATCGTGAACAACACAGAGCCGGATCCGGAGCGGGGCCATACTTCAACGAAAACCAAGCCCGGCCTCACAGAAAAACCAGGGCGTATTTCTGACGGGCTCATGGCTGGGCACGGCGCGGAACCAGGGGCGCATAAGCATCTGCTAGAGACTGTTTCAGCAGAAGAACTCGCTGTCCAACAGAACAAGAGTCACAGGGTCTTACGTACGACATTAGGTCGCGTAGAAAAACCGACAAGTAAACGCGCGTCGGAGACATGACCCAGAGGATCGAGAACGGCACGTAGGCGTCACGTACGATCAGAGACTCCAAGCATATCGGGGATAAAAAAAGACAAAGAGGAATTCGCTAGCAAGTCGCCGGGGACCAAGCGATGAGATGCGCAAAATCGATGCGCTGCTCTCCCAGAAGCGTGTTCTTGGCCTACGCACCCAAACAGCACCCTTACAGCTGAACAATATACACAGAGAAGACGGCAAGTCGGGTCGAGAGATTGCCAAGGAGATATGGAAATAGGGTCTTTGTATGATAGATCTAGATATTGGTTAAATGCGACGGCTTCATTGTCTAAATGACGATGGGGAGAGAGAAGAAGAATCAGTTTATGGCAAGTTATGTAACCATACGGGGAGAACTTGACGGTGCATGCTGTATTATAGCTTCATTAGAAGGGCAGGATAGAAGTACGAGGATTCAGTGACTTGATCATCAAGGCATCATACAACCGGCGCTGTCTCTAGTAGGGGATACAGCAGCCGCTGGGAAATTTCAACCCACTGCAAATTTCGACGTATGGGGTCACTAGCTCTGTAGACTGACTCAGGTATCTGCGATACAGAATCATTTGGTGTTATATCTCTCTGTCCTTTCTAAGCCCCTCCCTTGTCTAAAGTAGCCGCAGTCTCAATTTGTTCGCGACCGTCTCCCAGAGGTCCTTGGCCACGCATTGCCGTTCTCCATCCGCAACACACTATTTCTGACACCGTCTCTCTGCATCTGATTCATTTTACGCTTGACTCCTCTAGTTGCTGACCACTTGGCTTCATGGTGCTTCTTGACCACATCCAGGGTCTCTTCAACCTTGAATTCTGTATCAATTCCTAGCACGCTATCAGCCTCCTCTTCATTACTGCGGAGGTTCATAGGATTTGAGATCCTGTGGTGATTATCAACTTTCTCTCCAAAAAAGCTTGGGGATAATTGACTTGCGGCGTCTAAGCGCTGCTGTTGATCTCTGTCGTAGCCAATGCCAGATTTCCAGATAACGGAGCTGATGTCGGAATTTGGTACGTAGATGCCTTGGAATGATTGATGCAGACTATTGAAGTGCATTGGATTCTCCATGGCAGCCAAGGCTCTCGTATGTGTCCTGGGTGTGTTCTTGGTCGCAACTAAGGATTGATTGCCTGGAGCACCAAGGTGCTGCCGTTGATTCGGTATGCATGATTTACTATCTATCATAGTACTAGATCTGGGGATAGAGTGGACACTCGGTATCGTTGATGCATTGTCTGAGGAGGTATGTCTCACAACCTCTGTAAGTAGGTCCCGGTTAACTCGCAATTGAACGACGAGCGACTTATTTCTACCGACAATCGTCTTTGTATGTTCTTTCTTAGGATGCAGATCGAGGGTACGTTGATATTCGGTCGAGTCTTTCCTAATAGTCGATTCTTTTGCATTGTCATCCTTGCTGCGCGTTGCTCTTGACAGTGGGTATACATGGATCTTTGCACTAGGGTTGTCTGTTTCAGAAATCGGTGGGTTACCTCCAACTTGATTAAAGGTATTACATGCTTTGACGAAGGTCTGGATTGCAGAGCAAGATATATCAATTGGTAATTCTTCGGTCAGTCCGCCGTGTGCTGCAACAGCGAAGTAATAGTGGACTAAGTAGCGAACTCTCATCCATTCATAGTTCTTTGATTTCCAATTTGGTTGCATCAGACGTTTGAATGGCTCAAGGAGATTAATCTCTCGGATTCCGTCAAATACGCATGGAATTATCTCTCCGTCCTTGTCGGCGTGGATTACCATACTCGGTTTGGGCAGGTTCTGTTGCGTATAGTAAACATATACGTTAGATAAAATGCCATGGGGATGATTGTGCTGGTATGTACCGATGTGGAGGCGATAGGGCCAGTAGGTTGGGTAAAGAGACTGGCGTGTGATCGTGACTGGAGTTTTTGGCAAGTGATCCAGAGACCGAATCTTGGGGCCAAATGACTTCATGATTTTCCCCAAACTGGTATCAGGACCAACTTCTATGGAACTTCCAGCTGCACAAACAATCCCCCCCTGCTTTTCATGTCCGCCCACGGCTTGGAGTGGGTGTCTCTCAGTGGTGCCAGTTTCCGACAGCAAATTGGTAAGAGCACTCGTTGTCTTCATCACCAAACAGGATTCTGAAATCTTAATGTGCTCATCGGCATCCACGGATAATGTCTTATCATCTGGCTCGTCCAATACAAGCGTTCTTGTCCTGACCCAGACGCTAACGTAGTCTAAGGCGTCAAGGAGACTCGGGTAGAACTGATACCATCGGATAGCGCAATCGCTCACGCCTGCAATGAGAGCGTAGTAGGCGACAAGTGAGCACAGGATTCCACATATGTTCTTAACTTGATCTCCAGGATAGTGCTGCAGGAAACAGAATGGCTCTTTCAGGTCTTGTGCCTTTCGAAGTAGCGACGATGCTGAACGTGGGTAACTGCGAAGCTCGCCTTTACATCCTACAAACTCGTCGGAGAACACCACGGGTGGCTCAATATTGCCCCGACCAAGCCAAATGTAAGCATAGGCGGCAACCTTTTCCCCATCGCTCTGTCTGCGATCGCCGAGATGTACTTTCACAGCGTCGGTATTATCAATGGTCGTCTGCTGAAATAGGAAGGAGTTAGACGATGGCAGCTGGTATAAGACATCCAATAGTTTGCGCCGTCGGAGTTTGCTTTCCAGCTTGTCGATGTAAAGCTGCGACGCAGGGGATAGTATACTCTGTGGAGGACGTTGATCGACCATCATCTCGTCAGTAGGCGATGTGGATATTCTTTGTATTGCTAACAACGCACGACGAAAAGAGGCAACAACTCGTTGGAGTGGAAGGAGCAACTAGGTAAGGGTGGCAAGTGCGATCACCATATCCTTACGCACGGGCCAGCAAGACCCACCACGCGTGCGCAGTCATGGCCAATAGCTCTACCAAACATGGTGAGCGGTGAAGACGCATGTATAATGAGATTTATCAGCATGCTGTGCGGTGAAACACTGTCGCTACACAGGCACACATGTCACTTGTATGCTTCCGCTGTTGAATCTGAATTGAGTGGATAGTAAAGTTAAGAAAGAAACAATCGCTAAATGACTAAACTGGCAATACGGTAATAAAGCTCTTTCTCAGACATCGCGGCAATCTTGTAGTTTGGTAGGCCAGGATGCAATCCGGATCAAGGTCTTTCTTTGAATGCATGGTGATTCGATGACGGAATGTGATAAAATATGGGATTGCTCTTTGAGTTTTAGATTTGACAGCAACCATTGTCAAGCTACGTGAACTAAAATACATGTGTTCGTTCATCTGCCTGGAATATGCCATACGTCATGTGTACAAAGAAGTAGAGAAGAAGATTAAGCTTCTGCAAGCAGTGCTTTAGAAGAGCAGGTCAGTAGATTGACGAGATACACCCAAAATTCCGAAGACTATGCCAACCAGAAAGCGCTCAGTATTCTGATCGAGGCCGACAACCACTTACCACTCTCAGCTGGTATCCTGTGCCCGCGAAAGATCACTATTCCAAATTCTTGATTTTAACCGGGATCAGTATCAGTCTGGCTTCTGCCTCTTTCGTTGACTGTCACGTCGACCAAGCTCTCGCACGTCCTCTTTTGACATGGCATCCCATAGTCGCTTCTTTTCCGCCTGACTCTTATCTTTGCGATCTGCCACCTTGGCAGCCTCTCCTTCTTCCTTCTCCAGTGAAGCCTGGACTTCCATCAGACGTCCCCGCAATGCCATCACGCGGAAATTGTAACGATCAAGTTCCTCGCTCAGATCCTTCTCCTCGTCTTCTAGATCAAGGTAGCGCTCAATAGGAGGATCATTTTGTAACCGTATTGCTATGGGCTCAACCTATAGCCTATTAGTCAAGCTTTTCGAGAGTGAAAAGATCAGAGTCTTCCCACCTTGAGGACCTGTTGTATTTCATTGTTTTCTGTAGGAAGTGAAGCCATCTCTTCTGTCTGTGCCGGGCTAGTAACGCGAGAAGAGAATTCTTCTAAAACTTGCGCAGACTGGACAATTGGTTCTTGCGCAAATTGGGCATCTGGTTCTTGCGTAGATTGGGCATTTGGCTCTAGCGCAGAGTGGACAATTGGTTCTTGAGCAGGTTGGGCAATTGGTTCTTGAGCAGGTTGGGCATCTGGTTCTTGTGCAGGTTGGGCATTTGGCTCTAGCGCAGAATGGACAATTGGTTCTTGCGCAGGTTGTGCAATTGGTTCTTGCGCAGCCGTGGGCGTCTCTTTTGCAGTATTGCGCAATCGAAGAATGACGACCTTGGAAGATCGTTTGCTTTTGCACAGGGTGCTCAAAAGGCTTGCTTGGTCCGGCGTAAGGGACATGTCGTAGTTTGAAGCAAGTCCCTTTCTTATAAAATAATATGTAGCCAGAGCCAAAATCTCCTTTGGGGTTTTTGCAAGCTTGAACGCAAAACAAGGCTTTGCTTTTTCCAGAATTTCGTCAACGATATGGATACCGTCAGGCTCGCCATCCAGGCGGTAAGAGTGAAATATGAGTGTCTGTGTGGTCCTTGTGAGGTAAATCCAAACATCAGCCCTTCTCTCCTTCACCCTGCCGTATTTCATTGCCAAAGGTAGGGCCAGTTCAATCTCTTTCTGGTCCTGCCAAAACACTCTGTGAAAGGGCAGGCGTGCATATGCATCTTGACTTTTGTGCGGTCCCTGGGAGGCCCCTGCAGCGTTTGTAGCCTCGGGGGTAGCGCTTGTAGCTGGAGTAGGTGGATCGCTCGTAGCGGGCTCGGATTCCTGGGGTGATGACATAGGGAATAAGGGCCAATGGTACCGAAAAGGTAGGCGGGGGACGCAATGAAAGAGAGAGTGGGTGGAACGAGCGATACAACTGTGAGCAAGGTTCGAGCCACAACACCAGACACGTTTAGCGAGAACGCGCTAACACGTGACTAACAAAACCTAACCTTGGAAGCAACTATATCGCAAGTGAGAGACACGAGAGAGAAAGATTGTCGAAAAGGCGGTACTCGGGATCTTCGAAACCCCATTGTGCGATATAGAGCATCTCCAAAGTTGTGACCAGGATGTTCTTTCGACCGCGATTGTTTGCCGTCATTACGTCATTATCCGACATGGTTGGCATGGCAACTCGGCGCTTTCGCGGTCCCTAGTATCTGCAACATGTCTAAGAGTTCATGTGCTGATCTTCAAACTACTTCAGGTCAAACGAAACTGCCCTTTGCAATACGGTATATCCAGCAAGTATCAATGTTCAATCACTTCAAAAAAGTGCACAAATGTCTTCGCAGCATTACCCAGGTGACATTCATAAACTACGACTGTCTCAGCACCCGTCTGACCTTCCACTTTACAACTCTGTCACAGAGACCACAACGCATACTTCCCCTGTTTTCACATATCGCCCGAATACCCTCTACGTCCGTCCTTCCCCCCCCCCCCCCCCCTAGGCACCAAGATAGTGTATCGGCCCTAGCCCTATGGCAATCGCTTAGTCTCCATCCTGCGGCCTGCATCGAAGCCAAACTCAACCTGCTCGTCCTCGTCCAGTAGGCTCTTGGGTTTTTGCTCTTCATTGCACATACGAGGCTGCTAAGAAGGGAGGTGGAAATGTGAGGTGGAAACAAAAGCAAAAAGGTGCGAGTATGGTCTGTGAAGATTTTCTCTTATATATGGGCCAGCGAGTTTGCTAGTCCCTTTGGAGTGATTCACTGCTTATCTCGCTATCGGATTACGCATTCTCTCATACCCTGCCCTGACGCCCAATGCTACTGCAAAAGCTGATAGACGAAATGTTTAGTCCATGTGACCAGAAAACGTGACCTGCAAAAGGGAAAAAGGGAATTGCAGAATGACAAGACTCCGATGCTGACTTTGCCTCAGTCCTGCCTCTGTCGCTTTGCAGGCCGAGTGCGCTCGAATTCTCTGCCCAGTGCGAAAGTATCAGCACGCGTCATGTTCTTGAAAACATCTTCGTATTGCGCAACGATCTTGGTCTTTTCCTCCCGATTCTTGCTACGCTCCTGCTCCAGCTTCTGAAACTTGTTATCAAGCTCGACACGAGATTCTTTCAATGCTAATAGCTGTTTGTCTATGTCGGTGGCGACTACATCGAGCTCTGCTTCTTTGCTTCGGAGACCGTTGAGAACGTTGACCTTGTCGATATGCGAAGGCTCAAATCGCTACAACCATCAGTATCGCGAAAAACAATGTAACATGCAACATCGCTCTTGTTGAACTTACAGGGCGTGAGGCCTTTGGTGTCAAGATCACAAGTGAAAACTCGCTTCTGGGCGAACATGCAGCCTCGTCTGGGTCACCCAACAAAGTCACAGAGTCCGAGAGCGGCTCTCTGAAGGGCATCTCGGTCTCTGACTGCTTCTTGAACTCGGTGCACGCATTCTTTAGTCCATCCAGCATACCCCGGCTGATGTACATCTCAACCTGTAGCTCCTCCACATCGCCCTTTTGACTAGCCAGCTTCTCTAGGAAGTAGTATTTCGCGAGCGATTCGTACTTTGCCCTGGAGCCTCTCTTGAACTTGAAGGCCGGCGCGATTTCCATCATCATGGTACTGATGTTTTCGTTGGCGAACCGGTTGCAAGTTCCGCTCGTCGCATCATAGGACTGGAACTGTAATTCTGCAGGCCCATTGTTCTCCCTAGGCGGATACAGTAGTACCCATATTCTCTCTTGACGACCGGTAGACTTGTCCTGGATGGTACCGAACAGGAACATGAACGAGATAGCAAAGCGCTCGTGGGTTTGAGGTGAAGCGACGACATAATCTAGAGGCGTATAAACCAACGTAGATGCGGTCGGCTCTCCCAAAAGCTCGCGGAGTCGAGCCAGATTAGCTGACGCGACAGCCATGGTGCTACGTCTATGTGTACTGTCAATGAAACGTCCATCTGAGAGTCATACCTAATATACTTGAAAGGATACCTACCTGTTGCGAGCACCAGCTTTGATACTGGCGCTATGATTACGACCAAGGAAAGTGAACAGCGCGGGGCGGAGGAGTATGCAGGCGTCTAATCTCAAAGTAAGTGCAGGATGACGAGAGTTATTTGACTAGACAACCCAAAACAACAATGAAGACGCGTCGAGGAATCGCGACTTAACACGCACGTCTTGGCAAACACTTTACTTGCTGCAAACGGCGCCATATATCCTGCTGCCTACAGTGCAAACGCTTGAATGTTAGGTATGAGATTTCTAGGTATAGCGAAGTCATCTTGACACGCTACCATTACACGTTTGTGACCTCCTCAAATTCACCCACGCCTGTGATATAATGGCAGGACCGTCTTCCAGAGAAAACGCTCACCATTTCCTGATCGTCTTCATTTTCTTCCTGTATAGCGAACAGTCGAGACTTATATCGGTACTCTGCAATTTTAGTAGCCTCTGTCTCGCCTCTGTCTCGGACCATACTGGAGTAGTCGCCCAACAAACTTTGCAGAAACTCCTGGTCCGAGCCTTGATTCTCCATCACTTCCTCAGTATCGTAGAGTTTAGAAATTGGCTTAATCTTTACAATACCAGAACGGTTAGTGTAGCTAGCTTGTCGACAACGATTAGAGGTTTCGGCTACACACTGTCTTTAACTTCTCGACAAATATCTAGTTGATTAGTGTAAAGTCATCTGTGAGTCCCTGGTGCTTAGCCTCGTGTGATTTGTGTGGGTCATGCAGCAGTACGATTTAACAAGTCGGTTTTCCTTTGCGTGACCACTCTTTTTTTTTTTGCAAGCAAACGTTAGCCCTTTATGTGCCAATACAAAAACACTGTTCTGCCTTGGATTACATTAATCACATTTTCAGTGGAATTCAGGTAACATAGCAGGATATCAGTCAACCAGTGCTTCTTCCAGCACGTTCATCAATACTTTCACAAGCCTTGTGGATCTCCAACTATGTTTTGCGCATATTCTCAATCTGCAATATCGCTAACCTGTTCGCATCTTGAACACATCTAGCTATCTAGCTCGTGTAGCAAGAGACAGCCATATGTCATACACTGTGAGTTCAAATCAAGCTATTCGATTACATCAAAGATACATCCCTCATGAGAAATTCTTCATCACCAATCACGGTTGCATAGGTATATCTGCCCAAGGAATGATATCATTATCAGAATAGCTATAAACATGCGACTATTGTACACGGAACCAATACCTGAAGGTAAGAGAACTTATGAGATCCTAGGGGCAGGTATAATTGAGGGATCTAGTTCATTCAGCCCACGAACACCGCATGGATCTCTGAGACGCTCACAGTGCGCCGTTTACCAAAGCTGGCAAGTGGGCTCCTTGACCTTGCACTGGAAACTTTCCCTAAACTCCCGGGAGTTCGCCATCGTACCCAGGATTCTCGCCCACTTGGGTGCGTGCGGATCCGTGTAGATGCGATTGATCGCGGTATCCTTCCGAGTCTTGCCACACCACCAGTTGCTATAGCTGACAAAGAACATTTGCTCTTGAGTAAAGTGATCTAGACCAGGAAGGTCCTTGTTGGGCGTCTCGCCTGAACGACGCTTCCAGGCTTGGAAAGATGCCGACAGACCGCCTGCATCGGCAATGTTCTCGCCAAGTGTAAGACGGCCGTTGACGTGCAGTGGCTTGTCATCTGGGCCTGGAACTGTAAAGTTGGAGTATTGGTCGACGAAACATTCAGTCTTCTTCTTGAAGGCATCTACCGTAGACTTTGACCACCAGTCTGTGTAGTTGCCATTCTGATCGTAGTGTCGTCCCGTACTATCGAACGCATGGCTAAGCTCGTGACCAGCGACAGAGCCGAAAGCGCCGTAGGACATGTATGCGGGGACGTTGACGTCGAAGACAGGGAACTGCATGATGCCTGCGGGGAAGACGATTTCGTTTCCAGGAGGGTTGTAATATGCGTTGACTATAATGTGATTAGTACATGCACCATACGCAGAAGGATAGGGGCTGCTTGCCTGTTGGGACAGTCATTCCCCACTGGTCGCGGTCAACAGGCTTGCCGAGGGCGGACCACTCGTCCTTGACAGCGAAGCGGCGCATGGCGAGCGCATTGGCAAAGAATGCATCCGAAGAGACGTTGACAGACTCATAGTAGTTCTCGAGTGTAGAGGGATCCATGATATCCGGGCTTTTGGTGGGGTAACCAATCTTCTGTACGATATTGTGGACTTTCTCAACGGCCTTCTTCGTGGTATCTTCATCCATCCATTCAGCAGCGTTCAGCTTCTTCGCAAACTCGGTCTTGATGTCCGTAATGATGGTATCACCAAAACTCTTCGCCTCAGCTGAGAACGCCTTCTCGACGAAGAAACGGCTCAAGATCCACCCCAAGCCGCCGTCAACATGGCTGACACAGCTGCGCCATCGCTCGGGGGCGGAATCAGGATCCTGCACATGTTAGAGTGGGAAAAGTGACACTGGTAGATGTGGAGAGAAAACGTACCTTGCCGGCAAGCACATTGACAAAGCGACGGTAGGGCTTGACAGCGTCCGCATCAACATAAGAGGAAAAGGACTGCACGGCTTTCCAGACAAAGTAGCTCTGGAGCACATTTGCAGGTGTGGCAGCAAAAATGGTTGACAGATCCTTGAGATAGTATGGAGTCATCACAATGACACGCTCGATCTTAGTACCCTCGGGGGCTTGGCCTGCAAGGAATGACTTGAGCTCGATTTCTGGAGCGATTGCGGCCGCTTCATCAATGAGCATCGGGTTGTAGTACTTCTATAAGCTTGTCAGCACTGCAGGTATAACGGTAGGGAGCGGTGGTTGGGATGAGTGTAGCGTCATGACGGTTACGTCTTGGGCCATGCAAATGTAGTTACGATGTGACTTACTGTAACATCCTCGCGGTCTTCTTCGCTTGGAGACGCAGCTGCAAGCTTCTTCTCAAGATCAATGATACCTGAGAAGGTGTTCTTGTCTTGATCCGGGTATAGAGCGCTCAATACTTCAATGGCCACATTGCGGTACTTCTCCACCAGCTTCTCGTCCTCGTAGCGTTCCTTGGATGGCAGGCCAAAGCTGTAAGGCGCACTGACTGATACGACAACAGTATCTGGGTCGGTGTCGTCGGCGCCAGTACCAGCTGCGACAAGGCCCGTCACACCATACTTTGCCAAAAGAAGAATTGCATCCTTGATAGAGTGGCCGGAGTCGGTTCCAGCAGCCGGGTACGTATTCTTGATCTCGTCCAAGACCTTGATGAGTGGCTCAGCGCCGATGCTTTTGATCTTATCTTCATTGAGACAGGCATTGTATGCTGCCTTCATCTTCTCAAAGTTCTCCTCATCCGCTGACTTTGCAACTGACATTAGTTGCATGGGCGAAAAATAGGAGTGCTGGGCAACGATTAGAGCGTGTCATGATAGTTGTCATCTGCTCCTTACTTGAGAGTCCTTTGGGTACGGTGCCTCGAGGATGTGGCGAAGCAGCATCTGCGAGTTCTCAGACATGATGGTCCCCGTGAAGGCATCACCCTGGTCTGCGCGTAGGTCATGACGATCTCTCCAGCCGCCGCATACAAGCTCTTCAAAGTCATCGCATGGGTCAAGCTCTTTGTACTGAGGCGAAAGGTTGTAAAGAATTTCGGACGCGGCATGCACACAGGCTGGGGTTAAGCATAGCTCGCTCTCATCATCGAATACGGCAGTAGGCTCGTAACCCACTGAAGACGTGTTAGTCACGACACGCAGCTGTTTTGTTCATGAACGGACCTTGCGGAAGGCCATAGAGAATGAGTGTGGCTGTCGCCGCGATGGCGAACAGCCTTCCCATGGCTTGACGTTTGGAGTGGCGTTGCATTGGGTCTAGCTGCACCCTTGCAGGGGCAGACGCGATGAGCTGCGCCTTCTCGGACATTTGGAAGAATCGATAGGGATGCCTTGGGATGAGTGTTTGTCTTCTGGCAGCTAGAGATGGAAGAGACGATGTCAGCCAGCTGAGCACCGAGATGCGATGACGGCGGAAGAAGTAGCTGATGATGGCGGTGGCTAGATGCGGAGATCCGGGGTGCAGCTGACGCTTGTTGTCGCGGAAACGCTAGTACGGGACCTTGCAGGCAAATGACTCGTGTGCCTTGGACGTCATCCCATGCACGCCACCTTTCCATCGACCGCCCATTGTTGGATAAGCACATTGTGGCTCAGTCCATCTTCGTCCAAAAGGAAACAATTTCCAAGCTTGGAGGAGTGCAATCAGGCAGCCGTCATCCATGCTTCACTCTGACGCTCATCTCCCTGAGAGGTGTCATGACATCACCACGAATCGACAGTCGTGGGAGTGCAAAATGCTGTCTAGACTGATCATGCCTAGACAAACAACAGTCGTGTGCTTGCGAGCCTCCGTACCCGTGAGTTAGTGGCACGTGAGTAACTGATAACTTCTGTGCTGCAGCATGTCACGTGGCCACATGGTCAAATCTATGACCTAAACCCCCAGCCATTTCTCACCAAGAAGAGGCTACAGGTGCGTTTACTGCTTGAAAGTCACGGGACCCTGGTTACCCCCCCTAAGTCTATCGAGACTTCATGTATTCCAACCTTTTGATTGGACATTACGGCATTGTTGCAAGTTGCAGCTTCCATCTCTGAATGGTAGTTGTACATGACTGGCTCGGGCACACCTTTACAGCCGATATATCCCGAGGGCAGAAATTTGCGTTCATCTAAAGGATGGTTTAGCACACAGGATCTGCGAACAAGGAAAACAGGTGTCGATTGGTCGTGGGGGTCGTGTGGGGGGGGGGGATCGCGTAGGCGGTCCGGTGCGTTTACCTCGGCACACTGTTGGGCGGCGCCATCACTCATCAACCATCAGCTCGATACCCTGACCGTTTGCAACTCAACCTTCCGTCCTCAGCGCAAATTCGGTCTACCAATATGGCTTTGGACTTCTCGCAATACGGCGGTCCTTCTGAGGAATGGCTGGCCGTTGAAAAGACTCTCCCTGCGTCCACGCACGACCTCACAATGGATCCTGTGGTCCTCAGAACCGCAGTGAACGCTGAGCGACAAAGTAAAGCAGCCGAGGCGATGAAGCTTTTCGCTCCACATGTTCACGTCAAGGATTATAGCATCCCCACACGCGACGGCTCCACCATCGAAGCTCGAACTTACCGGTCCGTAAAGAAGGACATGGCCGAGAGGCTCCCAGTATATATGTACCTGCATGGTGGAGGCTTCCTCTTTGGTACGTTGGGTAGCGAGGATCCGCTATGTGCCCAAACCGCGATCAATACCGGCACCGTGGTGCTGAACGTCAACTATCGACACACGCCTGAACATAGCTTTCCCACTGCCTGGTACGATTCGCAAGATGCACTCGCATGGCTGCACAGCAACATGGACGCAATCGGAGGTGATGCGTCCAAGGTTGTTGTAGGCGGAGTCTCAGCAGGTGCTCAACTGGCAGCCTCTCTCACGCTAGAGCAGCATCTGGGAAAGAGTGAGGTCACCAAAGACCTTCCCAAGCTGGCTGGTCAAATCCTTATTATCCCTCCTCTCGCTGCCATGACTACATACGACCAAGGCCCCGGTAAAAAGCTCAAGTCGTCGTCGTACACGGAAAACGAACACGCCCCGATCCTGCCAAAGAAGATTGTCGAATTCTTCACGTCCCTTTTGAAAGCCGGCCATCCGGATTTGAAAGACACCAAGCTCAACATAGTCAATGCTACCGAAGAAGAGGTCAAGGGTCTGCCACCTACTGTGTTTGGCATTGCTGGCCTGGATCCACTGCGCGACGAAGGACTACTGTATGCGAAGCTTCTTTCCGAGGCAAACGTCCCAACCGAAACCACGCTGTTCAAAGGCGTGCCGCATGGTCATAGGCGGTTTGGGAAGGCGCTCAAGGCATCTGAGCATTGGGATAACTGTGTCGACGAGGGAATCCTTTGGGTACTTTCCAAGCCAAAAGCCACTGGCAAGTTCGAGGTCAAGTTGCCATAGATTATAGATTGAGAAATTTTGAATAGTTGGACGTGTTGTAGCAACCTGAGTGGCTGATATCTTATGTCGATATGAGAGTACCAGACCGGCTAGAAGATATAGTCAGAAATTAGGAACGAGGAGAGGGCAACGGTGCGGGCGGATACGAGTGGGTGCTGCTTATGGATTAACACATACATTTCTCAGGAAAGAGATCATGTCTGATCTCTGCTCCGGGAGGCCAGGGTGTGATTCGTGCATGGTATGCTTTATTGGCGGACCAAACGATATTGGGACGGGTCAAGATGCAAGTGCGGCTTTACATTTGTGGCTATGCATTGTAGCGTCAGCCAAGGCTAGCCACGTGCAGGTGTGCGCTGCTAAACCCACGGCTTCCGAAGCTACCAACTTACCATGTACTCGCATTCTCCGACACCGGACATGTTGGCACGTTTGCAGCGACCAGCAGGGACGGCCAAGGTCGACTTGCTTGACCGTGGCTTCGCGACAGGTGGCAGACGTCTCTACCCAGCTGTCGTGCTGAGCGGAAGGGAAAGGCGAAGACCGGTCCAAGGCAGGCCAGGCACACTTGCTGCGCAATACCTACCGTACCTAGATGCACCATTCCCCGCCTACTACGTTTCGCAAAGCACAAGAACAATACCAAGTCTCTCCCAAGCCGGCGCTCCACACGTGCAATGCCAGAGTCGTCTCCAGCCCGGCTGGAGCCTCCTCAACCAATGTCCAGGAACGCGCAAACGTCTAATCCGCAAACGAGCAAGTTCGGTTCGCTAGAGAAGGGCTATTAATAAACAAGACACTACCGGTACGCGGGCGTTGCTGGGTTACTGTTAGGTTGCAAGCCCTGCAGCTGATTGAGCGGCGGGCGGCGTTGGGCGCGCAGGTGGGGGGGAGACGCGAGGCTCAAGTTCGCTGCCTTGTCGGACGGTCGGCGTACCCACACACCAGCTGAGGCTGAGACTTGAAAGTGTCTGACGTTTTGCATTGGAATCAAAGGACGGGCCTTGCTAGCGCATTTACACACACACACACGCTCGTTTTGCACACTTCCCCTAATCATCTGGAAAGACGACTTTCTCCTTCTCCTTTCATTCCCTTTCTGTGTTGGAGACGAACGAACGAATGAACGAGACAAAGACGTAGACTAGATTAGACGGAAGACGGAATACATAGCTATCGCGGCAGCAACCGGAAACCCACCCACGACTCGTATTCGACCGACGCCCACTCTTTCGTTCCGCCACCACGCCTCCTCCGCAGGGCTGAAGCCGAGACCGAGACGGCTTGTTTACCTCTCTCGCTCTCACCTCTTCCAACAACCACAACAAACAGCACCAACATTCGTGGACCCGCAGAAAGCAGCAGCGTAAGACACGTTAGCGGAGGTTGAAAGCAAACATGCCAACGATGCGGATACCACAGTCGTATATCCAGAAGTGCAAGGTAGTGGCGCATGTCTTCCAGGCCATCTTTGTCTTCATAGCCGCCTGTTTAACCATAGCCGTTATGACGAAACAGGGAGATGTCGGGGGTGCTACGAATTTCTTCTTTGCAATGGTACGTTGACCTATTTGTCTCGCAGATGAATGAGTGAGTGGGAGGGAGAGAGAACAAGGCTGATCAACTTGTCACAGTGCTTCGTTTCCATACCCGCCATCATCTACCTCACAATGGTTCCCATGTGGTCGCGCGCCCAACGCTTCGCCTCGGCCTACGCCTTCCTCGCCGTTGACGCCCTGTACACAATCCTCTGGTTCGCCGCCTTCATTTCGGTTGCCGTATGGAACTCAAAGGGCATCCGGGAAGGCGCAGAAAAGGCAAAGATACCAGATGACCAAAAGAACTGCACCACCTTCCTCTTCGGCGATGCCGCAAAATGCGCCGTCAGCAAGGCCGCTGTAGGCGTAGGTGTCATGGTCTTGTACGTACCTGCAAACATGTCCAAATCTCCATGCCCTCCCAAAGCTAACCCAAACCCCCCCCCCTCATCTAGCATCTTCTTCGCTATGACGACTGGCGTATCAGGCTACTACCTCCACAAATACCTCCGCGAAGGCAAAATGCCCTACCAATCCTCGTCGACAAACCCCTTTTATGAAACCGGCGACTCGTCCTACAACCCTGCCGGCGCCACAGACAACGCAAAAGACACAACCTGGAGCACCGAAATCGAAACCGCACACGGCCGCGACTCGTCGGATTCAGTCGATGACCGCCGCACCGAACACGGTGGAAACCAGCAGGAGGATGAGTATGCGCTGCTGCATTCCACCGATACAGACGAGGGACGGCATCCAGGACGCCCGCTGAGCTGGGGCGAGGAAAGGAATGCGAGCGTGTATGGTGGTGCTAGTGTGGTGGGCAGCATGGGCGGGAGGACGGTGCCGCCGTATGCGGATTATAGTGTGGAGAGGAGGGGTAGTATTGCCGCGGGCGTGGATGCGTTGAGTCCTGGCGGTTACGACGAGTTTAGACGAGATGCAGCAGGCGGGATTGATAGGGCGGCCAGTCACAGTGGAAGCGGGTATAGTTTTAGTGGTGGACCCGGTCGATGATGAGAAAGAAGACTTGGAAAAAGAAAAAATGTCAGAAAAAAAGAAAGGAGGCTCGATCTGTTGTATATATGGAAGCGCTACATTGTTTATGATTTTACATGGCCGTCTTTTTTCTTCTCAGTCCTTTTTCATTGGCGCATCGTGGCATACTTGGGGTGTTTTGTTTGGTCTTGCGTACTTAGCGAACTTGTGAGCATGTATATTATTTTCTATACATAACTATAGAAATACATGTATATATATACATGCAGATCTTCTCATCCTCTTGGCCTCTCTCTCTTTCTCTTTCTCTCCTTTTTTCTGTCCTGTCCTGTCCTGTCCTGTCCTGTCCTCTATCATAACAGGTTGATCCAACTGTCTAGGTCAATATCAGATGGAAACGCTCTACAATGAGTTTACAACCTCGTCCTCTTTCTCTTCCTTCTCTTCCTCCTCCTCCATCATTCCTACCCTTCCCACAAAAGACAGGGCGCCAAACCCATCAGGCCCAAACTACGCTCCCACCCCGCAGTGGAGACTAAGCTCCACAGCCAGCGAGCACGTCCCGCATCGCCATAACGGCTAATGATGCTATTCCCGGGTGCCCATGAGAACTTGCGTCGATCGCAAATGGTATCGAGCTTATTGCAACGTTGCGTTGTCCATGTTCATACATGACCAATATCAAATGCTTGTTGGGTTTTAGGCGCCTGGGCCGCCAAAAGTGTTTGTATTTCGGGGCCTGGGGGAAAAGAAGTTCATTCGTGGCAGCCTTGCTTGCTCTTGCCACCTACAACTCATCCAATCCACCCCGGAAGATAGCCGTCCTGCATCTGCATGGCGGCAGGCTCGGTTGCGTAGTTGAAGGGATCACCCCAGAAACCCTGGATTGGTCAGCTCAGACATGATCATCCACTACTTCACTCCCATTTGCACTTACAAAGTCGAATTCGGGAATGACGTCAGCGTTTGGAAGCACGTCTCCAGCAATGTTGTTGATGTTGCTCAGATTAAAATCATCCCAACATGGCGCCTGACTGTGCGTGGATTGCACATTTTGCATCAACTCAGGCTGGGGCTGCATTGCAGGTGGTAGCGGCGGTTGTGCAGACTGTGCCGGTTGATCGTAGGATGCAGCAAATCTTGGGTAGGTGTAGTCTCCGGCAGTTCGTACTTCTGCGAATACGCTTTTAGATGTGGATGACTCCAAAGGCGGGCCCATATAGCCACTTGGTTTGGGGGATGAGCTGTGTTCGGCTATGGCCTTGTCAATCATATTCTTCACCGCCTGCCATGCTTTGGCGCTGTTGTTTTCTCGGAGAAGGCGCGACATCTGTAGTGCTCTCAAGGCACGTTGTCGCTCTGGTACGTCGAACAGTGGGTTACGGAGCTCTGACAGAATATGCATGATAGCCTGGAAGGAAGCGATACCTCCTTTTGAAATCAGCTTCTAGTCGCCACGACAGTATGTTGTTGGACCTACTAATATGCCATTGGAACCGAGCCGCGTCAATGTCTGCCGCCGCAACATTCATTGCCTCTACACAACTAATAGACTTTTCAAATATCCTATACTGGTCAGCCAGTGCAACGAACTCTTGCACATTCGAACAATCAAAACACGTACGATCGGCGAATGTCATTTGTAAAAACAACATCACGGTAAGCGCGCGGCATTCGGAGCCAGAACAGCAAGTAAGCGCGCCATTCCAGTAGCGATGCAAGGCCCAGTGTTAACCTCTGCATGGGTACATCCGGGTTGAGATGCTGTAAATACTTTCGCTGATTCTCCTCATGAAACTCATCAAGCATGACTTTGATCTGCTCGTAGAGATTTCGTAGCTCCCGTGCTGGGTCTGGCCGAGAGGTTCCACTCAGCCCAGAGTCGAGCATACGTCGTTCCAGGCGGTATGTACTTTGAATGATTCGGCGCAGTGCTCGCATCCCGTTGAAACGTACTATCTGGAACGTCATGAGTGTAAACTTGCCCTCGTCGTATGGCGCCAGACCAGGGCTCGCACCCTCTACGAGGTCCTCATCATCAATGTTGCGTGGGAACAGCGTCGTGTAGAAATCTTCTGTGATGCTCGGCTCTTGGCCTTTACACTCGGCTGCCCGGAATTCCAAATGACCGAGTTGGTGCCACACACGGCGACGTTGCTCGATAGTGATGACATCCATTGATCCCGTGGGAAACAGAGATGGATCTCGGTGCAGGCCTTGGTTGAGTGCGATGCGAAAAGCTATGCCAATCAATACCCACGCTTTGCCTATGAATGTCTGTTAGCTTTGAACACCAAAAGACGCTACAGTAGACTTACCCATTTCTTCTTCTCTTGTGATACAACTCAACCATACCACGAATGCTTGAAGTATTTCCAGGTCCGATGTTGTCAAGTAGTTTTCTCGAGCAAGCGATATCTCAATGCCCAACTGGAATCGATCCAGAAGGTCTTCTTTGCTCTCACCAAACTTGTCCCCTATAGCCTTTGAGGACAAGGCATTGATTGCAGAGAAGTAGATGGCAAACGCCATAGGATGCGCTTCAAGGTTATATGAGGTGAACCTGCGAGTCACCGTCGGTGTATGCGTGACCCTGACCATCGGGTCAACATTGCTAAAATAGATTTCCAGCAAGAAGTCGCGCTGCTCTTGTGTGTTGGGTAGTAAGTTCTCTAGGTTGGAGCCAGAAGCTGCGCGGCCCAGGGAGAGTAGGTCAACAAGGCTGTTTTGTGGAATTTCCTTCTTCTCTTCATCTGTTCTATCGCCGAGCAAAGCTTTAATGTCTTGGATCTATGATCAGGTCAACACCATGACAACTGTGAGCAGCAGGACAACAACGAAAATACGGGAGAAGCCGTATCATGGCCGTCTTCCTGGCAGAGCAGAGACATGACTCAAAATCTCGACAATGCAGAGCTATCGGAATTCGGCACTCACCTCATCAGCAAGCAAGGCAAAGTGCAGAGAAGACACAAACTGGGCCTGCCCACCGTTCAACAACAGGGTCCCGTCGCCGTCATCAGAAGCTATTCCGGCGCCGTGGGACGTTTGGCTGTTGGATGATGGAGTCAAGGGCTCGTCTCTCTTCTCATACTCAGCGCTGGATCGCACGGATGATGCAGCATTCGGCCCTTGTCCAGTAACGGCTCTTTCTAGGAGATACTCGAGTCTGTCCAGCCTCGCCTGCACGTCACTGGACTTTGCACTCTTTCCCTGTTCCGTGACGGCCGGCTTCGAGATTCTTCCGGTAGTAGTCGTTGGCTGTGCCTGATCTGTCCAGGTACAGACATGGTTTCCACGAGTACACGAGCCACAAACGGGGTGGACATGGTCACACTTGACCTTTCTTCGTCGACATGTCAGGCACGAAGAGATGACCCTGAGGCGTCCTCCGCCGACTTTTGTTTCAACCATGCTCGGATGCAGTGTGTGAGTGTCGGATACTTGAAGATTTTCGATACTGTAGATCGGGTCCACGGGCAAGAAATCGCTCCGCTGCAACCCCGAATCCTGATGCGCTCTACGCCCCACTCCTGGCATAACGCGTTGCCGGTTTGGGCCTTAGTGACGATCATCAGCCTCGCTGTTCCGAGCCTGTTCCGAGACGACTCGTGTATGCGTCAGGGACGAGCAACTTCTACCACGAAATTCTTTTCCACACAGCATACTGAAAGCCGGGAGTAGTTTTGCCAGTCTTTCGGCAAGGCCGCGGCTAGCGGTTTGGGCTCGGATGGTTAGACTAACAAACATGGTGCAGGAACGCACCGTCACTAATGATTGTACTCTTCACTCCCAGCTGCCGTGCACGGTTCCTACGGTTTTGCAATGCCTCGTCAGCTAGTGACGTTTATTGTTTCAATGTAAGCATTGGGATATATTCTGCAATATGCATGATCAGGGCCTTGTCCCGATGTCCGCTGGCCTTCCTTTACGTCAGGTTTACAGTTTACATGCTGATTCGATAACTGATAGCTCCAAGAAAACACGAAAGTGAACTAGGAATTTTCTCTTTACGAACAACAATGTATACTACTAACAACCACCCGCACATCTTTCCAGAGTAGACGTAGTTGTTGTTTGAATTGAGAGATAGGAGCCGACTAGTGTCCGGATGGATGAGTGATTGAGGACTATCGGATACTCCGACTCAAGAGCTGACAACGAGCTGAATACAACAATATTCCTGGACCCACCATCGTACAGAAGTCGCAAAGGATTGGAGGTCCAAGGTCATGGCTGTTCTGGCTTGCGATAGGTATTATCAGCATAGTGGCAATCGGTGCCTCAGTTGGTGGCTCCATACCGGCGTAAGGAAGCGGTATTGTTGTACAGCCATGGTTGGCCCAGAGGTGCGCACGTTGGTACATGTGCCTTTTCTCGGCCATTGTGCTAACTGGCAGAAAGCTAGCAGACGAATTTAGTGCTGGCCAGCTCGAGGGGTTGGATTGGGACGTTGGGACCAGCGCAACATCCTCAGCTACATGCTTGGCGACGCCCAATCCGTCTTCTCTTGTGACCGCAGACTGTCCCTCGAGCAATGGCACGTCCTTTGTATTTACACCTCAATACTCCCGGCGGTAATCCAGACCAATACAACCTTGTCAAATGCTACGGCATTGACACACACGGAGGAGATCTGGTCGAGGCTTTTATTGGAGACATGGATATAAAGGATAGGCCCAAGTGTATCTTGACGTCGTTCAAATGTGAACAGACTGCCGCCGGGTAATTGGTGGGCCATGGGCTAGCTGCTGCAATGAGGGCAAGGATGACCTGGCTGGGGGCGGGCGGGTGACGACGTTGGAAGCCGTGTGGATATGGTTTGAAAGGCGTCCGCCGTCAGAGTTTGCGTGTCCTCGGCGTGATTCTCTAGGCTGGTTCAAGACGTAGGGGCGTGAGCAAGGTTCAGAAGAGTGTGGAGGCGGGCATCCCGCGTGCTGGTCCGAGCACTGTGAATACGGCGGCGATTGGGGATTGCGCATACGACGGCCGTCCTCGTCAGCATGCCACAGCAGCGAGGTTTCAGCTTCACGATACCAAAGAGGCGGAGACATGGCCCCTAGGTTATCCGCCGCGTTCGGGCGTGACAGGCGTGTGCGCTAAGTAAGCGAAGCTGGCGAGCCTCTTTCTTTGGTTCTTTCGTAATCCGAATTCAATCAAATCCCCGCGCTGCATGGGGCGTGCGTGTGATTGCAGCTCGTCCCGTGGGGTTTCTGGCTCTGAGTGGTCGAATCCCAACCGCCAGGACTTCCTATCGCGGCGAGGCTGGGCCAAGAGAGCATCGAAGCTTGCCTTCGTTTCATCATAGGGTGCGGTGCGGTGCCGGCAGAGGGGCTGTCCACCAACCTCCTCAGGTCCCCCGAGCTCTCCTCTACAGCCGTCCCCCGTCGCCTTCGCCGTCGCCGCCGGCCCCGCTGCAAGAGTCCCGGCAGCTGCTGTTCAAGCGTGAGGGTGCGGAGACGATTAAGCGCATACTAGCAAGACAGGATGATCGGTCCGCGTTGAGATGGCGACTCTATCACCTGGTACGTGTGCGTGTTGAGAGGCTATTGGAGATGCAGCTTGGGAGTAGCGCACTGACCGGTCCGCATGTAGACGTTCGCGACTCGACGCTCAAGTCTCTCAAGCTGACCTGCCCCTCTGCCGAAGGTATCCAAGAGCCGCCGTCGCCATCGACTAGTGACGACTCGCCTGACATGGAGCGACAAGCCTACCCGTTTCCTGACATGGGCGATGAATGGTCCGACGAGGAAGTCCTGATCCCCAGGCAGAGGCGCAAGCCGCAGTTTATACCACCGCTCAATTTTGAAAAGATCACTGCCCTGTCCGGCGAGACGTCTTCTGCCGGGTCGACTTCGACGTCACCCAGCCCGAACCGGATGGGCGTAAAGGCCAGTCCACTTGTACCGCCCAAGAGCCCCTCGCGGCCGGACGCGTCGAGAGGGAACAGCCAGGACGACTTGATACAGCGCTTCTACCAAGTCACAAAAGAGCGAGACGCGCTGCGCAAGGAGTTGCAGAGGCGGAGTGTGGGAGTCAGCGGCATGCCCGCACGAGGCTCCATGGTAGCCCGGTCAGAAGAGAACGCGCTGATTGAGGAGTTGCAGGCATTGCGCTACGAAATACGAGTATGGAGCGAGGAGTACTTCAGCGGTCCCCTCAAGACCTCAAGCAAACGACCGCATCTGCACAGAGCCAGTGATCTCTTTGCGAACCTCACCGACAACTACCAGACATACCTCAAGCATCCAGAAGAGCGGCCACTTCTCATACAAGCCTATGTGTGGATGAAGTTGCAGCAAAAGATCTTCAACAATTGGAACAAAGGCAGCGGATATGTCTGGGCGGGCAAATTGGGCGACAAGAAGCTACGTGACATCAACGACACACTGAGGAAGGGTAAGCAGCAGTCTTCGGTCTCTTTTTTTTTCCTTTCTTGTCCATGTACAACACTAACAGTACACAGCTGTTCGGAATGAAGCCCAGGCCGAGGAGTACCACCTCTGGCGCTCCATGACCGTAAACCTCCTCGTTCCCCAAGTCGACGGTAAATGGCGCCCCACCTTCGACGCCGCACCCGTCCTAAAACGCATATCCCGCTTCTGCAGCCGCATGCGCCGCAAACTACGCCCCTGGTCCACGCAATCGCTCCGCTCAGGCAAAGAAAAACTCAGTACAATCGTCTCTGCCTCCGTAGCACTCGACCTAAAGATGAAGCGCCAGCTCGCTGATTACCGCTTCGTCACCTTCACCGGCGGCAAGAAGGATCAATACTGGGGCTACGGATACTACGACAGCGAAATGGAAGACGTATATGACGATGACGATGATAACTTGAATGACGGCTATGGCGTTAGTAATATCCGGGGCAGACGCGTCGAACTCGCCCTCGCTCCTGCACTTGAACGGTGCGGAAATGCAAATGGTCATGTGTTTGATCAGAGCTTTATGATGGTGAAAGCGGATGTTAGCTGTAAGAGGCTGGAGAAAGCCAACAAGCAACGGCAGCAGCAGCACCCGCGTGCGAGAAGTAGAGCTAGTACTAGTAGACAGGGAACGGCGGGCGGAAGGAAGAGTAGTGCCACTTTTAGCGCGTTGTGGGGGAAGTAAGTAGTGGGGGAGGGGTGACGTGACGACCTTCTTCCAAGGTTTGTGTGGAGGTCGTTGGTGGTGGTGGTTGTATTACTTTACCCTGTGAGCGTTTCGCTAATACCCTAGCCATTAGTTTTATTTTTGATAACTAATGTTAATGTACAACTCTGCTCTTACCATTAGTTGTGATCTAGGTACCTCCTTTTTATTCTTGCTTGTCACGTGATCCCGCGTAGCTTTTGGCACAAAAACCGTCTCTGTTGCTATTCGCATCATCTGCCACATGATCCGCGACGAGGCCAACGCCTATCCTAGACCGTCAACGCCTGATGCTAAAAAAACGAACCCACGTGCATGCGAACCACATCGCAAAACATGAAACAAGTCCATAACCTAGTAGTCAGACTATGGACGGAGTACCTGCCCCTGCTATAAACAGTCGTCTTAAATTCAGTCTCACATTACTCTCTGACAAGATTTACCCCCGCCTACTTATCTTGAGGTACAACATGCACCTCCCAATCAGCACCATACGGGCCTTTGACCCTCTCGCGCGGTTCATTGTGCAGAAATGGCCCCTGAGCATTCGTCACACCACTCTCTAGGACACCCTTCTTCTGGCCTGTTTGCAAGTACTCCAAGAAGCGAAGTGAAGTATCGATATACTCGTGCAGAGCAACCCTGCTTCCAAGCGTGGTTCCAGTTACCAGTTTCATGATCCACGGAACAATGAGTGGCGCATCGGTACATGAGGGATGTGCAGTACCACTCAAAGTCATGAACCAGCCCTTCTTCAAGTCCTGCACAATCTTCTTCACGACCTGGAAGTGCCAGCCTTGGCCATAAAAGTCTGTTTGTTTCTCAGTCCACTCTCCACTCTGCATAATGAGTATGGGCACGTCGATGTCCTTGTTCAGGTCTCCTGAACCCTTGCCGGGATCTAGCGCAACGCCGCCGTTGATGGGCATGGCTTTTGTTCCAGCCGACTTGAGCGCTTGCATGACGCCGGTCGCTCCGTACGAGTGACCTCCAACTGTGACTGCAGACAGGTTGAGCCGGTTCTTGAACCCGGGTAGAGCATTTCGTGGAGATTCGGGCTTGAGGTTGACAACTGGGGCGTCGCCTGCATTGAGTTGGGCGAAAAGTTTGATTGTCTCACTGATCTCTGCTTCGCGAAAGTTGAGCTGGGCCGCTTTGAGATCGAGTTCATCCATTGGAGGTTTGGCCTCGAGATCCCCGAGTTTCATGTGCCAGACCTTTCTTTCCGTTCCGTTGGCATGATGAATAATGGTACCGGGTCCACTTCCGTCTCGGTGTTCAACAGCAGCGACAACGTAGCCATGGCTTGCAATGCTTCCAAGGTAATGCGCATAACTCTGGCTCATTCCCGCCATGCCATGAGTGAATACCATACAGGGAAGTTTGCCAATATTATCATCCCGCTTCAACTCCTGGCGTTCCTGCTCCGCTATACCCATAATCTTGCCAAAGCCACCAGCACCGCCATCTTCCCCTAAAATCTTCTCAGCACCAGAGAGTATGGGTGCGTCCACAACACCTGGAATGACGGTGCTTGAACCGAGGAGCCATAGACCGAAGGTGAAAACGGATGATAGTCGTGGTACGCCTGCAAGTCGAGCATAGCCCTCGCCGATGAGCGATACAGGTTGAGGAAGCCACGGTCGTGCCCATGGTCGCTGACTCGGCGGAGCTAGCGGTAGTGATGAAGGATAGTACAATGTGATGGCGAGTGTATTCATTTCGAAAGCCTTCTCTCCGGTGCTCTTCAATACTGCGTCATGGATGACTCTCTTCTCGACTTCCGTCTCAACATCTAGTATGCCAACCTCGTGCGGTCCAGTGTAAGGCGGTAGCGGCGATGTAATTGGAGTTAAACTGAATATAAAAATAAAAAAGAGGACGCCTGCCGATGCGAAGAACAGCAGACGCCGCGGCGTTAGGCGGCCAATCCGGAAGACCATGATGCTTCTATGTAGGTAGCAAAGAAAGCGGATGTTACCGGATGAATTATCCGATTTGTGCGTGAACGCAACGTAAGGTATTCAGAGTTTATGATGTAGTACTACCGGTATGCAAGACCGTCGTGTAGCATGTCGTGAGGTGAGGGTTGCCACCGATGACGTACGTGACCTCGGAGATAAGACTTTTGGCCGCTTGTCTGCAACTGGGCGGAATCAGTCTTCGACCAGCCTAGCGTTTGACTTCACCACAACGATACGTATGTAAAGCAGCTTACAGATTTGGGTTACGCATAGCATAAAACCAATATTTAAGGCTAAGAGCTTATCTTATATACATCTTGCTCAACTCTAAGGCGAATCAAGCTAGCGTATGTATGCCATAACAAAGTGTGAGGAAGGTTAACATAGGGTTATATAAGCCTTTTTAGAGGTAGTATGGCCCCTCCCCCGACTTCTTGTTCAAGATGGCATGGAAACACTGTCGCTAGTCAAGCCATGCGATACTAATGCAGCTAGAATATGTGGCACCTTGTTCGATTTGAAGAAACTAGACTTTTGTAATATTTGGACATTACACAGTGAAATCGTTAAAGCCGCTGCGTACCATGAAGTAATTTGTATTCACTACGAAGCAACAGATAAATCTATGACTGACTGTAACCAGACGCAAGCTGTAGCAATATAGAATTCAATGGGAAGCTAAAGTGAGGGCTAGGCAAGAGGGCCAGTTTATTTATCAAGATTATTGTAGATCTATGTATCATGTAAATCTGTCATGAATACTGTCTCATCTTAGTTCAGACGCAAATTTTACCTCTGTTACCCTATTGGGATGATCTCGCCCCTTGCATATATCAACTCTACGCCAAGAATACACACTATGAAATCTTTGCATGTCTTTGGAGACTTAATCCCTGTATATTACAGCAGTCACATTGTGATTAATTTAAAGGGCTTTAGCACAAGCGATAGGCACAAACACACCGTGCCCATGCCGGGGTGCATAGAAGAAGTAATCATAGTCGCTGGTTTCCAGCTACATTTCTTCATGGGTACTAGATAAACAGTCTAGTTTCTCATCAATTGACTTGTTGAAGTACAGTCGATACTCTCAAGCAAGAGTCCATATAATCGTTCAATATTGGCTATCAGAAGGTATCGTACGCTTGAACTTTACCATGATGATTTGAAGGGCATGTCTCGATGATGTGTGTTTTTGCTATGAAAATTAAATGAGAGGTAAGATACGCAAGATGTCACCTACCTTGATAGGTAGGTGTGACCATGATCATATGACTCAGCTGTTTTCGGGTACAGAAGCCGACAGCCGGAGAGTCAGAGTCATACCTACGCTAGCTCACCTTATACGTTTTCCCACCACCCAACTGCTTGCAATCATCATCATTCAGGATAAGTACTTCCATAGAGCCAACTTCACGTCCTAAAGTACCTAGGTATGGGCCCACCACTTGAGACGCCGAAAGGCACCCGCGATTGGGCGGGAGACGACATCACATTGCGAAACAATGTTTTCGACAAAATCCGCAAAGTCTTTCGGCTGCACGGTGGCGCAG
This sequence comes from Drechslera avenae, assembly GCA_034640345.1. Taxonomy (NCBI): domain Eukaryota; kingdom Fungi; phylum Ascomycota; class Dothideomycetes; order Pleosporales; family Pleosporaceae; genus Drechslera; species Drechslera avenae. Next base: position 196,926 of record JAXRVH010000036.1, read on the forward strand.
AAATAGATACTCCAGCATTCGAACGGAAAAGCTATCTAACCGACAAGTACGGAGAGGACACAAAGCTGATTTATGATCTGGATGAGCAGGGTGGAACGCCGTGTGCCCTGCGCTACGACTTGACTGTCCCATTCGCTCGCTGGCTAGCCATGAGCAACATCCGGACAATCAAGCGCTTCCAGATCGGCAAGGTATATAGACGGGATCAACCTTCTCTGGAAAAAGGACGGATGCGAGAGTTCTTCCAGTGCGACTTTGACTATGCCGGTGGTCAATGTGATTCTATGGTACCGGATGCTGAAGTTCTTTGCATCGCTGCCGAGGTGTTCGAGGCGCTGCAACTGGATGTTGTAATCAAAATCAATCACCGCCTTATCCTGGATGGCCTCTTCTCAGCAGTAGGCGTTCCGGTAACTCTCTTGCGACCCATCAGTTCGGCAGTGGACAAACTGGACAAACTTCCTTGGTCTGAAGTCCAGAAAGAGATGGTGGAAAAGGGACTTGATGTCAGCGTTGCTACCAAACTTGGCGGGTATCTGGAACGAGTCAAGGAGACGGATACCGCTTCAAAACTGACAGTCCTCACATCTGACCCACTTCTTTCGAAGAATACGGACATACAAAAGGGTGTGGGAGAAATGGAGTTGCTCATGGAATACCTGAAGGCGTATGGAATCGCCGACTATGTCCAGTTCAACCTATCGCTCGCCCGCGGACTGGACTATTACACTGGCCTAATCTACGAAGTAGTGGTGCCAGTTAGTAAAACCGGGGTATCTGTCGGTAGTATTGCTGCAGGTGGTCGATACGATAGTCTGGTGTCCATGTTCAGCAACCGCGATATTCCCTGCGTCGGCATATCCTTCGGCATTGACCGCATCTTGACCATACTAAAGGATCGTCAAAAGCCTAAAACCGAAAGAATCGATACCTGGATCGTTATTGCATCGAGCGACAAGGTCCTGGTTAAACAACGCATGGCACTGGCTAGAGAGATGCGCCAAGCTGGGATTAGCGTCGACTTCGACCCCAAAGCTAATAAGAAGTCACGGAAGCAAACGGATATTGCTGAAAAGGGCGCGGCGACTGTGGTATATATAGAAAGAGACGATGCAGCGCCCGAGAGCATACTGCTCAAGATACTCACTCTGCCGAACAAGACCCTCGACAATGCCGGGGTCGTTGACCGAAACGATGTCATCGGTAAAGTAAAAATGCGCCTAGCACAGGCTGAATAGGAGGAGTAGGACGCCTTACCATCACTCGCGCTACTCCATCCTCTTCTAGTCACTTCCCGTCCTTTGACTTCCACATGATCACGCAAGCGATCCCAATTAGGCATCACATGCATATACCCGCGTACCGAGAAGAAAGCACAAAGCTCGATAATCCCATACATACGCACTCCCCAATCGCGCCAGCCGACTGCGGCACCGGCCCGGATAATCTCCATCGGTTTGGCAAACCTACGGCGCCCTTGCCGCATCGGACCTTACACACTATTTGTGCATTAGCCCTAGCTATAAGATTGCATTTAAGACCTCCACTTTGCTACTACTGAGTACTAACGAGCGAGCCGTTCCCGTGAAGCAACCTAGTAGCTGACGCGCATAAGAGACCTTGTTGCGAGCGGATCTGCGTAGGCTTCATGGTAGTTTTTTATTACCCGGGAGATCATGGGAAGCGAGGGGATCCTGAGACTTGGGTAGGTGATGCCATCGGTAGGCCGGGTCGGGATTGGGGTGGGATGGGTGGTGCGTTGCGATAAGAAGGGCCTCTATTGCAGTACCTCCTAGTGTATGCTTGCCCAAAAACTTGGGGGGGGTTTGGGGGGGGGAGTCCCGTTGTCTAATTCCTCGACTGAATTTTACGTTGGAGAGAAAAGACCCATCAGAGAGAGTTTATCACTCTTGAAGATACCCAACTCGCGATAAACAACTGTAGGTGACCTGTTCCGAGCATAAAGTTGCACGATCCCATTCCGTGCACGTGCCGTTCGCGGCCCAACCCCGCAATCCCTACCTCTTATCGTCCCAACAATATAGACATGGTTTGTTTCAAACATGTATCGTCCCCCGACGGCTGCACCCTCTTCGCTTCCCCGCATTCTCTACCAGGTAAGCAAAAGGCCGGACCGTAGATAATTCATTAGCACTTTATGCAGCACAAATAGCGTACTTGAAGAAGTCAGAGTGAATAAATCATCAGGGATACCATGGCCTTGTGAAGAAGGAAGGGATGACATGAAACGCTGAGATGGGATAAGCTGCTTACATAGGTACCTAACAGTCTATTTTGGCAGACAAGGAAGGTCGTCCCTAGGAATTCACAAGTACACGAGCTCATCATCGTATCTAGAAACGATAAACAGCAAGCAACACCTAGTAAAACTAACTATACCATGTGAGCAAGGTATGCAAGCGAGTCTTTCGCTCGTTCCTCTCCTTTCTCTCACCTGGGTATCATGCATGAAGTCTTTTTTTTGGTAGGGGCCACGTTCTCATCGGTACCACAGAATCGGTGCTCTTTCCCCAGTCTCCATCTTGTTTAGGCGACTGGATTGACACAGGGGTTCAACAGCCAAAAATCGAAATATAACCGACCTCTCTTCGCTTGCTGTACATGTCCCCAAAAGTGGTCGCGTCTAGCATAGGCGCCCGCGCGAGGCAAAAATAAAACAGCCATTAGCCGCAGCCGACTTTTGCTTGGTCTCTCGTTAATGCAGGTGAACGAGAGAGAGAGTCAAACGTAGCTGGTAGCTGGGAAAGTTACTTGGTTCCCGAGGACCCTCCGGTCCTTCGATTCCTTTGTATTTTATTTCTTCATCTGGTCATCGTCCCAGTTTGTACTTGTAAAGTTGTCACAGGAAAGGAAGAGAGAAAGGAAAAAAAAAACTAGGTTCAGCATCCGCCTTGGTAACACAAACGTCTGAGGGGGGGGAGGGGTCAAGCGTGTTGGTTTCCGGTAGCACACGGCATCTTTCTTTAAAATCTAACCACTGACACACACACACACACACACACACCAACCCGACGGCCAGGTGGCTACGCGTCATCTTTACCAAAACCCTTGCCCCCTCGTTGTGCACAGTACGGTACTTACTCGTATCATGCTACAGGCTAGCTAACACACCTAGTACCTACAAGGCCGGTGGCTAACGCCACAAAAAAAAACGGGCGCGCGTTCTTGTGGGTAGGTATGCCGCCCTGGACCTTTTCTTCTCCTTACCACTACGGAACTTTATCGTGGGCATTGCAAAACTCTATCTGAGAACATCTCTGGTGTGATGTGTCAAGTGTGACAAGGTGTCGTATCGCTGTGTCGTTGTTAGTCGCCGGTAGTGTGAGCCGTGGACGTCATTTTAGGTACGATCGGGGCGGGTGGGCGGAAGTTCTCTGCTTACCAGGAGTCAGCTGGGGGTAAGCGGGAGAATCGCAATTGAATTAATTCGTGTTGGGTTCGGCTTACATGCTGGGTCATAGTTCAGCCCCCCTATTATGTTGGCTGTTTGGTACGGGAAGCTGATGTGGGGAAGGGAATGCCGCGTCATGTGATTCCAGGACCAACGGTTCCTGCAGGGTAAGCATGAGTCGCGCCGAGGATCTGCAGGACCGCATCGATCGCTGGCTGACTTGAACCAGCTGCGAACAGAGGAAAAAGCAAACCCATCGCATGGATGTTGTTGGTTGCGTCTTGTATACCTACATGGCACGTGGAGGCAAATGGCTGGACAGCGGACAATAGCAATGCATGTTATTGATCTGATATGATGTGAAGTGTAGACAGTATATAGATGTACGATGCTCGCAAGCGTCGTTTCAATAAAAGAGATAAACACCACCCACTACTCTGTATAGTCCCTCTACTAAGACGTGTCCACATATTAGGTCCCCAATCTATAGAACGTTCCCCCAAATGACAAAGGAAATGATTGTTGCGCGAACGCTGTACGCAGGTCTATGTTTCTGGTATTACATTGAGACGCCGAAAGGATGCACTCGAGCAAGGAAGCTGAGAAAAAGACTCAAGGAAATTCAAAACGCATGTGATGGGGTAGTATATATGCCAATAGTTGGCTTTTCGCTGAACGAGATGAGACAATTAAAGGAAAAAAACGTGATGTCGTGAATATATACATTGAATGTAGTGTGGGCTGTCGTAAGTAGCGTGAAATGAAGCGTAGCCAGACGTGCTTCATCAACCTCCTGGGCTTTTGTATAGACGGACGCGGTTGATAGGTGAAGAATTAAGTGCGCCGTAATTTGTTGATAGATGATGATGGTGGTGGTGGTGGTTTACATCCGCGCAGGGTTTGATGCATACCGCGGTGGTGCTGGGAAGAGGCTCAGCGCAGGGCGTGGCTGTGTCGTGGTTGCTGCGCGGCTACGTGTCATGGAAGGTTTTTCTTTCATGGCGGGAGAGGGCGGAAGTAGCTTAGCCGCGCTTTCAGACATGGCTGGCTTATGTAGGCGCGCAGGAACGCAAGTAGAGCGCTGCGAGCCTTGTCGGGCAAGCTGGAGTGATGTCCTCAATTCCTCTTCAACTGTAGAATGCGCTGCATGCTCGGAACCACGGCGTGCAAGATCAAGAGATTCCCTAAGCTCTGTCTCGATGGGAATACGGGGCTGCTCCTCGGTTTGTACCCCCTCATCGTCTGCGGCAAAGAAGGTTCGCCCCGGCGGGGTGATGTCATGATCTTCTCTGTCTTCTTCCAGAGATGCAAACTGCTCAGACAACTGATCGAATCCCATACTGAAGCCAAGTTCCTTTCGATTGCGGCGAGAATGAACCAGTTCTGGCAGACTGCCCGCGGAGCTTGCAGACCGTCGAACTGGTGAGTTCCACTGACCAATGCTTTGGACAGAGGACATCAGACTGCTGTCATAAGAACTTCGCCTACTAAGCCGAACGCGGCTGCTGCGGGCCGAGCTAGTTGTGCTTTGGGTGTTGTCAAGCATTGGGAAATGCCGGTCTGACGCGGCGTATTCGTCAAGCAAATCCTCGTACGTGGCTTCTTGGGCATCTTTGAAGTCAGGGGGAATCAAAAGTGAAGGACTTAGTACAAAGCCAGTACCGCCGCTAAAGTGGCTGTTGTTGACAAAAAGCTCGGATGGTGTTGTAGGTAGTCCTGTGCTGATAGTGGAAGTGGAGATTGCCGAAGTAGGAACCAGCTCTGGCAAGCTGCTCCTGCTGGGGACCAGCAGAGAAGTGCGGAAGGTGGTAGAAGCGAACTGGTCACGATCAGCAGAAGAGACTCTGCTAGGATATTGGGCGGCATCGGGGACATCTGCGTCGTCAGCACCGTTGTCAGATACACGATCCCACTCAAAGTCGCAGTCGGCCTCAAGAGCGTTATCGTATATGTAGTCTACGCCTTCTTCCCATGACTCTTCAATTGCGCGCCAAGTGTTAGATTGGCGCCGGATAGTAGGTCGACGGACCGAAGATTTTCTCGTGAGATGAGATGAGCCCAGAGTATCGGACATTTGGGATGCCGGTCGAGAGTAGGGATCGGCCTTTGGTGAGATATAAGACTGGTCTTGGCCCTGTGCGCTAACGCCAGTTGGGGTTCGCTGATTTTGGACGAGGAAAGATCCGAAATAAGGCGACCTCGGCGAGATTGGGTTCCTCATGGGTGGTTGAGGTGCCGGCCTTGGACTAACAAACTTCTCTGGTTCTTCAGCAACATCTGCGAGACTCGGGCTAAACGGCGGCGTCGTCGCGTGGATCGCGGAATCGTCAGGTGTTGTGAGAGCGTGTCCAAAGTACGAGGAATCCTCTTGGATACCCGGTAGCTCGGGCGTGGTTACAGTACCGAGTGCAAATGAATCCCAGACACCAGACTCTCGTTTCGATCGTGACAATCTGCGTGCGGCCGACCAATTGTCATCATAAGCGACGTCGGAAGAGACAAAAGCAGGCCCTAGAGGAAGATGGGGGGATGGAGGCGTCGGCGCTGTGAGGGAGGGGGTGTGGTTGTGTTTCCAAGGGCTAACGCCAGGTTGAGAGAAGCTTTCGATAGATCGTGCTAAGCGGAGCGGACGACGCGATGCTGCCGTTTGGAAAGCATTTTCCGCTTCGTGAGTTGGTACTTCACTGCGTGGAGACCTGGAACTCAGGGCAGACAGAGGTCTTTCTCCTGGCGTTGTCAGGTTTTCGGATGAGAAGTTGTTAAAGTGAAGGCTGTCGGAGCCTTGGTGGTGGGGTTGCGAGCGCATTGTAAAGTATGCAGCAGCTTTTTCACTGGCAGCCTGTTCGAGGGCAGCAAATTGATGCCGGTCGGTGTGAGAGAGGTGCTGGAAATCGAACGGGCTCGAGATGCGGCTGATAAGGCTTCCACCTGGTGACAAAGTGAGCAATTAAGAGCAAAGAGTTTGCCACGGACCACTTACACGTATCCTCCGACTGATTGGTACCTCTTCTGGCCCTCCGTAGGATTGATGTCCGCCTTTCGGTAGCATCTCCTTCACAGTCATCAACGACTATTTGGGACGTTTCACTTAGCCGCTTTCCCTTTTTTCCGCGGAACAATGACTTCCTCGAGGCCGACTCTTTTAGGCTTTTGTTGCCCGTGTGTCGGCGCGCAGGTGGTGAGCCGTGCCATGTAGCGTCATGTTCGGCCATGTCGTGTTGAGTTAAAGACAGCAAGGAGGGGTTTACTGAGGTTGCGGTGTTACTCCTTGATCGTAGATTGAACACGGAGCTTCGTCTAGCCGGGTTTCTGCTGTGGAGCTCAGGCGAAGGTATGCCACCGTGAGACTGGTACTCGGTGCATTGATCTGACCAAAGGTCTGCGGCTGCTGTATAAGTCGTATGTCCAGTAGCCTGGGAGTCTACTGATGACTGCCGGGATCGTGAGGCATCGCTTTTATGAAATGAAAACATTGCTTGATAGCCCAGCAGAAGCCGAGGGAGGTGGGGCCTAGGGTAAGCAATGCAAGTAGGGCAATGCTGGTATGGTGCGTGCAGGTACCCACGGGTGGCCGGAAGATGCACTTAAGGCTGAGACCATTGAGGTTACAAAAGGTACTCCGGGGTGGCCTGTCACAAGCCCGGTTCCTGCGGGATGATACGCCCAGGATATGTGTCTGCTGGCCACGTTAGTGACAGAATGGGAGTGGCTTGCCATTGGTACACCAGACCTAGAAAGCAGATGGGGGAGGGGAGAGTTGCAGGCGGGGAGATGAGTGAAGTTTGGCCAGACGGCAGGACACAGGCGTGACGGAGGAAGGTATATTTGGGTTGCTATATGAGAGAATGTATCAGATGCGTACCTAGCAAAGCGGATCGCTAATCCGCCGGGGAGTGGAGAGCAACGCAAGAGCCGATTCACGGGCCACGGCACTGCAGGGCGAGGGGGAGGGGGGGGGAGGAATGGTATCCGCCGTCTGCGTGGTAATAAGACGAGGATGCGAGCAAGGAGTCGGGTTGGAGGGATGTTGGCGACCGGCACAGACCGAAATGAAGCAGATGGTCAAGGAGAGGGCCGAGTAAGAGGGCGGGTTGAATGCAGTTTAGGGATGACAGAGGAGCGCATTACTTGTGGAACTGCATGTCGTACACAATACGGGAGCAGGTCGAAGTTTTGAGGCCGGCAAGGTACCAGCAGATGTTGGGATGATCTCACTATGTAGGCCCATGGGCTGGTCGAGCGCAGCGGAGAGCATGTGGAGATGCTCAGTGCACTCCACCAAGTTAGTGACATTCAGGACGACAGGGACAGGGCATGCTGCACGCAAGAGTGAAAGACCAGGGTGTCTGCCGCTGAGCGACGGCGCCAGGACGTGTGTAAGTGGCTGGGGGTAGCGGATACAAGGGGGGGGAGTACGAACGGGGCTGCCCGGCTTCAAGGATAACGAGCCAGTGAGCAACAGTGCAACGTCGAACACGGCCCGACAGGTCGGCCTGAGCAATATAACAGGGCAGGGCATGTCATGGCGGGTGCTGATTGGACAGGCCAGCGAAATAAACGGTTAAATCTGCTGCATATCTGCTATGGTCACACCCAGGCCCGCTATGCCAGGAGACGAAAGGTCCAATTTGCGTACAGGTCGGCCGCAGCGCCTTGTGCAACCGACGGCGACGCGACAACAAGGACATCTGACGAGCTGGCGAGCTGGCGAAGCGCTGTCGACGGCGATGCGGGTACCAGGGGGGAGAGGGGGGTTAGGGGGGGGCGTGGTGCTCTGCGCTGGAGTGGTATCGTGTGTGCCGACGACTTGTCGCCTGTGTGGTACAACGACGCGTCAACGGTGCTGAAGGATGCGTACGAGCCCGTTTTCACAGGGTGGGGAACGGGAGGGTTTGGTAGCTACTTACAGTAGACAACTTGTGCGATTAGTGCCGAACAATGCCGGCTTCGCGTTTTCAGGCGGGCACGGCGCCATGGCTGCAGACGCGTTCTAGTGTGTTGGGGCCCTGTGTGTACACACGCTACAAGGCCTGCACACGGCCGCAGCCTCGCGACCGGAAACTGCCAACTAGCCGGCTCATGTCTGGTCGTTGTGTCAAGTATACCGACGACGGTCGCCATTTGGCTGCCTCTTCATCAATCTCCTGCTGCCGTCGCGCAGTTGCGAGCTGGGCAGTGCTGGCAACAGAGACGTCGCGATCCCTACCGGTGCAAACAAGATTTTACGGTTCTCTGGGGAGAGGGGCAACGTGCCGTCCGCAGATCATCGCCCGTAAGTATGTCCTGTAAGACGGACAACAGACGACAGCACCTTGAAACAGCCGAAGAGCGCCCTGTGATGGCCGACAATCTGGCCTAGGAGCCTTGGTCTTGATACCCCGCCGCAGTCACACGTCTCGGTCCACACAGCCCTGGCGCTGCCTCTGCCTTGTGGTCAGCCGTCGTCGAGAGGCCAGACAACGATGTGATGACTGATGATGCGTCGACCCAGACCTCCCCATATACATGTTTCGGATGAGGGCGGCGGAAAGCTGGCTATCGTAAGCCGTGGGACCGTGGGGATCTGCCTCTCGTGCCATGTTTCGGAAACGACCAACTCGAACCAGTGTGCTCAACGCACAGCACGGCACCGTCGCACCGCCAGCGAAGCATCACAGTCGGCATTTGCATGCTTGCTGACTGCAGTCGACGACTCGCAACGCCGTCATATCATGTCTCTGCGTTCAACTCTGTAAGCCTTGACCTCCGCCGCAGTACGACATTTGGGCCAGGCACTCGAGTAGGAATGTGTGACGAGCGCTTATCTCGACGCTGTGTTTCTTTGCTCAACGTGCTCTCCAAAAAGCTGCCCGATGCGAGTGTGAAGAGCCGCGTGGGGGACGGGCGCCGGCCGAGTCCAGCTTCATCTTCACTTGCTCTTCACCTGCATGTACACGGCGCAAGCACACCGACTTGTCCGGGCGGGCAGCCTGGAGTCATTGTCTGGTCTGTACCGGTACAGTGTCATGTCACGTCCATGGTGCCGAGTTTCCCGGGGGGGCAGTCTATATCCCCAACAAGCAGGGTAGCAGGAGTGGTGATGGGGCGTCGAGATACGCACCCAGGGACTTGCGCTGTGATGCCCGAGGTCGGTGAAATCGAGTCACGTGCTGGCCCGCACGCTCAGCAGACAGTCACGTGCATGCCGCTACGGAAACAGCGATCCGCACCACCACCCAACACACGTCCCGTCATCATCTCAGTGCTTGCACCCACGTCTTCGCCATCCTATTTCGAGACTGCACCACTTGCCGCCGCGGTTTCCTATCCTTTGCGCGGCCTTCCCCTGGTTCCTGCACTGTTTGCTGACTGCAGATCGGCGAGCTCACTCCCGGGCCTCCACATTTTCTGCTGCTCAGGCTCCACGTCTTACGCATCACCCTCTCTCCGTACGCGTTCTGCTAAAAATGAAGAAAAATCACCATCCAGTCGATTGTCTTCCAGCTGTGGGCGGCCTTGTGTGGTCGCAGCCCGACGGCGCTGTTTCCCAGATAGGGGTGAAGAACCTCTGTCGCGGGCTCCTTGGCGCCCACACATCCGGAGACGATCCTCACCGGCGTATCCACACATGGCCATTATCCATGCATTTTCGCCCGCCAGCCGCGTTCATGGGAATCGGGTGGCTCGTAGTCGCAAATGACCTCATTGCGTGCCCTTGGACGCGTTCCTATCGCTTCACTTGCTATCGCCCTGGAAACACAAGGTACCAGGTCGGAGGGCAAGACGTAGGCCGGGTTAGGACGGGGGCGCTCCAGGGACATGCTAGCGGTGATACGGGGCAATTACGCCGTTTCTCTCGCGCGGTCTTCGCACAAAATGCCCCTCCGCAATGGATCGTCGCTACAGCAAATAGGCTTGGCTCGTGTACCTGCAGTCTGACTACTTGGCCTAGCTCTTCTCGTCAGAACTGCCAAGTTCTAGATGGAACCATCCAGGCGCCACCCGGATTACTTCCCGACCTCAACAGTAATCCAGACAGTCCCCAAGACCTCGCTACAGTTTACAAGTCGTGTGCACGTCGCGTCTACTTCAACTAATCATCGCCCCGCTCAAAGTGTTCCGGTTTCACCAACACCAAAACAAGCTTTGACACATGTGAGTAGGTTCAGGTGCCGTCTTGCTGTGCGCAAGAGTCCCCCAACTACCGGGTCCCTGATCGTCGATGGTGTCTATCCTTGCTTGGCCGTAGCCTCACCATCTGACAGGTAATCGTTGGGCTCGTATATCAAAGCTTGAGAGATGCTGTCTCGTGAAAGCGGTATGGCTGCAATCTAACGTACCCTGCCAACGCTTACAGACTGCATCTAGTCTTATGGCTTTCTCAGCAGCATTCGGAGGGATTGTCAATGTTTACCTCACATCTATGTAGCCTGTTCCTTGTAACAGCATTGAGAGACGTGTCTGCATAAACGGCTATTTCCGATTGGAGATTTGTCCACATTCCCATCTGACAAGACAGTCAGCTGTGGCGTTCCCGATTGTGCTCGCTTGGAAAACCTTGGCAACCGACGGGCATCATGCCTCCCCATCCGAGTGGTTGTATGCGGCCTACCGCAGCCACAGGCATACCCGTCTCGACTCTCTGGCCTTCAACGGTAGGCTTGCGGCTATCGAACTCTATCTCACGTTTTGTGGAGACGACAACGGGCAGAACTAACTCCAGGTAACGTTGATAGGTCAGACAACGAGTAGGTCACAGGCTCGCTCCCCGCTGAAACGTAAAATTACAGTTAAGAGCTTTGAGCTGGTCGCAAATGCAATGGCTTGCGTGACCTGAAGAGCCTCTTGCTACCTGGGATCAACGCCGTTTGACAGCTTCACCACTCTTTCACTCTAAGCGCCCGCGGATACAGGCAGGCCATTGGGTTTTTCGCCATGTCCTTGGTCCGAGACGTAGCCACACGATGCGAAAATGCTCTCAGCCACTCATCTCAACTCCGGTCCACTGTTCAAAGTCTACGCGAAGACAAAATTTTCACGGAGCATGGATTCCCCATACGGCTGCAGTAGGTCTTGGTTACCATCTTCCCGTTGACACACATTGTTATCAACAATTTTCAAGATGGGGTGGTCTCGGTTGTGGGTGTTGTGCAGTGTCTCCCATCATGGTCCCGCGCGCACGCATAGTGAGAGCCTTCGGCTAAAAAAAAACCGCTCGCAATGATCACACGAAGCTCCGTCATCCACTATATCAAAAGGCACTCCCTTTCCATGTTTCCAAACAAGCTTTCTCTTGTCAGTCTTGTTTGTCAAGGACACTCTTCAACAGATGTCGCGTCGCGATTGCAACGTGCAAACTGAGACTGCAGTCGAATGTCACATCCACGTACGAAAGGCGACAAGTCCTCTTTTTGGAAAGTTCGGCAGTCACCACATGACTAGGAATAAAAAGAACCACGAACTGAGCCGACTGCGCCCTTGATTTACACCACAGAGAAGACCACTCCAGCTACGTTTGGACTCGCATCGTATCTTCCAGTCGCCTCGCCGATTATGACACAAACTGAGGAAGAGTCGCAACTTTTCCCTGTGCGCGTCCAGCTCCTCATAGGGTGGCTCATCATGACTGCACGCCTCACGGCCCCGCGCAGCAAGGGTCGCGTTCCCTCCACTGACGATCGAGAGCCACCAACACCACTCTGTGCCGTGCCCCGTGGTGAACTGCAAACTTGATCACTGGTCAATGGGTACGATGCACGGTGGTCCCGTGACGCACACTCCTTCTCGGCTACTCCCTTGAAAGGGCAGGTGCCCGGTCGCACCGCTCGGGGTCCATTGACGATCTCCAGAAAGTTATGCAAGATGAGGAAGCTCAGACACTGACTTTTGCGCGAAAATACTGGATCTAGATCGGATAACTGACTTTATTTCCCTCTGGCGTTCCGATTCGACTACTTGTCTTATTTTACAGATCGACTCCGATGGGATAAGGTCGTGTGAGATGTGGGTCGCTGACCCCCTCATTCGGACACTGCCGCAGATGGAGGGAGGGCTGCAATCCAGGGCCCTACTGCTGTGCATGTACGCCTACCGTTCTTTTTTTTTCTCTCCACCCGCGGCATGCCTGTCGGGGGGGAGGGCAATTCTAGCCCCCCATGGAGTTATTGGCAAGGTCAATCTCGACGTGGGATGTGTCATGCCATGGCGGGTAGATGTGGAAAAAGCAAAGACATGAGGGCACAGGGCGACAACATAACGTCATACCCAAGATGCACAAACTAATTCTGCTTTGAGGAACCAACAATAAGCGCAATCGCAATCGCAATCGCAGTTTGCAATTTCCCAATCCTGCATGCATACTAGCACCTGACGCGCTACTATCGGACGGAGCTGCTGCTGCTGCAGTGCACGGATTCGTTTGGTTTCGCGATACAGATGGCGATTTGAGATGAGAGGAGATGAGATTCAAAGGATTTCGGGTAGGCACACAGCTGGGACGTCTGTATGTCTGTATGTCTGTCTGTCTGTCTCTGAAATACCCGCAATTATCCATCTAGATGGGAATTGTTTCAGTTCAGTCATGGATGGGGAGAGGAATGAGCAGACTCCACGAGTCAATTCTCCGAGAAATACGAAAAGCCAAAAAATATACATTATATAATTCTCCTTTAAAACCAACCTGTCGGTGTATCAGACCAAACAAACTTCGCCAACAGTTACCCATGGCGTTTCCGATTCCGATTCGCTTTGGTCGCTCAACCTAACCATGCTATTGAAGTTTTCTGGTCTACTCAACCAAACTCGCCACGGCGCTAATTGGCTTTGTCGACGTCGTCGCCGCACTGGGGCTGAGACGGATTGTCACGTAACGGCCGCCATTGTCACACGTCGTACGACAATGTGTCGTGTAAACGCGTAAACGTGTACTTAAACGTGTAAACGAGTAACGTGTCGTGTAAAAGTAAACGTGCTAGCTAGCCATGGAAAGAAAAAAAAGGAATCCAATGGCCTAGGCCCATGGCCACATTGCCTATCGTAGCACCGCGTAGCGCTTACATGTGGTGGTGAGAGCGTGGCAGCTGAGCTGGCAATGCGATGGTGAGGTACAAAGTATGCAGATGATGGACAGCCAATTACTATGTTCCCGAACATGTTTGCTCGTCCGATTAGCTTTGTGGTTTGGGTTGGTGGGTTTGGTTACGCTTATCGGGTGGTAGGTGGGCCGAGCGGATTGTGCTGGTGTTTCACGAGCACAACTTTGGCTGTGTAAGTATAATGTGTGCGAGCACGTGGAGAGGCGATGAGATTGGTGGGTGGATGGATGTGACAAGTTGGACAGGGATATGCATCTAAATACGGTACATTGTTCGTATATTCAAAGGCCCCCGAAGGTTCCGGAGGTTTTCATACGGTTTGAGTTATAATGATGTGTGTGTTTTTTTGTCTCCTTTCAGGCTCAGCGCAGCACAGATATTTTGTGTAATCTTTTTCACGTCGTTGAAACTCGGAGAAAACAAGCATGATGGAATGAGAAGAAAAGGCTTGGTTACCCCCTTGTGAAATTATGCCACTGTCACCTTCACACTGCTCAATCTTCAATAGAGTTTCACCTCAAACATCATTCATATACTTGATTGAAAGACATTAGATATGGTTTTTTCCACTCACCACATACATATCCTCCCCCCTTCCCGCCCAGCAAAAGTCGAAGCCACGAAAAGACTATCACATCAACTCCCAAAGTTAATCATCGTGTGTTCAAGATATAAATGTCATGTCATGAGCGCAAACTCCAAGTTCATTCGAGGCACAGTAATACAGATATTCATCGCAGCCCATAGCCCGAAGTGAAATTCAGTTGCCCATATATATATGATTCAAGTCGCTTCCTTCTATGCTATACTCGTAGAAGTTAGTTGGTGATTGCCTATTACAGCTACCTGTAGTAAGCTCAATTAGGCCTACTGGGTTTTGTTTTGTGACGTTATACCCATCTATCTAAAAAGAACCTCGACAGACGCAGGGTGTGGATTCAAGACTAAGCGGCAAGTTATTGTTGTCAGGTAAAAGATCTATTTGCGTTTTGAAAGTATGTAGTAGAGCTCGGGGATTGACGTGGTATGTGTATGGTAGAATCTGGAAAGAGGGAAGATGAGGGTAGAACATGATGAGCTATATAGAGTGAACAAAGTATGATTGAAAAAGCTTTTAGAGTATTAGAACTATTGATGATAGATGTGATATGTTTGCTTTGTTCGAGTGGTGTTTTTTAGACGCTTTCCTTGAGTTGTAGTGGTAATGAAATACAATGAAAATTTTGAACAAGCAATTTTCGGGAGAGATGTGCAGGGGATACTATATGGGCTTTACAGAGCCCAGTGGAAGACGAACGGCGGGAAGATTTCAACAGAGGCGGCCTCCAGATTTAGTTATCCATGTTCTTCAATTAGCACTTGGCTTAGTCAAACATGGAAAGGTTTGATGAGCAGTTCAATTAGTCAGTACATGTGGTCTGGCAATTGGAACAGCAAACTATAGTTGATACCCGAACGACAGGTCATAATTGCCCAGGGTGGCTGTTGCGCTGAGAACTTGCGATCATCTCTCCGTATCCACGTCCAGATCCAAGTACGATTCTGTAAGCCAACCACAGGTCTCTCCCTGAATTCTGTAGTATTCTTTTCGCTACTACTGTGTAATACTCCATATATACAGTCCCACGGCTGTGAAGCCTGAAGCAACCGGTACGCCATAGATTTGCATGCTCGCCTTCTGCTTCCACCCAGCTCTAAACCGTCTCATCATGGTGTCCACCCTTGTCATCGAAGAAGAGCTGCTCGGCAACGAGGTATCCGGCGAATGCGACGGTCGCTATGCCGAGGCCGGGGAAAGAGCCCTTGAAGCGGTTGAAGCGGGTGAAAGGACCGGTGTATCGCCATTGCTCACTAGGTAGCATAAGTATACCATAAGAATGGATAGCAGGTACAGTAGACATACTATCGCGCCCATGGGTCACCCTTGGTGCCGTTTGCAGAGGATGCGGCGAACTTCTTCGGGTCGAAGCCGGTGATGGAGGGGCGTGGTGCCATGATGATGGAGCTGTCCGAGTCAGCGGATATCGCACGCAGGACGTCACGCGTCAATTGGCGATGTCGGGGGTGAATGCGTACTGTATGAGCCTCGTGGAGGGCTGGGGTGAGGCACGGCGTTTGCTGGAGCTTGGTTGTCCGTACCTGGACGTTCGTCGGTCGCAACTGTCCAATGTCTTGGCGGCGATCATGATGCACGGGCTATCGCGTAACCCATCGCATTGTCGACCGTGGCTGCTCTCCCCACCATTACTACATCGTTATCACCAACCTCCAAGTGTTTCAGCTAACCCGGACCAACGTTGCATTCCTATATGAAGCGATCTGGCCTCCCAAACACCCAATTGCTCTAACGGCCTCGACCAGTTCCCGCCCCCACTTACTCCCACAATCACCCACGCGCGAGTCGCAACAACAGCTACACAATCACTACGATGCCGCCGCACGGAGGCCGGTTTCCCGGCCATAACCTCTCCAACCCCTTCGCACATCTCTCAGGCCCCATACCACAGCAGCAACAGCCACTCCACCAACAACACCAGCCACAAAACAACATGCAACATCCAGGCTTCGGTGGCGGCAACCAGGCACACAACCTGAACCTCTTCGGACAGCACCAGGGCGGCTTCCAGTCAAATGCCGGACTGAGTGGTGGCTTGGGAGGGGGAGGGCTTGGAGCTGCAGCAGCCATTGGCGGGGCAGGCGGAGGGACGGGGCTTGATGGGCACGAAGCGCGTATGCGATTCGCCCATGGTGCCCAGATACAGGAGAATGCCGCTCGTGGCCAGGATGGTGCTAAAGGCATTGCAGGTCAGCGGATACGAGAGGTCTGGCGGTCCAATCTGCACCAAGAGATGGACATGCTCCGCGCTCTCATCGACCAGTACCCCTATATCAGCATGGTCAGTATTCCATTTCCTAGGAGCCGGTCGGACAGCTCTTGAGAGAGAGTTTTGTCTGACGTGTGTAAAGTCGGTCGTCAATGGTGGTGCGCGGATTTGTGATGGTTCTACTGGGGTAGTTTCCAGTCTACCTCCTTTCTAGCGTGTGGAATGTAATGCTCACGTTGTGATTAGGACACCGAGTTCCCCGGTGTGGTCGCGCGACCTATCGGAGAGTTCAACTCGAAGGCATCATATCACTACCAAACAGTGCGCTGCAATGTCGACCTGCTCAAGATCATCCAGCTCGGTCTCACTCTCTTCAACGTACAAGGCGACATTCCACCGTCACATCTCGACACTTCAGAGCTCGTCTACAAGCCAAGATCACTACAGAGACATGCGAGCAATATTGTCGTCTGCCCATGCACATGGTCGTTCAACTTCCACTTCTCACTCGAAGAAGACATGTACAACGAGGAGTCGATACAGATGCTCAAAAAGTCTGGTGCCGACTTTGAGAAGCACCGAGAGCAGGGCATCGACCCTCAGGAGTTCGGCTCCTTACTTACAACATCTGGCATGACCGTTTCCGAGGACGTCAACTGGATATCGTTTCACTCTGGTTACGACTTTGCATACATGCTCAAGATGCTGACATCAAAACCCCTTCCCGAAGACGAGGACGCATACCGCAAGCTCGTCAACGTTTTCTTCCCCAAGCTGCTGGACGTTAAGTACCTCTGGCGCCATGCGAACAACCTCGTTCGGCGCGGCGTTATTGGCTCCACAGCAACCAACATACTCAACAACCTAGGCACAAAGTCTGGTCTTCAAGATCTTGCCGATGAGCTTGGTTGCCAGCGCGTAGGCAACTCTCACACGGCTGGCTCCGATGCGTGGTTGACAGGAGTAGTCTTTTGGGAAATGAAGAAGAAAATATTTGACGGCACAGTCCCAGAAGAGATGAGCGGCCACATGTGGGGTCTCACTGGTGTTGGCCCGCCAGCCAGCGCCACCGCTCAAGCTGCCGTCATCGCTGCACAGGGTGCTTCACAGGGCCTATCGGGTTTCCAACAGGGTGTCAACAACACATTCTACCCCGGCAACGCAAGACATGGTGTCGACGGACCTAGCACGCCTACCAACCATCCCGCTGGTCTTGCGTCCACCCCTGGACCAACGGGAATGATGACACCAGGAGCATATGGTTATGGCAATAAGTAGTACACGGGTCAGTTTAATATATATGGGCATAGAAGCGGACGTGATTCTGGCGGATACCATGATTCCAGCGGTCTGTGGCACCCGTATTTTCCCATCAACTTTGGTGGCAGTCATTTTTCTTTCGGGTCAGGGCGTGGCGTCCCCCCTCAATTCAGAGGTGGCAGAGGCCCTAGGCCATAGTAGGCTCGGGCTCGTAAGGGTGTCGTCCGAAAAGGATTGGAAATGGGGTGGAGGCGGAATGGCGTAGGTTAACTATGTATGTACGATACCCGGGTCGTAGTGTACTATGGGCGTTTTTATCTTTTTTTTTTGATAAATGAGTAGGGCACCTTGACAGTACTACTATTACTGTATGGTCAATTGCATCTATGTATTCTTGTATCGTCAAGAAGCAATCAATATGGGGTGAGGACGTGTGATGTTGAAGTGAAGCGAAGTAACGTATTTTGCTCCAGGGCCACAAAATTCGACAATGTGAAAGTGTGGTCGTCTACATGTTGAACCTCGTCCTCTTCTTCTCCATGCGGCCCTTCCACTGCCACTCCTGCCCACTCTTGAACTGAATCCCACGATCTATTCTGCGCAGCTTGAGCGTCATGCGTGGTCTATTACACATGATAACGTTAGCAATCGAAGTAAACATGCATGTATAGGAAGTAAGGGAAAAACCAATGTAAACTCACCCAATCTCCTGCATGCCCACCCTAACATCCTCGACGCCAGGAATTGGCTTGCCATCATTCCCGACAATGGATTTCTCGGACCCTCTCTTATCTCTAAACACATAGCGATGTCTCCGCACAAAAATGTAATCACGCTGATTATGCAGCGTGAGCACCTGTCTGCCCTCGAGTTCTGGTTTCGCAGGGAAGAGATTCTTGAAAAGGTGAGCGGTGAGGATACCAAGCGGGGTTTTAAACTGGTTGAGTATGAGTTCGGGGTAGTGTCCCGTGTCGGTGGCGTGCCTAGGCAACTTCTTGCCCTCGATCCAGTTCGAGACGCTGAAGTGGAAGTGGGGGCCGTCAGGTAGGTTGACAATATCGAGGCCGTCGGGCTTCTTCTCGTGCTCGGCTTGCATGAGGATGACGAGGGCGGTGTAGCCGCGGGCAGCGGCGAAGCCGGCGATTTCTTTGACGCTATACTTGTGCGCATGCACATGCTGTGTGCGGCGGATGTAGGTGCTGTTGGGGAAAAGGCCGGTTAGGATGTCGGCCTCTTTGTGGAGGGTCGAGTTTATGCTCGTAGTGATCAAGATTTGGGGGTCTTGCTCGGGCGGGGAGAAGATGGAGGGGAATTTTTGCTTGAGGAATTCGGGGGAGAGCTCGAGGTTTGTGGCGGTGGAGGTGGCGCCCGGGCTCGAGTCGCGTTTGGTGGGCTTGGAAGGTGCAGATGAGTCGAGGTCGGAGTCCATGTCGGAGTCGAGGTCGGGCTCGCTTTCAGAGACGTCGAGCATACTGTCGGCTTCGTCTGACATGGTGGAATCGTCGTCGTTTGTTCCAACGGTTTCTTGGTCGCGCTTCTTCAGCTTGGCTAGTATGCCTTCTTCTTCGCCATCCCGGTCCTTTTCCTTGCCAGCTTTCTCTGCAGCTTCCTCTTGCTCCAACTTCCTCCTCTTGGCCAGCCTCTCAACGTCTATCGCCCATCCCAGTGCATCCTCTTCGTCGCCGACTGGCTCGTCCCATACCCGCTTGCCGTCGATTGTGGCCGGCTTGTTTTGGGCAAGGCGCTCTTCACGCAGGGCCGGGTTCTTTTCTTCTTCGCGCTTGCGACGCAGTCTCGCATCGCGCTTGTCGGCCTCACGAGCTTTTTTGATCGAGAGGAAGGCGGCCTGTCGGCGGAGTTTGTTCTTGGGCTTAAGGCCAGAGGCTGTGTTCGGCTTGGGGGCGGCCATGCTATGTCTGGGCGCGTCGTATCGGGTCTCTCGTCTCGTGAATTGGCAAGTTCGGGGGTCCGCAAGTCGCCAAAAGTCGCAGTTGTTCTTGCTCACAACTTTTCTGTGGGGCGCTGGCCCGTGCAGTCCGCAATCTTGGCTTCACAGATGGGCAGAACTTCGACATGTTGAATTGCAAGGAGCCAGAATCCAGGGCAATCTGTGTTTACACTATTAACCCGTTTCGCTCGCTCGCTAGTACCTCTTGTATTAGACAAGAGAGGGTCTAGTACATGCACCGATTGCAGGCATTGCTGTTGCTGCGCCCTTCTCCCTGTTCTGCGCGTCTGGCTCTACGTAGAAGCCTATATCGTGCCCCACCACCTCCTCCGACTCATCCCACCAAGCACTTCTCGTCCACACCACCACAACTCAGGTACAAAGTGCCACAGCGCAAGAACGTCGCCA
Organism: Drechslera avenae; assembly: GCA_034640345.1. NCBI lineage: Eukaryota > Fungi > Ascomycota > Dothideomycetes > Pleosporales > Pleosporaceae > Drechslera > Drechslera avenae. The sequence goes on from JAXRVH010000036.1 coordinate 216,852, forward strand.
TGCCTAGCGATACTACCACGTTCAAGGGCAAGCCCTTTGAGCGCGCTGCTTTTGAGCAGCTCATGAAGGTAGGCGGGGCTACTGGCGACTTGAGTGCAGTGAGCTAACCAAGACCAATTGTAGCACAAGTACTTTTATGCGCCCTCATTCGACATCTACGGTGGTGTTGCTGGTCTCTACGATTACGGCCCGCCTGGCTCTGCACTCACCGACAACATTGTTGACATATGGCGGGAACACTTTGTGCTCGAGGAGGACATGCTCAAGGTCGACCCCACCATCCTCACTACACACGAGGTCCTCAAGACATCCGGCCACGTCGACAAGTTTGCAGACTGGATGTGCAAGGACCCCAAGACTGGCGAGATCTTCCGTGCCGACCACTTGGTCGAGGAGGTGCTCGAGGCCAGGCTAAAGGGTGACAAGGAGGCACGCGGCCAAAAGGTCGAGGCTGAGGAGGAAGACCCCAAGAAGAAAAAGAAGAAGGTCAAGAACATCGCGGCGGTGAAGCTCGATGATGCCATGGTACAAGAGATTGAGGAGGTCTTGGCCAAGATCGACAACTACGGCGGCGAGGAGCTCGGCCTCTTGATGAAGAAGTACGACATCAAGAACCCCGCGACCAACGGCGAACTCCTACCTCCAGTCGCCTTCAACCTCATGTTCCAGACATCCATTGGTCCATCCGCCAACTTGCCCGCATACCTACGGCCTGAGACTGCCCAGGGTCAGTTTGTAAACTTTCAGAAACTGCTGGACCACAACATGCAGCAAATGCCCTTTGCCTCGGCATCCATCGGCAAGTCTTTCCGAAATGAGATTTCTCCTCGACAAGGCCTGCTCCGTGTTCGCGAGTTCCTCATGGCTGAGATTGAGCATTTTGTCGATCCCGAAGGCGGCAAGAAGCACCCGCGATTCGACGAGGTAAAGGACGTTGAGCTCGAGTTGCTGAACCGGGACGTCCAGCTTTCTGGCAAGACTACTGTGGAGACCACAAAGATTGGAAAGGCTGTCGAGACCGGTATAGTGGACAACGAGACGCTGGGCTACTTCCTGGCCCGCATCCAGCTTTTCCTCCTGAAGATCGGTGTCGACCCCAAGAAGATCCGATTCAGGCAACACATGGCCAACGAGATGGCACATTACGCGGCAGACTGCTGGGATGCTGAGCTGCTCACATCATACGGCTGGATCGAGTGCGTGGGCTGCGCTGACCGAAGCGCGTACGATCTTTCCGTGCATATGAAGAAGACTGGCGCACCCTTGATTGTGCGTGAGACAAGAAAGGAACCCCTGAGGGTTGAGGAGTGGCAATGCGATCTCGACAAGAAAAAGTTTGGTCCCAAGTTCAAGAAGGATGGCAAGACGGTCGAAGCTGCGATTGAAGCCTTGTCACAAGAACTACGCGAGAAGTTGTCGCTAGACTTGGAGAAGGAGGGCAAGATTGTCATTGATGTTCCCGAGGTCGGCGATGGCAGGGTTGAAGTGCCAAAGGAACTCATCACTATCGAAAAGCGCACCAGGGTAGAGACGATGCGTGAATACACACCCAACGTGATTGAGCCATCGTTTGGTATCGGCCGCATATTCTACGTGAGTAATATCCCGCTCGTCTCTGATGAGCCTTGCTGACCAATGCAGGCCCTCTGTGAGCATGTATACTGGACACGTGAGCAAGACGAAGCCCGTGCTGTTCTCTCCTTCCCCCCAGCGGTTGCACCGACAAAGGTGTTGATCGTGCCGCTCAGCTCCAATCCCGACTTTGAGCCTTTTGTTCGAAAACTCAAGGACAGGCTACGAAGACTTGGTATTTCCAACCGTGTTGATGCCTCGGGTGCATCAATAGGCAAGCGATATGCGGTAAGTCGCATGTTCGAGCAAATACCGATATCGAATTCTAACATGGTGTAGCGTAACGATGAGCTGGGTACTCCCCTCGGCATCACTATTGACTTCCAGTCGGTCAAGGATAACACCTTCACGCTACGAGACCGGGACACAACAGAACAGGTTCGCTCGAGCCTGGACGAGATTGCGCAGGCCATTGCCAACATTGTAAAGGGTGAAGAGCAGTGGTCAGATGTGGCAGCGCGGTTACCCAAGTTTGAAGGTCAAGAGGTGGATTGAGATTGGTGAAGAGGTTCCACAAACTCTGCGCTGGTAATTATGAGTCTTGGTCGTCGACAAGACGTGTGTAGTAGCTAGCACAAAACTCGCTGGTACACATGAAATATTGCAAACCTGGCACGGCCTACACTCCCATTGTCGATTCGATTGTGATGTGGCTCTGAATACAAGGAGCGAAAAAGTGGATATTACGTTGCATGTTGCTATTCCCGATTGCGTCTCGTACCTTGCTTCCTTGCATTTTGCTTGTGCTGTGTGCATGCGGAGCAGCGGTCGATGGCCTGACTCAGGCCTTGGTCAAACGTCCGAGGACCAGGCCTTCAGAATGTCTGCATGCTGCATGCTGCATTCAGCTCGGCGGTATTTCCCCCTATTGTAGGGTCATCCGGCTTTGGTACGTACGTACCGGCCAGTCACCAGCCTCGTGCTGGCCGGGCTGGGGAGGTTGTCAGTTGACGGTGGACACAAGTTGGAGTCCAGCTCGGCGTCGGCTGCGAGGCAGGTAGGCAAGTAGGCAATATACACCACACACTGGCCGATAGCATCCCTGGCTGCCTGCACGTATCTATTGGAGTCTGACCGAACCTGGCGTTCTCAGGCGACCCAGCTCTTGGGGCTGTCGATCTCCTCCCGGGCTGGCACGGCGGAATGGGCACCCGCTGCACTTCGCGACGTTACACGCAGCCAGCGATGACTCGAACCGACCTCATGATTTGGAATTGGGAGGGGGCGTGTGGTGAATCCGATGGCGGAAAGGACCATCCGTCCACCATGTTGCGGGCTGTATGTTGTTTCAAGCTGCTCCGCAATGCTTCGTCGTACAGAGGGGCTGTACACCTGCCGTCTTCACTTCCGAGAGTCTGGTTGCCCGCGGCGATCCGCTGTGACCCCACGCGGCTAGAGCGCCTGGGTCCGACAGTATGGCTGTGGATGACCGCACCGTCACCGTGCCGCTCACTACGACGCCCACGTCAAATTCACGTCTCCCGGCACAACGCAGTCACGGCTCGCCGTCTTGGCCAACCTGCTCTGTGGATAAAGATCAGCAGAGCCCACTCTATCAAGACACACAAGTCTTGACGCTGGGCCCGCTCCCCCCCCCCCACACCTCCCCTCCCCTGTACAAACTACAGGGACTGGGTTTCTGGACCTTCCGCTGACAGCTGCGAACGCGTCGCACGAGACGGACTGCGGAAATTGCGCTGCAACCCAACCATGGACGCCTTCATGTCGGCCATGAATCTGTCAACACCAGCATGCTCGATGCATGGGGTAATGACCAGGAGATGGACTATAGGCGGTTGAATGGCTGCCGTTGTTTCTGTAGTGCCGTGTCCGAGACGCGTGGTCAGAAGTCGGCGTGCAGCAGCAGGCCATGCACATTGTCAATGTTGCCGTCCGCTTTCTGGTATCAGCCTTTTGGTCGAGGCTGCTGCTGCTTACCTACCCTGACCCCAAAGCCACCGGTTCTGATCATCTCCCTTCCGGATCCACTATGCTCTCGTCCCAACTCCACACTGGCGCTGCGGGTTTTATTGCGTGAGACGCAGCGTTTATGCTCCCGGGTGCCGGACAGCCATCCGTGGGTCGGGCTCCGCACCTGAAGCCTAGTATTTGGTGTCAGCTCCGTATATTCCGGGATACATGCGCGCGCGCGCTCCCAGCATCAAGCGACCATCGCTTAGCATGCGCAACGTCAAGCATTAGCACCAGGCTTCCTCTAGGCTGTTGCAGAGGCAGCACATGTCAAAGGCTGCCGGCACGCACTTTTCTTTCTTTCATCGCACTGCCGCCTTATAGTCCCATTCCGAGACCATGGATAGGGAACCGCCACAACCCGACAACATGGTCGCCCCTCACACAGCCGCTCCACACAAACGCCCAAGAGCTGAGTCAGAAAGTTCGGCGTCAATCGAGTCCATGTACGTCACCTTTGTCTGCTCGCGCATTGCTCCTTGATCTTCCCACTTTGGCTGGCGGCGCCCGAAGGGGCAACCCGCCATGCTTCCCAAGCAATCACCCATGGTGGACTCGTCGCTTACGGGCACTCGGAAAGCACCATTATAACAAACAACAGAACTGACCTTCAGCCCGCTAGCCGCTCTTTTCGCACGCTGGCTTCCAACGATGTGGAATATGTGCATGAAAATGGACGGACGTACGGAAACGAAACGTACTATATGCCGTGTGTCTACAAGCCCGACAACGATTTTGTAGAGCAGGACCGGCTGTCTCTGCAACATGAAGTATTCGTGCGCGCACTCAAGGGGAAACTCACAACTACGCGCCTGCTACCAACCACGCGAAGAATACTCGATCTTGGTACCGGACCGGGTCACTGGGCTGTGTCCATGGCACGTCGATACCCACACACACAAGTTGTTGGTATTGACTTGGTCGAGTGGGATATAGAGACTACCGAGGCTACACTGGGAAATGCGACGGTGACGTGGGAGCTGGACGATCTTGACGTCTGGGGGAGAGAAACCAACGTCGACGAGCTTGTCGACAAGCTTTCCACAATGAACCTGGCTACCAACATGAGCAATCGGGATCCGCTCGAGTCACCTAAAAAGACCAGATCAACAGCCGAAGCCCTCAATCGATCCACTAGCTCAGACGAAAACATGACCATTGACCTGTCCACCGTCACACCCCAACCAGAACCCGGCTGGCATTTCAGCGATAGCTTTGAGCTGATCCACCTGCGGAATATGAAAGGTTCATTCACACACTGGGAAGAAGTATATACTGAAATCTACAAGAGCCTCACACCCGGCGGCTGGATCGAAGTGGTAGACTGGGATCTCGGACAAGTCCCCGGCTCAACAACACCAACAACAACAACACCAGATAGCATTCCAATGCCCACGCTCCGCAAACTCTACGTCGCCTTTATGGAAGCATCCTTCAAGTCTGGTCGGCCCCTCGGCCTCTTCTACATGCACCCCTCCTATCTCGAGGAAGCGGGTTTCGAAGACATACAAACGACGCACGTCAATGTTCCCGTCGGCCAGTGGTCAGCAGACGAGGCGCAAAGGTCACTCGGCAAAATGATGTTTGTGCTGGGTATGGAAATGTTTGAGCCGGTTTGTCTGAGACTCTTGACGAGATGGGGGAGTCAGGGCAAGGTGTGGACGGCGGAGGAGTTGAGAGCCGACGTGGCAGTTGCGCAGCAGGAGATTAGGGACTATGTGGAGAGGAGTGAGAGGGGAGAGGTGGAAGGGTGGTGTGCGAGTTTCAAATGGATTACTGCGAGGAAGAGTTGGCATGCTGAGAAGTGAAGGGAAAAGGTTTATGTGCAGAGAGGGGTGGTTTGTGTCGGGTTGCTAGTGTTTGGAATGAACCGGATGGGATGGTATGAATGTAGATTAAAGTAATGATTCAAATAATGAAGAAGCCACATTCGTAAACTCATCGTCAATACATATTTTCCACCACAGTAGAATTTTTTTCTTTTCGTCCAGTGCCTAAATCATCTCCTCAGTCCCTTTTTATTCGTGTTCGACTTTGCAATTGACCTCGACTCTATCCACTACCCAACATAGATAGGTACCCATAGACGATGCACGTATCATGTACAAACGCAACAAGGCTTCGGAAAGCGGAGCCGGGACCAGCTGATATGGGGTAAATACCATCGACCCGCTTCATTCCTTTCTCATTCCTACAAGCAAAGGAAAAAAGAACACACACACCTAGCATCACTATCGCCATGGCATCTCCACTCTCAGCCGCCACATTGTTCAACGTACAAGGCATGGTTGCGGTCATCACAGGCGGTGGATCCGGTAACCTTTATTCATTCGCATCACTTTTGACATGCTCACAAACAAAACACATACACGACTAATACCTACTCCCAGGCATCGGTCTCATAATGACCAAAACGCTCGTCCTCAACGGCGCGCGCAGGGTCTACATAATCGGGCGGCGCGAATCCGTGCTACGCGCTGCAGCGGCCAGCATCGACCCCAACGTTGTGATTCCGCTGCAAGGCGACGTGACGAGCATTGAAGAGCTAAAGGGGATGAGTGCCAAAGTAGCGCAATCCGAAGGCCATGTAAACCTGCTCATTGCCAACGCCGGGGTCATGGGCCCACGGCCACTCACGACATTTTCTTGCACAGCAGCAAAAGAACAAGAAGAAACAGCAGAGATACCAGAACGGGAAAAGGCGCAACAATATGCCCAACACGCACTGAGTGCTACGTCCATGCAAGAGTTCACACAAACATATCACGTCAACGTTACCGCCGTCTACTACACAGCCATGGCCTTTCTACAGCTCCTAGTCGCGGGGAACGAAACTGCACCAGCTTACACTTCGCAAATCATTACCACGTCCAGCATCGCTGGCTTCTCTCGTCTGCCTGGCGCGTCGTTTGCGTACAATAGTAGTAAAGCGGCTGTCACGCACATGAGCAAGATGCTGGCGTCGGCCCTGGGCGGCATGAGGGTACGCTGCAATGTACTTGCTCCCGGCGTCTTTCCCACAGATATGACGCCGGGCATTATCCAGGGCTTGGCGGGGGGCGAGGACGGGAAGGTGAATAGAAATGTTATTCCGGCAGAGAGGGTGGGGAGTGAAGAGGATATCGCGGGCGCGGTGTTGTGGATGGCGGGGAGGGCGGGGGCGTATCTGAATGGGAGTGTTGTTGTTGTTGATGGGGGTAGGTTGGGAGTTTTGCCATCGTCTTATTAAGTAGTGGTGGTGGTGGGGGGGCTATAGCTGGACAGTCGGGATGTTATTGTGAAGGGGTTTGGAAGTTACTTTTATTATTATTAGACAGTGAGAGAACCTACGTGTAAGGAGATGGCAAGTCTAGCGCGTTCCAGCACAACCCCTGCATGGGAATTGCGGAGTTGAAGACACACCTCCGAAGCAACCACGCACGTATCCTTCTCCAAACCTTTACTTTGTGGTAATGAATATACGCAGCAATCCACGCGACAATGCCTGCGCCACACCACAGGCTCGGTTCCAATGACTTGCTTAATTCGCCTGGTTTCTTGGGCGCAGCTGCGCGCTTCTGGCAGGTAATGTAGTCCGTGTTTCCTCGTTGTATTCGTTTGGATGCCCGCGCATTGGGGCAGTTTTTATATCGCAAGAGACTGAGAGAACAGCAAGGCTGACCAAAGAAACCAAACCAATAGCGCTCATATGCATCAGACTATGTTGGATTCCTGATTTTGATATGTGGTTATATATTCGTATGTCCTCAACTTTCCCATCCTCCCAACACAAAACACACACACACACACACACACACACACACAAATAAACCGCATATAGCTACTCTTCTAATCTCAATCTCCTCGGCAAAAAAAACCCCCGACAAATCCAATACTAACAAACCAGATACAGATCCAATTCCTCGCCTCCCCCTTCCACCGCATGTTCTTCCTCGACAACCTTGCAATCTCGTACCCGCACGCAACCACCGAACGCGTCTCCGTGCTCTGGCTCTTCATCTACGCCGGCGCCATCCCGCTCGGCGTGTTGGTAGGCTGGGCACTGCTCGTCCGGCCCGGCGCCCACAAAGCACACGTTACGCTGCTGGGCTGGGGCATCAGCATGGTGCTTACAATGTTCATCACCGACGTGATCAAGAATGCGGTAGGGCGGCCGCGGCCAGACTTGATTGCACGGTGCAAACCCAAGCCGGGCACGCCGGCGCATACGCTGGTGACGTGGGAGGTCTGCACCGAGACGGACCATCATGTGTTGCACGATGGGTGGCGCAGCTTTCCGAGCGGACACTCGAGTTTTGCGTTTAGTGGCTTGGGCTATCTTGCCCTGTTCATTGCCGGCCAGTGCCATGTTTATCGGCCCAGGGCTGATCTGGCGAGGGTGCTGTTGGCTATGGCGCCGCTGCTGGGCGCCGCGCTGATTGCCATTTCGAGGTGTGAGGATTATAGGCATGATGTTTGGGATGTTAGCGTCGGGTCGCTGTTGGGTATGGGTGTTGCCCATTATACGTATAGGAGGTATTATCCCGCCCTGAGGAATAGGGCGTGTGCGACTCCGTTTGCAAATCCGGCGGATGAGAGGGGTGGCTGGGGCAAGGTCAAAGCGGACGAGGAGAATGGAGCGGGCGAGTTTGAGCTGAGCGATATTGAGGAGGAGAGTGGGGAGGGAGAGGGGGTGGGTGGAAGGAGATAGGACGTGCAGGATGGACTCAAGGAAGATGTGTATATTGTTATGAAATGTGCTAACATGTCAAGATTACGTCTTTGTCTCAAATTTATATTTGCATAGTGATGACTTGAACTATGATGTATTTTCGCTCCAAAACCAGCCTTTAGCCCTCCTGGCTTGCTCTCTCCCTCTCCCTCCCTCCCTCCCCTCTTTCTCTTGAACCCATGTGTAGAATAATATACACTTTGTAAAGCATAATGTCAATGGCAACAGAAGGAAGCAATACAGGACACTCGATCCGCCAAAGTCCCTACTAAACACAGCTATAGTAAGCAATTTCAAGTCGAGGGAACATCTACAAGGCGAGATATGTATGTTTTGGTCATAATCTCAGTTGCATGGGGAGTCGTACATCGTACATACAAGGGCATGTAATGTCGGCATAGTGACAGTAGCGCTAAGAGTGGGTATCAAGTTAGTGTTCGGTTGAGGTTGCGAGCAATCGTAGTATAAAGATTGGTTGTATGACATTCATCTATTGATTATGTAAATGTATTACTTTCTCCAGCCTGGTTCTTCTTTTGCTTATCATGCCAAGGCACACTGATGAGCTCTTTATAGCGATATTTTGATCTTGTACTGTTACGCGAGAAGTGATACTGAAATAGCTGGTCGTAGGTGGCACATGCATGTCCATGTCCATGTCTATGTTATAGTGCTGAGACCATGGTAATAATATACAGCATTGCTGCAAAAAAATGTTTTGGTATTGCATGTCTATGCTACGACTGTTACATAAGAAACTGCCTGGATGCAGGACGCGAAAACCCTTGGTATACCCAACGCCGAAACATGATATCGTAAGGTGCACAGTATTTACATGCCCCATCCGCCGGTCACGGCGTTCAAGGCACCATCGACAGCCTCCTCCAGCGTCTCAACTCGCAGTCTGAGCGTGCGGTTCTCCTCGCGCTCCTTGGCGAGGCGGCCCCAGACGGCAGACTGTGCACCGCCTTCGCAGTTTTCGCAGCCCCATGTACGTATCTCGACCTTGCTCTGGCGAGTCTTGTTGTATGTGCTGCCCCGCTGCAAGGGCTGAGGTTTCCGGCCCTTGGGTGTCGCGTCGTGAACTTCGGTGTCGAGTACAGAGGAGCGGTCGGTGCCGGTGGGGCTGAGGCAGTTGCGCGAAAAGACGCTGGCGGCATCGGTTTCGGCCTCGGACTCGAAACCAGAATCGACACTGAGTTCGGAGCCGGAAACGCGGTTGTGCCGTCGGGTCGTTTCTTGGCAGGTGGTGTGCTCGCACTGCCTGATGAGAGTAAGACTCCGCTTGCGAGCTGCCTCTTCCTCCTGTCGGGCCTTTCGCTCAAAGGCAAGGTCCTCCATCAAGCTGCGCATCTGCTCATCTTGGTCGGCTGCACGCGCAGCCATTGTCTCCAACTGCATCTTCAGATGGCGGGCTCGCGTCTCAGCCTCATCGAGCTCGTCCTCCTGCGCGCTTTGTTCAGAGTGTGCATCGACTAATGCAGTCGAGAGTTGGCGGTAGGCAGACTGGTAGCGAGAGAGCAGCGCTTCGGCATTGGTGAGAAGGTCGTGGAAGGACGACGGAGCTAGTGGGTCGGCGGGTCCGTGTGGGAAGAGAGCCTGTGGGATTTTGAGATTGATGAGCTCGTCATCGGGGTTGTGGTAGGTGGGTGATTGTGGCGGCGGGGGCGCTGCGGCGTTCTTCTGTGTGGACAACAACCATGCAAACTTGCTGCCGGCAGTCGGCTGGCTCGGCGCTTTGGTCGGTATCTGAGTGTCGTCTGATCGCCTGGGGCTCTCGGACGCTCCTCTGGTAAGCGAGGATCCGCGGTTGAAGATGTTAGCCATCATGTTGCCTCGTTCTTCTTCTTCCTCCTCTTCTTCTTCTTCCCCCTCGTCTGATTCCGAGTCGTACTCCTCTCCGGACCCAGACTCTGAGTCGGAATAGTCGTCCTGGCGTGGGGAGGCACCTAGCTTTACAGACGAAGAGCCACTGAACCAGTTCTGTATTGCCCTGATCTTGGGCTGGCTAGCGTTGGACTCGACGGCACCTCGTGAGGGGATGAAGCTTGCCAAGGACTTGGATGGTGAGGATGCGCGTGAAGTATGTTGCTGGATTGTCGATGTGGCACGGTTGAAGTTGTCAAAGATGGTGCCGGTCAAGCTGCGCTGGTGACTGCTGCGGCCAGAACGTGGAAAGTTGTCGAGTGGGGAAGGCGCCTGGGGGTCATAGGCCGTGGCAGAGGTGGGAGTCAAGACAGAAGGAGGAGGCTGGAGGCCCGTGATGTCTACCTCGTCAAAGCTGTGCAGCTCATCCTCGGGCACCGGGCTCGACTTTGACTGATCCCGGCTGTGGTACGATTGCGATTTCACACCGGCACGTTGAGAGCTATGCGTCGGAGAAGGGGCCTGGGGCGGAAGCTGAAGCTCCAATTCGCGAGGGGCGTTGGGACTCATATGGGGCTACTGCGCCTAAATCTCCGGTACCCGCGCACGAAGCGTTTGCTGGCCAGGGAGCAACGAGTGTATCCGTCCGCAGTTGCTCACAACACGCGGTCTGATCGGCAAACAGATGAAGGGAGCAGCAGTTGTGAAACAGGATGGCGATCTTTCCTTGCTGCTATGGCCGACACCCGGAGGACAGGCTAGTGGTGATAAGACCGAGGGGTAGTGAAGCTGCAAGCGACACTCGGCGAACTTTAGGTTGCGGGTAGGATACGTTGCTGTAAGTGTGGCGTGCCAAAGGTCGAGAAGATGGTTTGACGTTGTGCACAAAGAAGGAACCAGAGTTTTGACCTGTCAGTCGTGGTTGTGCAGGGGAAAAAAAAGAGATGGCGGGTGCTGCGTTTTGTGAGGCTGGGGACTGGGCTAGTTCACCGACACGGCAGACGCACACCGCAACACGTATACATCGCTTAGCCGCTCCAATGGCACCTTGCAGCTGGGCCAATTCACCCCAGGAACTAAACCTGTTCGTTTGGTTTGTTCACGTCCGTGTTTCGAAACATGCAACCTATACAGTAGAGCGTCTAGCCCGACGGCATATGGGTAGTACGCGTCGCGATCGGCTCTACCCAGCTCCCGCGTTCGGCGCGTAAGCCGTACGGACGACTACTTGCACCCAGGTCGGTGCGTGGGAACTGCATCGTCCATCGTGGCCATGCCTTCTTCGCTGACAAACGAGAGAAGATTCCATCTACACATGTCTCATGACGCTGGGAAGCTGCAAGGCTAGTCATATGCTGCATTGATATCGTTCGGTACACCACCACGTCATCCCGCCGCTACACATGCAAGCCGTCTACTTGCTGCACTAGGTGCGCAACCTCCGAAGTTCCCCAACGTTCAGCGCCTTCAGCGCCATCATCGGCCAAAACAAACCATGGCGCCTTCTCGCGGAGGGAGATGTGCTTGACTACCTTGGGTGCCGGTTCGGTCTTGAGACTTGCCAGGTCAACCGTGGACATGCACAAGGCAAGCTCGTGAGGATCGGAAGGGAAGGTCATGGTTATCGGAGCGCCACAGCCTGAGCAAAACGTTCGTTCTGCAACGGCCGATAGCTTCAGAACCTTGCGAGTATCCGAGTGGCTGAACGAGAGAGCATCCTTTGGAACGTGTGTGAATGGGAGGAAGGCCGAGCCGGATACTTGCTGGCATGCGCGGCAATGACACAGCGTGATGTCTGAAGGTGCAGCACTCGACGTGTATTGCACCCCGCCGCAGCGACACCCGCCCCTAAATACAACGTCGTGCTTGATGGCCGGCCGCACGAATCTCGAACCGTCGGCAGCTGCCTATTGTCAGTCCATCATAGCTAGCCTGGCAAGGTGGGCCACTTACGCCGCCGTGCAATACCGAGAAACACCGAATCCACTTCCTCCACCTTGCCGTCTATGGCCAGTTTTTCCCACTCTTCTTTGTAGACGCCCTGAGCTTTCCTTCGGATATCGTTGTTCGCAAAAGTTCTCGCAACATCCTTGACGATGACATTCTCGACGAAGAAATCATCCCATTGCTCCATGTCGTAGAACCTCCGTCCATATCCCGCTTGGTTCTCGACGGTGATTATCTGGTCCACCTCCAGGCCTGCAGACTCCAGTGTTTGCCTGAGCGTATCCTCGGACTTACTCCATGAGCGGTTGTATGGGACCGGTAATTCTAGTCTGCGCGCGACCCTTTCAAGCACCATTCCGGACACGAGATTTCGTGGGTGTGTCGCATCAAGCGCAATCACGCCTCCGGGCTTCAGGAATCCCACCCAATGCTCAATGGCAGCTTGTGGGTCAGGGAATAAGACCAAGGCAGAAGCAAGCGTGATGACATCAAACTGCTTTCCCTTGAGCTCTTCTGTTTCATCCAAATCTAGAACATCACCCTTGATGAACGTTGTATTTGCGTATTTGTCGCCCCCTTGAGTCTTTCGGTGAGTAGCGACTGCAAGCATTCCGGGAGTGACATCTACGCCCACAACCTGCCCGCTGGAGCCCACCGCTTCTGCCTCGCGGAACGTCAGAAGCCCTGTGCCGCACGCTAGATCCAGTACTTTTTGGCCAGGTTGTATGTCGAGATACGTCATGAACCGCTTTGTAAAGTCGTTGTGCCAGGTAGCGTCATAATCCCATGATTTTGAATCATAGAACCTGATGGCGTTGGCTGCCTGTCGTTCACTTGACATCTTGAGTGGAATGGTATCTTTGGTCGTTGCGAGACCAAGGGCTCTCTTCGTGCGTAGATATGGTAAATGTGTTGAGGCGATTACCAATGAGGGGTGGTTTGTCAGCTTGTGATGCTTTGAATTCGACCAGTCACAATACCTCAAATGTCCGCTTCTCGCTTTTCGTGAGAATGACGCAACTTGACCACAACAGCCCCATTTCATAAAGTATTTCGTTCTTATGTTGGTCTACAATTCCTTGGCAACAGCGGCAAGCCCTGGAGGGGTGCCGAACACGGAAGCCATCACTAGCGTCGTGTGGGTCTGTGACCCTGAAGGCATAGCAGACTACAGCCACCAAATGCCTCGCTCGTCCCTTGTTGCAGTCAAAACCAATCCTACATGATCAGCCCCGATGGTTTGCGTTGAAAATACACTTGAACAAAAAGGAGAAGCTTTCTATGATGGATTTCATTCATTCTGCTCACGTCTGCTCGACAACATCAAACTCAAACTAAACCAAGGCGACCGCCTTTTTCGCAGTTTGAACACACCATAGATTCTATTTTCGGCACGGCAAGCAGCTAGATTCACACCATTCAGTAGTTGTTCGAGTACAGAAAGTCTGGAGCGACCTCTACTGCTGTCTTCTCATCATCCAGTACTTGCGTCTCCAAACATTCGCCATGCACACGGGCCATTGCGTACATGTCAGTTGCTTCGGTCCAGATGCCGGATCGAGTCCCAAAAGCAGTTCGCGGTACCAATTGCTAGGGTGACATCCACCATGGCATGATTTGGGGTAATGGGGTATATGCGGCTGACGATCAGCTGACCCGAATAGCTCCACAGCCTTCAATGACTTTCAACAGCCTCTGCGAATGGCGCAAAAGCCAGCTTCCCCTATTCTACGAGCCATCTTGAAACCATCTGATCTTCGGCACCACCACTGACTGACCACCCAGACTCGGCTTTCTCCCTTGATAGTCGGCATTTGGGGCGTCGCCTACGACAAGGATAATCCTTACTGGCATCTGAGCCCATGTAACGCCAGTTCAGGAGTACCCAAGGGTCCTTGACGAACAGTTTTTCGATCATATAGACTGCCGGGTGAACTTGCGTAGTGACTAACAGGCTAAACGGCATTCTCAATAGGTGCCCCACTGTCCCCCACATTGTGGTAATCATGGCTGCCCCTCAGCATGGCATCAATATATATTCAACGGTCGAACCAGGGTTTATAAAGTGCGAATGGCTTCTCACGTCCAATTGACTGTCAGCCTACGACGTGCCCCATTGTGGAGCCCCAGCTGGACACTTGCTACACAGCATCATATCCAACTCAGTACATGCAACACCCGGATTTGGACATACGTCAAGTTGTCACACATCGTTTTTTGGGGGGGCAATGGCCAAGGATGTTAGAGTACAAAGCAGTTTCCTCGCGGCTCAAAGGAACTCTTGCATACCAATCGATTCAACCCATATATGAGGATTACCAAGAGTTTTTCCATCAATGGGCTTTCGCCAGAGCAAGAAAGCCATAAACGAAACGCCATAGTAGACGCCTCGTCCAGTCAGTGTAAACTGAGGGATAAAGATCGAAGACAATAGGTTGATCTGCCAAGGCGTGTTGCCGCGATTGCACTGTAGTCATCCCTATGTCTTCATATAGTTGTTATATTTCGCGGTGGGGACGCCGAGTGCTGGCAAAGAGCAGGGCTGCTATAAAAGACCCGAAAACACCTTTTCAGTTGTCCATGTAAGACTTTGCAGTGTTCCAAGCCCACCAAACCGCCCGACATGAGATATTCAATCATCCTTCCGCTCCTTGCTACCACTGTCCTTTCGGCACCAACTGTTGAACAGCGTCAGGACGCGGCATGCACTGTACCAACGACGTTCCCAACCACGGCCAATACAAAGTTGCCAAATCCCTTCAAGTTTTTCGACGGAAGAGCTGTTACTACCAAAGCCGACTTTGCGTGCAAGAACAAAGAGGTCAGCGCTGCCCTTCAGGCACAGGAACTAGGCGACTTTCCTAAAAAGCCGTCAACTGTCACCGCGTCGCTCTCTGGATCCTCGCTCTCCATCACTTCGACTGAAGGTGGAAAGTCGGTCACCTTTTCTGTCTCCATCAAGAAGCCTAGCGGAAACGGTCCCTTCCCGGCCATCATCGCCTATGGTGCTTCAAGCATACCCATCCCCAGCAGCGTCGCAACTATCACTTTCAACAACGACGACATCGCTCAGCAACAGAGTAGTAGTAGCAGCCGTGGCAAGGGTAAGTTCTTTGACCTATATGGCTCCGGCCACAGTGCGGGTGCGCTCATCGCGTGGGCCTGGGGCGTCGACCGTATCATGGATGCTCTCGAGGCTACTCCTGCTACTGGTATTGACCCCAAGCGCGTCGGTGTGACTGGTTGCTCGCGTAACGGCAAGGGTGCTTTCGTCGCTGCTGCGTTCGTTGACCGTATTGCTCTTGGTATCCCCCAGGAGTCTGGATCTGGCGGCGCTGCCTGCTGGCGTATTTCCGATTCGGAGAAGGCCAAGGGCAAGAACATCCAGACATCGAGCCAGATTGTCACCGAAAACGTCTGGTTCTCAACCAGATTCAACTCGTTCAGCACAAAGGCCAACACACTTGCCACCGACCACCATCAGCTCGCTGGAATGGTGGCTCCTCGCGGTCTGATTGTCATTGAAAACGAAATTGATTGGCTCGGCCCAGTTGCCACGACTGCTTGTATGAAAGCTGCACGTCTCATCTACAAATCTCTGGGTGCACCCGACAACATGGGATTCACTGGCTCCGGCAACCACAACCACTGCTCTTTCCCATCCAACCAGCAGGCCGATCTTACGGCATACATCAACAGATTCCTGCTCAACCAGACGGCAAACACGGGCAACATCGAAAAAGGCCCGTCGGGTGCCGATGCTGCGACGTACATTGATTGGACTGCGCCTACGCTCACTTAGGGTGCATGTCTGGGCGTTGTTGGGGATGAAATAGCTACGACGAAGAGCGATGACAGTTGGCGTTTTGATATGTACATAGTAATGCTTCCTAGCCGAATGTAAATGCTTGAAACGTTGCAGCGCCATGAACACGAACATTGGACGCAGACCCACTGGTGTGATGCTGTCTCAGACAATCCAACATGCTGAGTAAGTAGGGGAACCCTCCAAACGTTAGCGGGTAACGAGACAACATACGCGGTGCTGAGGAGTCAGGCCCTAGGCGGTCACATCCACCTGCTCGCAGTCTCGTTGGATGTAATGGGCCAGCAACCGGTGCGCTGAGGAACCCCTCCTCGCCGTGTCTTCAGCGCAACATTGGATTTCTCACCACCAAGGCTTCTTTCACAGACAAGATGTGGATCACGGGCGTTGTGTCGGAGAACGAGTCACGGGCGGGCCTTGGGGGCTCATGGGGGACTGGCCATTGTGCTGTTGACAGGTTAGCCAGGCATGTGAGAGCGGTTTGGTGTTCGTTGGGCCGTGGTAGCAGGCTGGAGGGGTTGTGGACGTGGCACTCCACTCGTTCCTTCCGCCCCCGATGCGGTGGCTCAGTTCGGCACTAGGCCACGTCAAGCGCGTTGTTTGCCCAGCACCCCACAACCATCTCCTGTGGTGAGCGTGAACATGGTGAAAGAGCAACAGATAGGGGTGGAAAATCGCAGCAACTTCACCACTACACGCTGATTGGCCGACCGAGCCCAGCCATTCATCACATGATCCCGCCAAGCCGCTAACTCTGTTGCGCGCCAACAACGCTCAGGCTAGAGACCTCCGCAGACGTCCATCACCACCCCATCCCGATATCACGAAGACTTGCGCCCGCATCTCAATATCCCCGCAACACGCTGTACACGACGCGTATAGCCGTTTTTCACCCTTTGAGAGCGCGCCCGCGCCCTTGCCACCCCCTACATCGAAATTGCGCGCTCCACCTCAGCCTACCCCAAACAACGCGACACTGCGACGGCGGGCTTCCGAGGGTCTTTCATCGGCCTCATCCCCCAAAGGGTCGCGACCACCACCACCTCGCCCGATAATGTCATAGAACACCGGCTCACACCCAAACATCCACCGCGCGACTGTCGTTTCCTCAAAATTGTGCCTCCTTGGACTGCCCCAACCACGTGCGGCGAGCGCGTTCAAGGCTTGACACACTCTGTATCGGTTGCCCATTGCACACTACAACAACGACACCGAGCCACCCACCACCATGGCGTCGGTTCAAGCCAATCCGGAAATGCCTGGCCAAGGTCAGCTTCCCGGCAACATCACCCGAGAGCAGATTCAACATGTCTTCCAGGTAAGTACCCGCACAGATCCTCTTGTGCTGCTGGTGAATGCGCACCTCACTAACAACGTTCTTAGCGCTACACCGCCATGAAGGCGCAAGGTGTACCCGAGACCAACCCCGAGTTTATCAAGGCGCGTAACCTGCTTAGTATGGTCCAGAAGCAAAATCAGTACCAGCAGCAGCAGAAGATGCTTAGACAGCAGCAAATGCAGCGCCAGCAGGGTCAAATGGATCCGCAAAATGCGCAGCTCAACGGCGCCGCCGCCATGGGCATGGGTATGAACATGGTAAATGGTACTAAGCCAGGCGCACCTACTGACGCCAAGGTTGCAACGCCCCTGCCAGCTTCGACAGGACCTACACCTACCATGCAGCTTGCAACAGCTGGTGGACAAACTCTCGCCGGCGATGGTCAGACTCCTACATCGGCTACAGGCGGCTCCGTGTCCCTGTCCAAGGATCAGCTTCTCATGCTGCGTGCCCAGATCGGAGCCTTTAAGCATCTCTCCAAGGGTCTGCCATTACCGTCCAACATGCAGCAGCAGATATTCGGTCATCACCAAGCAAAGAAGCCCCAGAACGCGGCTGATGCCGTGGCCGCAGCTTCTCAGATGCTCGACAATGCGACCCGCGCAGGTAGCACCTCGAGCGCGACCGGTGGCGCAGTTCAGGAGACACGCACTCTACCTCGTCTTCCCGACACCTTCATCGATCCCTGGAGCAGCGAAGCTTTCCGTGACGTAAACTACATCTCGCATACTCAACGCAAGAACCGGCCGTACCTTGCAACCATCATGCCCCAGGGTGTGGACATTGACGCTGTACAACAGAGTATGGAGGATATGCGCAAGGAGCGTGAAATTATCCTGTATAACCGCGTTACGGCGAGGAGAGCGGAGCTGGAGAAGACACATGCTAACATCGGCTCGTGGGATACCAGCAAGACCGATGCCCCCGAAGATGACGGTAAAGTCAAACTAGCTCTTGTCATCGAGCAGAAGAAGCTCAACCTGCTCGAGAAGCAGCGGAAACTGCGTAGAGAGATCGCCCAGCAGATGATTCATGCTGATAACCTCGCCATGACTGCGAACAGAACAGTCTACCGACGCCTTAAGAAGCAATCGATGCGTGAAGCCCGCCTCACCGAGAAGCTTGAGAAGCAGCAACGCGATGCGCGCGAGACAAAAGAGAAGAAGAAGCACCACGAGTTCATCGATGCCATCAGGAAGCATCGCACAGAGTTGCAGGAGGCTGGTGCTGCTCATCGTATCCGCCTGCAGAAGCTTGGCCGCATCATGATCACGACACACCAGAACATCGAGAAGGAGGAGCAGAAGCGCATCGAGCGCACCGCCAAGCAGCGTCTGCAGGCTCTCAAGTCCAACGACGAAGAGACCTATCTCAAGCTTTTGGGCCAAGCCAAGGATACTCGTATTTCACATTTGCTCAAGCAAACCGATGGCTTCTTGAAACAACTTGCCGACTCCGTCAAGGCGCAGCAGCGGTCTGCAAACAACTCATATGAGCCCGAGCCCGAGAGTGAAACCAGCGACGCCGAGTCTGGTGACGAAGGCAAGCCAGGCAAGAAGAAGACCGACTACTACGAGATTGCCCATCGTATCAAGGAAGAGGTCACCGAACAGGCCTCCAACCTGGTTGGAGGTACGCTGAAGGAATACCAACTCAAGGGTCTGCAGTGGATGATCTCGCTGTACAACAACAATTTGAACGGTATCCTTGCCGACGAAATGGGTCTCGGAAAGACGATTCAGACGATCAGTTTGATCACCTATCTGATCGAAAAGAAGCGACAACCTGGACCCTACCTAGTTATTGTACCGTTGAGTACGCTTACCAACTGGACCAACGAGTTTGAGAAATGGGCGCCGAGCGTCACCAAGATCGTCTACAAGGGTCCTCCGAACTCGCGTAAGCAATACCAGCAGCAGATCCGCTGGGGTCAGTTCCAGGTTTTGCTCACCACGTACGAGTTCATTATCAAGGACAGGCCAGTTCTCAGTAAGATCAAGTGGGTGCACATGATCGTCGACGAAGGTCACCGTATGAAGAACGCCGGCTCGAAGCTCAGCATGACCATCACACAGTACTACACGACACGGTATCGTCTCATTCTGACGGGTACGCCGCTTCAGAACAACCTAACGGAACTGTGGGCTATGCTCAACTTCGTTCTCCCTACCATCTTCAAGTCAGCTACATCCTTTGACGAGTGGTTCAACACACCCTTTGCAAACACCGGAGGTCAAGATAAGATGGAGCTTACTGAAGAAGAGCAATTGCTTGTCATTCGTCGTCTTCACAAAGTGCTCAGGCCATTCTTGCTCCGACGTCTCAAGCGCGATGTCGAAAAGGATCTTCCCGACAAGACTGAGCGTGTGATCAAGTGCAACTTCTCTACCCTCCAGGCAAAGCTGTACAAGCAACTTGTCACCCACAACCGGTTCATGGTCAGCGATGGCAAGGGTGGAAAGACTGGTATGCGCGGGTTGAGCAACATGTTGATGCAGTTGAGAAAGCTGTGCAACCATCCTTTCGTATTCGAAGAGGTCGAGGATGTTATGAACCCGACAAAGGGTACGAACGATCTTCTGTGGCGTGCGGCCGGCAAGTTCGAACTGCTCGACAGAATTCTGCCCAAGTTCCAGGCCACCGGTCATCGTGTCCTTATGTTCTTCCAGATGACGCAGATTATGAACATTATGGAAGATTACCTACGGTTACGAGGCATGATGTATCTGCGCCTGGACGGAGCCACCAAAGCAGACGACCGATCTGACCTATTGCGGCTTTTTAACGCTCCCGACTCACCGTACTTCTGCTTCTTATTGTCCACGCGTGCCGGTGGTCTTGGACTGAACCTCCAAACTGCCGATACCGTTATCATCTACGACTCGGATTGGAATCCTCATCAAGATTTGCAGGCCCAGGATCGTGCCCATCGTATTGGTCAGAAGAACGAAGTCCGCATTCTGCGTCTCATCACCTCTAATTCCGTCGAGGAGAAGATTCTCGAACGAGCCAACTACAAGCTGGACATGGACGGCAAGGTTATCCAAGCTGGTAAATTCGACAACAAGTCCAAGGACGATGAGCGAGATGCCATGTTGCGAATCATGTTGGAGTCTGCTGAAGCTGCCGAGAGTCTCGAACAAGAGGAGATGGATGATGACGACTTGAACCAGATCATGATGCGTCATGACCACGAGCTGATCACATTTCAAGAAATGGATCGCAAGCGCATAGAAGAAGACCCTTATGGACCTGGTAAGCCTCTTGGTCGATTGATTGGCGAGAGTGAGCTGCCAGACATATATCTGAACGAAGAGGCACCCGTTGTCGACGAAAAAGATGACACGCCTGCCGGTCGTGGTGCTCGCGAGCGTACTCGCGTCAAGTACGACGACGGTCTCACTGAAGAGCAATGGCTGGAGGCTGTGGACAACGACGAAGACACTATCGAAGCTGCTATCGCCCGCAAAGAAGCCAAGGTCGCTAAGAGGGGTAGGAAGAGTGGCAGACCCGAGGAAGACTCGCCTGTGCCTTCACGTGCTAGCTCTGAAGAGCCGATGCCAAAGAAGCGAGGCCGCAAGCCAAAGGCAGAGAAGCGCAAAGCTGATGAAGCCTCTCTTGACGTTGAACTTGCACCAAGAAAACGCGGTCGACCAGCCCCCACAAAAGACATGCTACATCCTGATCAACGAGCATCGCTTCAGAAGGTCGTTAATATCGTCTATGAAGCTCTCAACGATCTCGAGGAAGAGTCTCAAGACCCCAACATCCCTAACCGTGGCATCATCGATCCCTTCATCGAGCTACCAGACAAGTGGGACTACCCAGACTACTACCAGCTCATCAAGAACCCCATTTGTATGAAGCAAATCGAGAAGAAGATCAACAAGAAGGAGTACCAGTCTGTGAAGCAGTTCCGCCAAGATCTCGGCTTGCTATGTAATAATTGCCGTACATACAACGAGGACACATCGCTGCTCTTTGCTGATGCCAACCTGATTGAGCAGACTGCACTCGACAAGCTTCGGGAAGCTACCGCAGAATTCCCTGAATGGCAAGACTATGACGATGGCGGTAGTGTACATGGAGGCATTAGCACAGCCATGACAAGTGCGGTTGGTACACCGCGGGGAGGTCTGTAAAAAAAAGTGTATGTCCAACCAAAACCAAACTCACTGTACCTTTATCAAACAATGCAAACTGACTTTATCACCCCTTGCAGTTGAAGCAAACAAAAAAACGCACTCTGCGTGATTGACGTTGGAACCCCGTCGCCTCTTTACACCTACCTACCTTCTCAACATGTCGTTTTTTCTCGCCCCCATCTGTACAACTTGACAAGACTGGAAAGAAACAAGGGATTTCAGGCATTTTCTCTCTCATGCTCTTCTTTCTATTGGCCTCGAACGTAGCTTTGACGCGTGGTGGGTCTTACTCTCTCATGGGTTCTTTTATTTTTTGCTTATGCTTGATTGAGTAACACGAAATTTTGGGGGGGTTTGGGGGGTTTTTTTTTCATGGTGGGGGAGTTTGTGATGCATGGATTGGGCTATACTGTAGTCGAAGTAAGCTAGCTTATCTTTGCCCGTCTTTTCTTTCTTTCTTGAGATTGAGAAAGAAGAGTGGCAGATTTGAGGTTCCCGTAATGGGGACTGAGAATATAAAAATATTGCATTCACAATGTTCTCTTCCTGGGGGTGCCTTGTTTACTGTAGACCCTTCCTCTACCTGCAGTGTGTCGGAATACACCACAGCCAATAGTTAGGACTGTTGAGTGTTCCACTTTACACAGTCTTCAAACTTGACGCCTGAACCGCCAAAGATGTCCAGGGCACTCCCAATGGTAAGGTCCACCTTGCCTTTGCTCAGCCTCTTGACCAACTCCAAATCCTCGATTGAGCGACCGCCGCCCGCATACGTCACGGGTATGCTACACCACTCAGCCAGCTTCTCAACCAGTTCGTGGTCAATACCTCGCTGGAGGCCTTCGACGTCGGCAGCGTGGATGAGAAACTCGCTGCAGTGCGGTTCTAGGAGGGATATCGAATCTGGTATAT
The DNA here is from genome assembly GCA_034640345.1 of Drechslera avenae. Taxonomy (NCBI): domain Eukaryota; kingdom Fungi; phylum Ascomycota; class Dothideomycetes; order Pleosporales; family Pleosporaceae; genus Drechslera; species Drechslera avenae. Next base: position 239,201 of record JAXRVH010000036.1, read on the forward strand.
GTAGATGTGCGAATTAGCTTGTTCCCAAGAAATCGTACCGAAAGGGGGGTTGTAGAGTTTGTTACCTCTATTCAACTCAAAATCGGTAATCGTCTGCCACTTATCCGTCGCCACGAACCATTTATCGTCTTTCCTCCGACACGACAAATCGACAACGAGTTTCCCGACATCATTGTCCAAGGCGGCGAGGACGGCGCGTAGGCGGTCTTGCGAGAAGGTCGACTTGGGGAAGAGGTACGAGGTTATTATTACCTACTACGCCTTTTCCATTAGCCTATTAAATCCCTTTTGATTTCATGCCATCTTTACGTCGACATGCACGTGTAGAGGGGACCCTCACCTTTTCCGCTCCCCGTGCTATCCACTCGGCGGCATTCTTGTCGGTGATGCCGCCGCCTACTTGCATGCCACCTGGCCATGCCTCCAGCGCTTTCTGGGCGGCTTCGTCATTTCCGGGACCCAGCATTATGACGTGTGCGCCGGTCAAGTCGTGTTGTTTATAGAGGTCTGCGTAGAAGGCCGAGGGGTGCGATGACGTCCAGTTTGTTTGTAGCATGTCGGGTGTTGTGGTGTTGAGGGTGCCGCCGACGATTTGCTTGACGCTGCCGGCGTGCAGATCGATGCAGGGACGAAATCGCGTCATGGTAAAGTGCAATTGGGGGTTTTTTTTTGGGGTGAGTGATGGTTGAGGTTGCGGGGGAGGGGTGATTTGAGGTCGGAGGTCTGAGTCGGGGAGGTCGAGATTTGGCGCTAGACATTTGTTACGTCGGGCGCGCGAAACTTTTTGATATTGGAATTCTCTTGACGACGCACACAGGCAACGAACAACACACAACCAAAACGACACGTAGAAATGGCGCCCACACTCGGAAAACGGAAACGTGTAACGCGCGCTGAGCTTGAGCGACCATCGCGCTCGGCATCTCCCACGTCGCATGCGAGCGACGACGACGATTCCTCGGACGCAGAAGATCTCCAAGCCATATTCCGGCGCGCCTTTGAGGCGAAATTCGCGCCCCTTCCTGTCGAAGCCAAGAAACCCAAACTCGAAGAGTCACCTGTACAAGAAGAAGAAGAAGAAGCGGCACAGGACGAAGAATCAGACTGGTCAGGCATAAGTGACGATGACAAGAATGGCGTGCAAGTAGTCTCCTACGAAGATGCCCGCCACGACCTCAGCGACACAGAACGTGCTGAAAAAAAAGCCTTCATGTCGTCCAAGCCGCCAACCTCTTCCTCCACCTCGCTCTCCTCGTCCAAACCCTCGTCCAAAAAGAAATCCTCTGCTTCTGAAGACACCGACACCACTGAAGCCAATCTCCTAAAAAACGACCTTGCACTCCAAAAACTGCTCCGAGAATCCCACATCCTCTCCTCCAGCACCTCCAACCCCACGCGCTCCCTCACTGCCACAGGAGCCGCACGCCACAAATCCACAGATTTGCACCTCCAGTCTCTTGGGGCCAAAGGCTCAGTTTTTACGCAGAAAAACATGCCAATGGCGCAGCGGAAACACATGGTGCAGAAGGCGAGGCTGGGTGAGGAGAAGAGGAGGGGTGAGGCAAGAGACGCGGGAATTGTGCTGGAGAGGGAGAGTAGGGCTGGATCGGGGAAGAAGGGTGGGGAGAGGAGGGAGAGGGGTGTGGGCGGGCCTAGTGTGGGGAAGTTTAGGGGTGGAACGTTGAGTTTAAGTAGGGAGGATGTTAGGAGTATTACCGGAGGTGGGGGGAGGGGAGGGAAGAAGAGTGCGAAAGGAGGGCGGGGGCGGGGCGGAAAGAGGTAGCGCAGATGGTGGTGGTGGTTGGGGGGTTGTTTATGATATACGACTTTCTGTCTTGTTGCGCATGCCCTATATTAAGCGTTTAGTACAATTCTACTCCTGTAATCCTGCAGTATCTTTTCTTTCTCTTATATGACAAGTCTTCACTACCTTACCTTGCATCCTTCCTTTATACATGGCTATTCTGACAGGTATATTGGCGTTTTACCTGGTAAAAGCCTCGCAGTACATCCCCCCACCCTCAATTACATATCCCGGCAAGACGAAGAAAACTCAATCTCCAAGAGAACATTATGATACCCAATTAAACTTGGAAAACAGGCTCCAGAACCATGTGTTTGGGTTTATTCAAAATTCCACACTATCCAAGCGATTGACATGATAATTTGGCACAAGGTATAGTTATATATATGACGGGTCTGTTCAGCAATAGTATCGATCGCTTATACATTTACCTTTGACTGTCCAGAGTCTTCTCCTACAATGTCTCTGTTTATATTCTTGCTAACCTAATCAAACTTGCTCTATCGAAATTTTGTCAGTATACGTGGTTAGGGAAATATCATTTTTTTTTAAAAACACGGCGCACACAACTTTTGGGAGGAGTTTTTTTTTCTTTCTTCCCCTCGATATATAACGAGAGTGAGTACCTAGAGATGAGACCATACGTGTAAAGTCGCAGGATTAAATAACGATAGGGACGATAGGGAGTGGTTGTTGGATTGTGGAGGTGAATGGAAGGTGCAAACGTCTTGGTTAACTTGGTGCGCGTTTGTCATTTACTTTGCGATGGTTGAGCCAGAGAGTGGTGGAAAGGATATTACTGCAAGGTCAAAGGTTAGAGGCGTGTAGAGAGGGCATGTACGAATATATATTGAAGAGAATTTTCTTTCGACAATGTATAACACTACTCAATTGAATTACAAACACAAGTATATAATGACTAGAGCTAGCATCGCGATTAAGTTTTGTTTCAAAACATCCATGTTTGACATGCGCTGGAGAAAGGGTATGACTTCTTGTACAGATTGAAGGCAATGTGTCAAAGTTGCAGTTGAGATATAGACTGAGGTGAATTGTGGGTGTGGTGCGTCAGGCGTAAAGTTGAGGATGAGAGTGGGTAATGCATTGTCTCGGGTAGATTGAGAAACGAAGTAGCGAATAGATTGGTTTCACATGCTGCTACAGCTGAATAAGGCTGCTGAGTCAAACTGTGAGATTTATTGGCAAGGGATATTAATCGTTCATGCGCGGCCGTTGGCGTTGCAAGCCATAGAAGCCAACACGTCAGCACCAACAGCGAGAAATGTTGGAAGTTGGTTGTTGGCAATGCTTACACTGATGCATTGATGAGACCAGTGTGGAAACCCCTTGAGCTTGTACACTGTAGCTCTATTCAACGACATATCCCTCCAGCAGCGATTTCCACAATAATCCGACAGAGAAGCATAACATGCGCGTGTCATTCAAACCCTTTGAATTATCGGACCTTTGCCAAAGAACTACGATTAAAACCGCTCCACACAAACAAGCCTTTTAATGACTCACAAAGCCAACTCGTGGTCACAACCCGCCATCATGTCCTCGAAGACCCAGCTCATCGCGTCAGATGCCCAGGTGCTGAGACACAGCCTACACCTACACTCGTCGCGAAATCACTCCACACGGCTCTGTGCCACCTGAATTACGCTGAAGCCCGACCTGCTGTAATAGAAAATGCGAAGAAAGAGGCCTGCACTAAGGGCATTGATGATTGCGTCTTTGGTCGGATACAAGCTGTAGAGACGGATGGGAGCTACCATGGGATACACACGGCGTAGACTGAACGCGCAAAAGGCTGCTGTCACGACCTCGTATTCGTCTGTTTCATCTACTGCACGCTGTATTGATAACTCGTCATGGCAAGGAAATACGAGGAGGGTTACGAGGATGTCGATAAGGTCCACACAATATGCGTGTAGTTGGGGCGACAGCTTGAGAGCAAAGGAAATCCAGAAGGTGGTTCTCGTGTTACGTGGGGATGTGGCGAGCGAGTAACGTCACAGTGTTGGCTTCTATGATCGACCTAGGGGCGAGGTTGGGAGATCAACTGCGGCGCACCCTCTACAAGATGGTGGGCAGCCAGCCTACAGCATGAAACTTCTGGAAGGAACAAAAGGACAGGACGCTAGAATGGGGGCAAAGCAACGTGGCACAAAAGTGAAGCGGAGAGGGGCCAAAGAAAAAGTCGCCTCTTTCTGGGGGAGGTGGTCGCACAGTGGGCACGATACAGACGCTCATGAAGCAGGGAAAGACAAGACCCTACATATGCAGGGGGAGAGAAACAAGTACGACGAACAGGACAAAAAGAATTGATGGACGAAAAGCAAAGGAGGGCATCCAGGGGGAAGACGGTGTTGGTCAGGGTTTGCAGTCTGCCCTCGGCCTTGCAGTCTGCGCTCGACTCAACTCGGGTTGTTAAGAATTGCTTGGAGGCTGGCGGGGAAGCGGCATCCGATTCCCTCACATCTCACAGCGCACATGGGCGAATTTTGTGATTACTGAACGACGAGCCGCTGGCTTTGTGGGCGCGCTGCCGGTTGCACCTGAATCCCACGGCTTAGGCAACACAATTACAGAGTGGCCAGTCAATCCCGCACATTGCACCAGCATCCGCGCCCACAGCTGACCGATTTATCGTCGTGAAACTCGGTTGGTCGGTATACAGGGAGCTACCGAGATCTAGAGGCACGGTCGAGCTGCATGATTGACGAAATGCGGCAGCGGAAGCGGGCACGCTCACCGATGACCGTCTGGGGGGTTGCGCCCGGAAAAGGGCCGACTGTGCGGTTTGATCTTTGTGATGGCGACGCGAGATCGGAAAGTGTGCTTTTTGGATCTTGTGCAAGCACCGGGGCACTCGGCTGGAGGTGGGGAGGCGGCTGGCGGGCGGGCTGGCTGGGAGGGCGTTGGGCTTGCGAGGGCGGGCGTGTTGGCGGGAAGGGCAGTGTCGTTGAGATGCAGCACAGCACACCGAGTCCAGCGACGCCAGAGTTGCGCGCCACACATGGTGAACGAGCAACCTGAGGACTTCCAAACTGGGCCAATGCTGCAATGCCATTGGCGGGTAGCTTTACCGTTAAACGGTAGGTTCACACTGCGCCTATGCGATTTGCACCCCCGCCTATCACGCCTATCACACCTATCACATCTGCCACTTCGTCGCAGAGGCGCAGGCACGCACACACGCACACACACACAGTATCTCGCCAATCTGTATCGGAGCCTCCGCTCGCATCAGCTGCCCTCGCCAGATCTGACGGACTTTACTCATCTCACTTGCCATGGCCTCGTTGCAGATGCCATGCTCTCTCATGCCAACATCGAGGGTACGCTAGACATAGTATGCTTCCTTTTCAAGCCTTGTGCAGCGAATCCTACGCCCGCTTACAAGCAACCGTCCCATACATGTTAAGAGCAGGGAGCGTTTGGTGGGGCGCATCGAACGCACACGCCGACGGATTTTCCTCGTCTTTGCGGCCAGTCCGGACATGATGTTGACTAACAGATTCCGCAGATGGAGATGGGTATACAATCAGTTGCCATTTCCGAGTCATGGTTGCGAAGAGAGACCGAGAGACCAACAAGCTTATCAACACCATGGATGTTTTTGCCAGTTTGCCGCTGTTAAAACTGTCGGCCAAGCCCTGCTCTGCCACCTCGTATACCGGTGCGGCCGTTGCTCCTCCACATCCCGATCTTGCCTAGACCTAAGAGTATGGCTCCCCACCTGCACCTGTGCAGATGCAGACGAGTTTTGATACTGTCACATTCCAAGCTTGTGATGTGATGATACAACGCTTCAGACATCTCATCTCATACACACGTACACATACGCACACACGCACACACACACACACACACATATGGAGCGACACATGACTCTTCGCTCTCTTGGGGGGGGGGGGGGGGGGGGGGCGGG
>JAXRVH010000036.1:244951-318840 GCA_034640345.1 Drechslera avenae
CACCCTCAGATCATGCACCTTGTTTTCAATCGAGTTAGTGTCCATCCCGTTGATCCTTCAATGTTATGCGCCTCCCCTGTTGGGGCAACCCTCCAGTCGTCATCGTTATTTTCCACTCTGTGCCAATTCTTCACGCCCAGCCTGCTAGCGTGTAGTCGGGGGGTATCTCAGGACCGGAGCTTGGATGAAGCGAATGCACCCTTGCCGACCAGTTTATATTTGCAACAGATCTGATGAGGGCTCAGCTACGGGGCGGCAGGGGAAATGACTCGAGGTCCACACCACCTTGAGGCACAATGGTGTGTGTGGCTGAAGATTTTGAACCCCTTCAGTCCTATGTCCGTTCCTCTGCACGTAATACTTGTGGGCCTAAGGGAAAATGAGGCCACTAAGGACCAACAACGAGCATGATTACTAACTAGATAGGCCACAAGAGAACTTGACTTTCTTGACGCTACTACCGCTATATGCACGTAAGAGATTAGCGTACCGAACTTTCTGGATCTCAATATGATCGATCTGCTGTTGAACGTGCGGCGCGTAGGGCGCCATCTATGCGCACGTTGACCGATGAGACATCGTTTCACTTGCTACATGCGATACAACAGGACCACAAAGTAGCTGGTACATTGGGTATAGACTGATGAGGGCTGTATCGATACCGCTACCCACGCGAGATCTGTGTACCACACGCGGTATGAGGGACAAGACGCCTGGCAGCAAGAATGCTTGCTCAGAAAGGATCGCCTTGCATACCACCCTGCTCCAAGTGTCGTAACGTCATGTCGTATGCTGCAAAAAAAAAATCCCCCCCCCCTTCGGTTTGACAGGCATCGCCAACAGTCTACAGCTTGTGCAATCAAAGCCCGCTTTACATGTCCTTCCAAGGGTAGCTTTGGAAATAACGTCGGTATCGCGGTGGAGACGACCCCGTCCGGCATGCACTCGACTATCTAGCAGGCCGGCACTTGGGCTGCACGCTTTGACCGGTGAGGAAATTTGGTTGTCCTTGATTTGAAGACGCACATGTCGATAAGTGCGGTGAGTATAGGTTAAGGGTACACAGTATCGAGGCATATGTCCGCCTGCTGCACCACACATGGCCAAAGTTGAGCCTGGAATTCGGGTCCAACATATGCAGCATTATTGCCAACACGAGCATGAGACGTGTCACCGCTCAAGTCTTTTCAAGTTTCCAGGTTTCGTTGACTTCTGGTCTGGTGATCTTCAAAAGTGACGATTGCCACTCGGCCGCACCACACATCTGCAGCAGGGCAGCGGTGTGACAAGACTCCGGTGCAAGTCTATCATGGTCTGGAGTAAACTTGCTACGATATACCCTGGGGATGGAAGGATTGACAGCGTGGTGTAGCACTGACGAGCTCCCAGCCCATGTGTGGAGACTGGGAATACCCGGATAACCACCACTGAAGCTTGGGATGCCTTTGCCATCGCAACACCTCTCGCCATGCTGGCTAACCCACACTCGTTTTGTTCGTAAGCGATTCTTGCAGACCAAGGTAGCGTTGAGGTATTCGAGATGCGACTTTAGACTTGTCCACAAAGTGCACAAGCAATCCGGTGAACAGTCGACGCCTCAAGAGCGGTGTTTATACGAGGGTGGTTGTGTCTGCCCATCTGCGGTCGTTGCGGTGTGTACACACGTGCTTGGGCGATATGAAAACCGTCAGGGGAGTGCGTGGAATAGCTGCAACCACACAACGATGTTGAACTCGATCTGGTGGTGAGCACAGGGAACATGGGTGATGAAACACCTGAGCGGCCCCGGGGAAGCGACCGGGCCTATCCGCCTGGACATTGACACCTGGGGCTGACATGTGTGTCTAACCTTGGAGGGTCTGACAGGGGCAGGTCAGCGCCTTGGCATCATCGGGCGTGCATCCGTGCGCCTGGCCTAGTGATGCGCACCCTCATGCGTCATTGAGCTAGCATAGAGTTCAAAAGAACGACTCGCTTCCCAACCTATCGACCTCTCGCAGAACGGACACTAACACGAGAGCTGGGCTAGAGGCAGATCGCAGCCTAGATTCCCCCGAGGAAGGGCCTCGGCATGCTACCGCTGGTTCCGCGCCGCCGCCACTGCCGTCCGCATTAGCGGATTAGTCGACATGGACAGCAACCACTGAAACATTAACCGGAAAGGAATCGCGCATTCCGACAACAGTAAAAGGTGCAGTGACGGGCTGGTATTGTCGTCTTCAACCTACGAGAATGGGCGATTGTCATTGGCTGGTGGGGCACAGTCGATAGCTTCAGACGTTGGCCTTCCGCTGTCCTTGGTCGGGATGAACACCCAGGCAAAACACTGGCCGTTAGCAGCCCTCCTCAACAAGAGGGCCCGGTGAAGGCATCTGCCCAGGATTTGTGAGTCGGTGAGTGAGCGTTTTCCAGATGCCGAGAAGCGAAATTTGATGCATCTCACGATGGTGTCCTGGCCTTGTTTGAGGCTACTGCAGGTCCACGATTTCGGACAATGAATATACTAGCCATCTCTCAACCCTCAACCCAGCGGCGTCCGACCTTATCGGTATTAGATCTGACCGACGATTTTGGAGCCACACGAAGGAGCAGAAACCCTGCACTTCGGGGCATTGTAGCCCAATCTATGAGGCTGGATGGAACGCTCCCCACCGGGCTGTGGAAGAGCTCGATGCGAGAGATCAGTGGAAGACTCCAAGGCGAGTGGGCGCAGGGGAGTGGCACACGCATCCCACAGGGGCTTGCCACACGGTCTGCAGGCGTTTCATTCTCGAATCTCCTAGGGTTGAGCAAGGGACATGGACCTCATCCTGCAAGGTGCAGAAGAAAGCCTGCTGGCCATACAATGTACCGCTTCCTCTCTTCTGATAGGTATCCCATTGATGGCTATGAGCAGCACCGAACAGGGATGTTCGTTGAATATTGAGTGTATCTGTTGACATCCTTGGCCGTTCAAGGACAGAGGGACGAATTGACCGCTATGCCGACCTCGGTACGTTGCAATGCCGTAGTCTCGTACAGTGCAGTAGGACGTGTAGGCCAATACTACAGTGCAGTTCCCCTGCAGACGCCAAAGATGCTTTCAGCATATGGCGTGAGATTCCAAATAGCATTCGATCAAACGGTCGTCTATCGGATCGGCTGACAAGTATCGGGTGCGGCAATCTCGGTCATTGCGCAAGACTTTGGCTTATCAAACGTGCGAGCGCCTCGTTTGAAGTTTAATCCAAAACATGGCGTTTTCCATTGACGAGTCCTAGGTTCATCGTACTAGAGGCCGTTGGCGGCACATCAAATGGCGCAATAGCGACGGAGGGCACACCACAAAGCATGCGCCGTGCATGGCTTCCGACTAGGTACGTCGGCGACGTTGGCACCCCAGGTAATTTGAACTCACAGTTGGGCCACAGCTGGTGGCGGCTCGCCATCAGTTTGATCGCCCGTAAACCCTGGGCATCTGGAGCTCAAAGCCACACCCAGGGTGTGGTACCGTCTTCTCGATCTGGCATGGGCAATGAGTTGAGAGGTGTAGCAGGTGTCTATTCGAAGAGAGCGCATGGCAAATTGACCCGGTGGATCGGGAGCGGGGTCCACTTGACCACTAGAGTGGGATGAATGTCTTGCTCCAAGATTACCGTAATCGTGTGAAGTAACATTTGGACCTAGCGTCTAGCGCCTGACGCACGTGACTCTTCTGCCTCTGGCCCAGCTGCTAGCTTGCCATTGCAACATTGCCCTCACACCCACCCACCCTCGACGACAAGAGACTACCAACACGACCCGACCAGCGCATCGACAATTGTGAATGCGGTGTACAACCACCATGGCGCTTGAAACCAGGGACCTCGAAACATTGCCAGGGTGGGGCGGCTTGCGCTGCCAGTTCCCCGATGACAGTCCGGGAAACCCATACCAGCTAGATCGCGTCACTATAGTAGTCGCCAGTGCCATGTCCAGGCGCCGCCATCAGTATTAGCTAACGTGTCTCAATCGTGAGGCGCCCTATTCGTAGGTGGAGGGGGCAGGTAGCAAGCTTGTCCGAAAGCAAGCGGGATTGGCGAGGTGGCCTTCATCTGCGTCCCGTCAACGCCCCGGGAAGAAGCGTCGTCCGCCACGCCGCCGTCGATTATCGGATGCAATAGCGCGTATCTGCACCCACGTGTGTATGTACGGAAGACCGTGAATCGTGCTTGGCACGGTGATGCGAAACCATAGGCAGCGCAGCCACGATAAGCCAGTATGCGATGATCCTCACCGGGATCCAAGCGTGGTCTGAACGGATACCCGTGCCTGGTCGAGCGGATCCAGCACAATGCCCGCGCTTGTGTCGACAAGCTGCCAACTGCTAAAGAGGGCTGGGACAATTATGGGGCCACACATTTTGCGAGCGCGACCAGCTCGAGCTACAATTTCAGCTGTAGGGAGAGCAGATCCAACATGTGCTCCAATGTAGGCCTGGCCGACATTGGAACATTGACAGTCATCAATGTATCACCCAATAAAGTGTGGCTGTGGCGCCCTATCCTTTTGAACCCCCACACTGGCACACTGGCACATGAGACGACGACGCTATGCGTCCGTTCACACTCGGGCCCGTACCCCGGCTCCGCCTTGAGACCGCATCCTGGTCCGCTGCCGTGCCCCGTACCCCCATTATTCCCTGCTGGTCAGCTTTTGACTAGAAACCTTCAGTCCATCTCTTGGCTGCATGCGAGAGCGATGTTCCTTGTCGGTCCTGCTGCAACCATGTTCACTCCTGTTGCTAGGCCCTTCGGCTTGCTCCACAAGAATCAGCATCCTTGTCTTGCGGGATGCTCAGTGGTAGTGTATCGAGTTGGCCCATTCATATGTAAAGCCCAAACGCTCCCTCAACCAAGGACAGATCAGATCGATCGAGCATATCTACACTACTCCCACGTCATTCAATCCTCCCACTGTCAACACGTCCTCGTACCACAGTATTGAAAGCTTCTCTTTCCGACATCTTTCGGCCCAAGCTGCACTTGCTTCTCACCTATCCGACCCCTTCCTGCCAGTACTGTCTCCGGACAGAGAGTCTCTCAAGCACACCGTCCATTCCGTGGCACTAGCTTCTTCTAATACAATGGCTGCTGTCGTTGCATCTCATCACATGGGTCTTTGGCAAGACCGACGGGAAACACCAGCCCACATTCCCAACATGCATCTCACCAACATGATGCCCTCTTACGACGCTTCGCGGTCAACCTCAAACGCTCCCGTCTCTCGTAGTTACCAGCCAACTTCGTCCCACATGGACATCAGCATGCCTCTCTACTCAGCAAACGGACTACCAACGTCTGTGCCATACCAGTCAGGGGCATTCGCCTACGACCCCACTCCAGTAAACTCGTACAGCATGCAGCAACCATCATACTATCAGTCCAACATTCAGCATCCTGTATCATACGCCCCGACTTCCGATGTCCAGCAACTTCCCACTGTACGAGATGCGCGCAACGTCTTCAACAACATGGTCAAGTCTGAGAGCACATCACCAGTACAGTCGAACCCAATGTACAACAACACTACCTACTCAGCCGATCTCAAGCGCTCCACATCAGAGCCGACTGAAGGCAGCAGTGCTTCTTTCGCCACAGACGTCGACACCCTCATGAGGGCTATCCAGGCCAAACAGACCACATCACCTCCAGCATCAGAGCCAAAGGTAAGCCCACTCGGGTCTCCCTTGCACTATCTTTGTATTAACGTCAAGCAGGAGGAGGCAGTCAAGGTTTCTCAGAAGCCACGAAAGCGATACCAGTGCACTATTCCCAACTGCAACAAGAGCTTCTACCAAAAGACACACCTTGAGATCCACATCCGTGCCCACACCGGGGCAAAGCCATTCAACTGCAAAGCACCAGGCTGTGGACAGTCGTTCTCGCAACTAGGAAACCTAAAGGTCAGCTTTATCATCAGCTCATCTTAAGATGCATACTGACTCTAAGTAGACGCACGAGAGGCGACACACCGGCGAGCGGCCGTACAGCTGCGACATCTGCGGAAAGACGTTTGCGCAACGCGGCAACGTCCGAGCACACAAGATTGTTCACCAGCAAATCAAGCCCTTCACCTGCAAACTCGACGACTGTGGCAAGCAGTTCACCCAGCTAGGAAACTTGAAGGTACGCTGCAACGACCCCCGGCCTTTCATAGCACTGCTAACAGTTCACAGTCACACCAGAACAAATTCCACGCTGCCACCCTTCGCTACCTCACCCAAAAGTTTGCGACCATCACGTCCGGAGACTGGGTGTCCCAAGAAGACAAGGAGCTTTGGGAGTACTTTGCGTCACTGTACAAGAACTCCAACAAGGGCATCAAGGGCCGAGGCAAGGACCGACGCATCTCCGCCATGTCATCGTCTGCATCTTCATACCCTTCATCATACGCCGGCATGCCAATGGTTCCCATGTCAAGAAGCTACGCCGGGTCGTTCCACCAGCAAAGTAGTGACCGCAGCAGCCGCAGCTCGTCCATGTCTTCCGACTCGCTGCACCGTGTTGACAGCGCTTACGACTTCGGCGCCCCAATGCCAAACCCCTACCATCAGCAGCCAGGTGCCGGATACGATGACATGGTCTTTCCCGAGCGCAAACTTTACTGAGCTTGGCTAGAGGGTTGAAAGCATCTGTGTGCATCGGCCTGGAAGGCTGGCTGAGATGATCAGGAGTTCTAGGTTGTCGGCGCTGGTAACAAGTGGGCATTGGGTCACGGGTGATTACCCAAGCTAGCGCAGCGAAGGGTACAGTCCTCTTCAATTTTCCTTATTTCATTGGTAGACATCGGCGTCATGGCATAGTAGGGAGCATCAGACTAATGTCTCTTACGCATATTCATGTATTCCTCTCTCCTGTACGCAGACATGCATTCCCGTAGTTAGGCTTAAGCGCCCACCCCCCCCCCCCCCCAAAAAAAAACCTGTACGAATACCAATAGCACTTTGCAAGAAGGAGCATATACCAAACTCTATCGTTCCGCCTAGTCTTTGGCTCGCTGTGCATGCATGCAAGACACGACATGCTGGGGCGTTGTGTGGTGCAATTTCGCTCACCGCTCCACACCGTGCAAAACGGCCAAGCCAGTTGGGCATGCTCGCTGTCATCCATCTTATGCAACCCCAGATGACGGCCGTCGATTCGTCTCAGCCATTATTCGCGCAGACTTGGGTTCAAAAGTCCAGAAATCAGGAAGCGAAATGAGCGGTCGAGTTTCAGACGTGGGTGGCGTCATCTTGCATGCCCCAAGTTGGGACATGTGAGTGGGGTCCGTTGCTCCTGGGTGTCAAAATCGAGATAGCAAGTGAGATTTGGTCGACTACGGCTATTTGCCGTCTACTGCCGACGAACTACGCACTATGACAGGAAAGTGGGTTTATGCTATGCGCCGCGCGCCGCGACTACTGTACAAGAGAGCTGAAGGGCCACATAGTGGACCTACGGTTGTTTGACAGGCCGCGCCAACGCCCAAACTTAGGAACCTTTCTTAGACCTCACCGACTCGACTCGGTACAAGAGCAGCAGTAGTAGTAGCAGCAGCAGCAGCAGTAACATTTAGCCGCTGACTCGACACCTTCACTACGACGCAGCCCAGTGGCAGCTCCGAACCTAACAACGGGCATACTACGCTTTTTGTCAATTCGGTCCAGCAACCTCGACTGCACACACCTTGATCCGGGCTAGGTATTGGCCAGATGAAGAGCAGGGTGGGGTGCAAAGGCAAAAATAGTGTATATCCCGCGCTGCCGCGGTCAGATCTCAGACTAGGTTCCCCAAACTCTAAACAATGCACGTATTCAGAAGAGCATGTATGACAGGGCATCGCTAAGCAGCCAATCATGGGCATCCCACTCTGCTCTACACACCAAAGACGAAGCGCCTTCGGCCTCTCCATACGGCCAGAACATGGTGTGTAGTGCTGCCATATTGCCACCATACCAAGACAGCAACGTCATTCCTCCAAGCCAGATGGCTGGGGAGGGGGGTGAGATGGAAAATGAAGCGAGGCATTCTCCCAAAAGCCTCATTCCCACCAACCGGCCTTGTTTAGAACAGGACGAGGGCAAGACTTGCTTTAACACTTGACACTTGACATTTATCCAGTGGTGGGGACTTGTTCTCGCAAGCGGGCTATGATCTGCAGGCTCCCAAGTGTCGATCTGACCGCCTACGCAGGTCCAGACGTCCTGCGATACATGACGTCCGTCTCGTAACCTTCCGAGTCAGTTGGTTAGTGTAGTCAGTCAGTCAGAGTCAACATGGGCTGTCCAGAGTTAAGATTTTGCGTCGGGAGGTATCTCGCAGAGTTTCGACTTGACCTGTACCTCTTACGGGTCATCTTTACAGTCGGCAGGGTGGGAGGTATCATCGATCGTGGGGTGTCTGGGAGCGCAATGGCCAGTCGAGGCCGGCAATCTTATCTCCAGCAATATCCGGGGCTACCGAGGGGCGACCGTGAATCGTACCATGCATGCAACTTGGCCGTTGGTTTGCGATGAGTGGGAGAAATTGTCTAATGATGCGGCCACGCAAAGAAACGCGTGTCATTTCAATGCGTCGGCCTGCGATTGTTTTGGACATGTTGTTCGTATAGGCGTGGGGAGCGCACCGGTCATTCGGCCTTGTGAGTGTGTGAGTGTGGGTGTGAGTGTGGGTGTGAGTGTGGGTGTGGGTGTGAGTGAATAGCATCGCGTGCGCCAATCCAGCACGTTGTCCCTTAGCGTACTGCCCGCTGCTGGTTCATGCCCAACCGTGAACTGGAGTTGATTTTTTTTTTCCACACCCCCTTCTCTCCCACCACTCACCTCCCGCTCTTTTCCAACGTCTCCGTTAACGCGTTGCGCAATTACACATTGTTCGCACGGTCACCAGCAAATTTTGTTAGGATCTACTGGCTAATTTCTCTTGTTGCCGTGGAGCGCCGCAACGGCCCGCCGTCGCAAATGGCCGCAAGCAAAGGTCGCCCGTAGAGCCCAAAGCCTCGCCTGGACCGCTATCCGATATCAAACAGCCCCTGCAAACGACACATCTTGGTCGCTCTCGTCAACATGCTGGTCGTCAGCTCAGGTACTCCCCTGACAGCTCGGTTCGTAAAGCTCCGAATAGGGCTTACCGATTCGTCGGGAGTCTGAGCCGTACGGTATACCCTGAATTACCTAATGGGGGTCTGTCGAGTCAGTGCTTGCCTGCCTGCCTGCTTGCCTGACAGTCTTTTTTGCCCATGAAAAAAGGTCGGGTTTTTTTTCTGAGGGGCGGGGATCTGTCAGGCACCAGGTACACGACTCGTGCCTACTACATGGCAAGGGGATAAAGATGCATTGACGAAGACGAAGACGAAGACGAATCCGAATGAAATGCGGGTCACGCGGATCCTAAACTGGATGCGGGCGTGCGAACGTCTATGAAGTGGACCCGTGGGGACTGGTCAGGGCTGAATCCAGTACGTTTGTGGACGACCTTGTACAAACGGCGAGGTAACTTTGCGAGCCATGACCCCCAAAACAGGCTTCATTCAGCCCACAGAATATGCCTTGGAAGAGCAGAGAAATAGTCAGGATGCGCGCACAGTCAGCTGTGGCAGCACCCCCCACCAAGTCGCCGACATCCAATCGTCATACATCACGATCCGAGCGCTGAAAGATGCCCTCGACTCAGTCTCCCTTGAAGCCGCTGGAACAGTGCATATGCAGTGTGTCTACTCCATCTCAAACACATGACCAGCCATCTCCACCCGCGCGCTGCGAACGTATCGCCTGAAACAAACGTCAGAGTTACACAGCATTAATCCGCTCCCCTAGTCTAGCCAGGCTTCCGCTCTGCATCGAATCGCGAGTACCGCCTGCAATATCGTTCTGCGGTGCTCTTCGGAGAATTTTGGGATTATGCAGGGCTTGTATGGTGGCGGAATGCCTCGTCTGCATACTCCGTTGCAGTCCTCAAACTCTAGGCGCAACCCCAGGAGACACACTATCAATAAGAGGGGAAGTTCTGCACGGGCATCATGGACGTTCAGAACTGGCCAACATGACCATCATGGCGTGTGCTCGGCGGTACTGAAAAAAAAAACCTCGACTTCATTGTCGGTACGTACTTCCCCTTAATACTCAATGCATGTCTCACTTTGACAATAATGTACTATTCACTCGTATTTTGTCAGGTTATTTCGTGTCTAGCCCAAAGCAAGACGGGCACGCGCGCTTGATGTAACCCATCTTCTCTTGGACCGGACCATATCCTCTTCCAGACAGCCATGCATCCGTACCACTGCTAGCCGGGGCTCACACGTCTAACTCGCTAAGCTGCAGCATCTGACTGACAGGACGAGGATGGCGGGGACATGGGTACGGATGCCTCCTGCAACCACTTCCCTTCCTCACAGTTACACAGTCGCGCGTGGGCGCTTCGATCCTGGCCCTCGGCTCTCCAAATTTTCTTTCACGACGATGGTTTCGGACATGTCCACTAATATCTATCTCCTCCTACGTCTTTGGTCTGCTGTGTGTTTGCCTCTCCTGTCTCATGAGGATTCCGACAGTTTGGCATGCCGCACCCATTTTCGTATGTCTTGCTTTTCCGCCCGTCACTATTGTCCCTCCCGACGAGTTTCACTACCAATACAACTGTAGCGAGAAACGTGTCCTATGAAATCTACCTGGGCTTCCTGCAAGCCACTTCTTACATAGCAAGACCATGCGCTGTCGTACAGCGCTTGCCATCGGACTCTAATAGACTACCCATAAGCAACGGGAATCTCGGGAGCCAGGGCGCCTTGTATGAATCTGACAATTTTGCAGCAACCACCTGAACGGATGCACTGCATACGGACAGCTGGTTTGTAGAGGATAGCGGGAGCCAGGGCCTGATGTTACCTCTGAGAGGGGACATGCAGGCAGGCTGCGCAGGAACCCGTTCGTGGCGAACCTCTAGAGCTGAAAGCAGAATCATGACATCGTACTGACGTTAAGTGAGAAGCGATGTCGGACTTGGCGAGAACGAAGGGTGGGGACCTGCGATTGTGACTTGGGTACTGACTGTGATGAAGAATTGACTGTCTCGGCGCGGACTTGAGCGAAAAAAAAAGCCACTGAGCACTGTTATTACCCCTGACTAAAAGGCTTCTCAACACGTTTGGTCGTCGTTCGCTTGGGCGAGTCTCTCACTAACAATTGTGGATTTCTACTTTGAACTTTCGGTACTGTCATTGTATCACTCGCAGGTTCTGTCACAGCAATGTTTCAAGGCACCCCACACGACATGTCTTCTTTGAACATCTCTCTCAATCTCTCAGAGCATAGTATTCACGATTGGGTAACCACCCTGCACGATACATCCAGTCGAAGCCGTCTCCGATGACGTCGGTGCATTACCGTCCATTCAAGAAAGATGCCTGGACGAGTATTACTGCTGATATACAGCATTCACGTCGCCGACGATAATCATTCCCAGACTCATTTATTTTCCCTTTTGGGGTACGGGAATGTGTTTGCTGCCACTCGGCGCTCACGTCTACAAGTCCACTGCAGATTCTCCACGTGCGCGCTACAGTACTCGAAGAATAGGATGAAACTATTCCGTAATACTACATCGGCGCTGCGGTGCTTGCACACACCGCATCGACCAACGTACACGTGCATTTCCAATACTGTGGACATAGCTTGCAAATGGTGACACGAGCATCGCGGCCCGAGTGCGACACTGCAAATTTTGTCCCTGGGAAGCACATGAACGTTCACCCGTGTGTTTGGAGTCTCACCAAACGCCACTGGCATCACAACAGAAGCATTGTCGCGCTCTGGACCGCCCACTTGCGCTGTACCTGCTTATCGCATATCCTACATCATACATAAAAAAAACAGACGTCTCTCTATCCTCCGCAAAAGAAAGAACCTCGGAAAAAACTTGCGGAATAAGCAAGGAAATGGCAATCTCGCACTTTGCCAATAAGGCACGTGGACCACTGGCAATCAGCGGACAAACAAGTGCCAGCCTCTGCAGCCTCGGTACTGCAAAGTACCTCGCCATCGATCAGAATCAGGATAATGCGCAATAAGGGCGAAACTGGTGGGTACTCGGCTAAGTGTATGCGGGGAGCAGAATGATGATGACATACTGCATGCACGTGGAGATGCAGTAAGTAAGCAGCATGAGCTTGGAAGAAGCAGACGCAAAACGGTTGCATAGCAAGTACCCTACGTGTACAGCACAGCTAAAGACAATTGTCCACGTGTTCGTCGTAGGCATCACATCCATGGAAACTCTCTTTGCCTTCACACACACACACACACCAACTGTGTGCAACCTCGTCTCCTGGTAAACTTTACAGAGAGAAGGATTTGCTTGGCATACTATATGTACATGTACATGTACCAAAGGCGGTGTAAATGTACATGTATGCATGTGTTGTTTGCCTTGCGTTGCCATGCCCATGACCATCCCAGCCCAACCCGCCTTCCTGTCCATCGAGCATCAGCTTCGCATCACCTACACCGTTGAGATAAACTTTCCACTACTGCACAAAATAACCACATGTCTATCTGGACTGAATTTGCTACTCCGGTTTCCTCCACTCCAGGGTCCAGGCTCCACTGCACCTGTCATGCCTGTCATACCCACAGCAGCTGCATCCCAGGATTCCGGTGAAATGATCTGCTCTACAGCAAGCACGCATATGTACAAAATCCCTTAGTGTCCGTTTGTATCCGACCAACCACTTTATCTCGACCTACACCTCCATCATCAATTTGGCCCCCCTCTCCTCCCCTCCCCCAGGTACTTTCGAGTCGGTAAAGAGAGATACACGTGTTCTTTGTCTCTTTTTCCCCTCCTCAACCTCTTCCTACCACCCAACCAACCCCAACAAAGCATCCTAACAAGTTCAACACCCACCGCTTAATCCTTGGATCCACACAAACTGTCGTTTGATACGGGCAACCAAAGTCAGCCCAACCCCACCCCCCACCCCCCCTTTATTTAGTTCCATCCATTAATCTCTTGGAGAGAGAGAGGGAAAAAAACCTTCCCGCAATACGTGCATATATATATACGCTACTGTATACACCCACCGATTAAACCCCCCCGGATCCACATGCATAACATCAAACAACGGTACACTAGTACCGTTAGTCTGGCGCTTCCAGGCAGGCACGCAGAACAAGGGGCATGTACTCGAGTGGGGTTGGCTGTCCCGGGGTAAGGGAATTAGAGGGCTAGAGGGGGAAAGAGTTGGAACTTGGTAAAACATGGATTAGGTAGGTTGTAGCCTCTTTCTTTTTTTCATCTTTCGGTTGAGGGTCGTTTTCTTGGGTTGTCTGCGAAGCTAAGGTAGACGGGGCGAACGTTAGTGCTGCGGGGGATGGGCAATTAAGTTGCTTTTTTTTTCTTTCTTTCCTGGGTCACGCGCTCCGCGGAGGGGCGAGGAGTGGATCTGCTAGAGAGGGGGGGTTTTGGGAAGTGGGGATTGGGGGGAGGTAGGGCGCGTGGGTAGTGTGGCTTTGAGGGAGTGAGGGAGTCAGGGAGAGGGAGGGTGGTGGACAGGGTTGAGTCAATGTGGCTGATGGTTATCTCTCGTGCCATGTCTCTGGGAAACTTGATTTCTTGGATGGCTAAGGTGGGCCTGGGTTAGATCTGTGGGGGGGTTTTTTTGGTTTGGTGCTGGTGATGAGAGTGGATTTGGTAGCGTTGGGTTCTCTTCCCCTTTCGATAGACGATGGAGATCTTGGGTTTGAGTCGCTGAACTGAGCTGAAGTCTCTAGGCGTGAGGTTAGAGTCCCGTTGAGATGGAGTTTGAGGCTAAGATATTGTCTTACCGTCGTCTTTTCCTAGTTCCATCGTTTGTCTGCTTCCTGCAACTTTGTTCTGGGACCGATGTTGAAAGCCGGGCGGCTCGGATATGGTGGGAAACAAACTTTGCGACCAGAGATCTGCAATGCTGTCAAGTGATAGAACTGCTCCGCGGAGGCCGATTCAGCTCCTCTCAAAAGAGTTTGCTGTGTTTTTCGTAGGGGGGTAGGCAGATGGACTCTTCCGTTAGAGGAGGGCGCGTAGGGGAAATCTAGGTCTTGTTCAAAGCTAGGCTTTGAGTTTCTTCCGTATCTGTAATATAGTTTACTATCCACTACTTGCAAAAGATGACGTGTGCGTTGTCAGTGTCCTTTCTCAGGTTACTTTCCTAGTCTTTCTTCCTTACTATTCACGGGTGGTTAGCATGTACCGACTATTTTCTTTAAACTTCGCTTAGAGCAGATAGGTGTAATGACATTGAGACACCCAAATTGACTAAAGTCCATGGGCCTAGAAGAAGACAATGACCAATCGTCTCCAACAAGGTTTCCGTCCCGCGGCCATGTTGATGACCGTTTCCAATACCCTTGAGTATGGGCAAGGCCTAACAACGTATCTCGGTGAAACATGAGACTCCAAAGCGACCATCACCGATATATAGGTGAAGAAAAGGACTCCCAGAAGGGAAGAGTAGTAGTTAAAACCCACGAGTTGTTTTTATTTGGGTATAAATACATACTCTGTACATGATTTCTGTCTACGGCTCCATCTTTTGACAGCACAGTATGAAGGATACCATAGTCACTGCAGCATGGTTTGGAGTGTTAAGCAAACTACCATATGGATTCTATATGAGATTTTGTATTACCCAAATTCGACAATTTTATAAACTCCACTTCGCCAAATCAAACCCCTGTATAGGATTTCGATCCAAGATTAGACCATTTCATGGCTGCTCCTTGCACACTTCAAGCTATGCACGTATAGAGAGATTAAATGTGGTTGAGCCGCTGAGTGCTACGTCGATTAATCTGGAGCAATTGAGGAGAAGGTATATATAGTGAAGAATGTTGATGTCAAATTTACATCTAAGCGATCCACTCAAGGAGTAAGTGGAGATGGTGTAACCCAAACCTCGTACACAATTCTTAATCTCTCTTATGCGTATTTTGTTCTTTCCTGTGCCGTTTTCTATCAAAGTCTAGCATATCGTGCGTATCACTTTTTGATTGACAAATTCGACCCGACTTAACCTGATCCTTATGAATTACTACAAACCTTTCATTTCCATCATACTGTCGGCGTATCCCCATGCAATCTTTCCATCTTTCTTGCATAAGTTGATATTCGTTACCAATAAACACTAAACATGAAGTAATGAAAATGTATACAGCCTATTCATTTCGTATACTTACGATCACACAACAGTATCAGCCCTTTGGCTCTCTATCCTGTTCTTCCCCGCCCTTTGGCCTATTCAACCGATCCAGATAATCCATCTTTCAATGTACATTTGACTCAATTGCTGCGCCCCAATCTAATCGGGTTTCCTGGATGTTTATAAATAGGCACACAATACCATCACTTCTCGTTCACTTACCGATAGAAGCCCTACCAAGTTCTCTAATGCCTATGATACTTGTAAATTTACATCAAGGGATACGTAGAATCGAGTTTGAATTCTACTCGACCATATTCTATTCGCACATTTTCTATCGTTTCCTACCTTGTGAACATATACATATTTCCTCCATCTTATAATCATTGTTAACCCTCTAATTCTATTCCTATTAATTGCCTACACTTGGTCATCTCTCCATCTCATCCTTGCCTACCTACCACCTTTCCAAGAGGAACCAATCAAAATGTAGAATGGCACATACGTGGCTTCGGGCCGAAAACAGGGTAAATAACGGACCGAAAGGAGAGATGGAGAGAGTGAAAGAGAGGAAGATTAAAACCAAATAAAGAGCGCGTCATAGATATCCCCCGCATCCCTTGTCTATTTCTCGGAAATGGAGAGTAGATCCGGCAGCAGGCAGCCTCTTCTGGTCACTTACTCGATATACATGAACATGGCGTGTAGTTCAATAGGGAAATGACAAAATAGGTGAACAGGTCTCACGATTGTCAGTATCTAGTAACCCACGTCAACGTCAATGCATGAATTGATTTATAGACTTATGTGTAACTGAAAAAAAGAAGCCTTTATATCGTCTAAACATTCTCATATTAACTATTATGAAGATATTCTATCAAACAAGTGGTCGCCTTCTATCCACATCTGTCAACAACAACAGCAATAACCAGCACTAAGCCCCACATCTTGCATAATATTACAGATACATATTAGCCTTTTTCTTCTAATCACCCAAACCACACCACATTTTCTTCTAATGTCGAGCAGCGGCAGCAAGAGGAATACAAATTTACAAGCACGCACCTTGAAGGAGGGTTCCAAATGATTAGAAAAACAGGGGATGGAGAAGGAAAAGACGAGGAAAAAAAGAAGGAGAAAGTAGACAAAAAGCAAGATCGAACCTGCGACCTCGGAAACCCAGGCGTGCTATGCAATCAAGGATCGCACCATGATGCCCCTAGCCTTGTGTTGTTGTTTACCGACCGTAAAAAACCCTTTTCGTAACGACATCTCAAATTATCTTTCCTGTACATGCACAATTAAAAAAAAAAAAACTTCCCCCCCGCAACATCAGCAAAAAGCTGCCTTGTTTCAACGAAGCTTCTTCGTCTCAGATGCGTAGGTACGTTCGTTTTCGGAACCCTCTACTTGCTCGACCATCTTGTCGACGGCAATGGCCTGCTTCTTCCACTCGTTCTGGCACATTTTGAGCTCCTTTTGGAAGAGCTCGTCGTTGGGCTTGCGGTAGCTGCCACCCAGACGGTCCCAGAGGGTTGTGAACTGTCCGTAGTTATAGTTGAAGTACAGGTGATGCATGGTATGGCAGGCGGCGCCGTTGATGACGGGTGAATTGTGTGCGTATTCGCCGTCGTGGATGAGGACGGTCCAGATGTTGACGAAGACGAAGAGGGCGACGTAGGCAAACTTGGAGAGGGGGAACAGGAAGGGGAACATGTGGTAAGGCAGCGACTGGGCGTAGCCGTCCAGAGGGTGGAAGGCGTGCGAGGCAAAGGGCGTGGGCATGATCCACTTGTGGTGCGGCTTGTGGACGTACTTGTAGACGCGTGGGTGGTGCAGACCGCGGTGGATCCAATAGATCAACGAGTCGGTGAAGAAGAGGAAGAAGGGGAACTGCAGGTAGTTGTACCATAGGCCGGGGCCCTGGTCGATGGTATCGTACAGCATCGAGTATCCGCGGACTTCGGCGAGGAACCAGGGGACGGTGAAGATGGCCATGATGGGAAAGGCAATGTTGGCCTGCTTCATCTCCTGCTTGATCTGGTTCTTGAGGTAGCGCGGGTGGTTGAAGGTGGTCTTGTCGAAGACGAAGAAGTAGGATGCGGTTGCGAAGACGTAGTAGACGACGACGCCAAACAGCCTGTCGCGTGTGTTAGCAGGGCAGCTGCAACCACTCTCTTTACCACAAAGGGCGCATACCATGTGATGAGATACAGCGACAGCAGCTGGCGTCGCCAGTCGTCGCGTGCCCATTGGCTCATGTAGGCATACTTGGATGGCGTGATGGAGAAGAACTGCGTCGACGGCTCGTACTGCCAGGATGCGTGGGGGAGGGCATAAGCAGTCGGCTCTTCTCTGATGCTCGATGTCGTCGCATTTGACGTCAATGCTTGTGTCGCGGCGGGCAGCAGGACTGCGTAGAGGGGATCGAATAGGAAAGTGTCTGCTAGCTCGAGCACGACGTCCATGTTTGTTGTTGTGGGTGTAGCGAGCGACTCGCTCCGTGGTTCGAGGGGGGGCGGAGAGGATTCAGGTACAGAAGGGCAGCGATTCGCCGTGTCTGGGAGGGATGGGCGCACACGATGCAAACAGGACTTATTACCGTCGTCGTGGCACAAAATGCAGGAACTGGGGCAGAAATAGCAATTCACAAGTCGGTCCAGGGGAAAGCTTCAGCAAGCGGCCAAGGGTGGAGGCGACGGCTTCCCTTTGAGGCGCTGGCAATAAACGGGTCGCAGCGAGTTATCGGCGACAACTTTTTCAGCGCGCCGAGAGGTACTATCCCTGGCGCCGGGGTCCCATCTTTACTGCATTTTGTTGCAACGGGCGGTGGGCTGCCAATCAGGCCGGGTGGCTGTCCACTAGACGGCGTCACGTGAGCTCACATCACAATCTGGCGCGCCCGGAAATCACGCATCCGTCACAGCCGAGAGTGGACTGACCCAGCCCATGCTCTCCACTGCTTATCAGATCGTGAACAGCCGATGCTCGGAGCATGCTCGGACGACGCCACGTATCCATTGTCCGTGGCGCGCCTGGTTGCCGGTAACACGCGTTGCTTTGCTTTGCCCAGCCTGGACTCGACGTCGAGCGGAAGAAAAAAAAGGGCGCATTGGTCGACGTCCAGGCCTCTGTCTACACGTTGCTTCATTTCCTCACTGCCATGTTGCCCTGTCTCTGTCCGGCGTAGCGAACAGCTGGTGTTCAGTGCGCCCTCTTTTCGTCCGGCTAAGTTTGCCTACTGCATCACAAATGAGTTTGGGCTGCAACAGCCGCTTCAGGAACCACTCCGTCTCAAAGACGGCCCAGTCCCGACTATTTCGCCACAATGCTAACCACATCCTCATCTGCCACCACATGTCCCAGGCCCACCTTCTGTGGCACATGTCGCGCGCTCGCTCCCCACACCAACGCGTGCTTGAACGTCTCCTTCAGCGTCCGGTGCACCTGGTCGCAAACGTCCTCAATCGTGCTTCCATGGCGCACAATCAGCGCTTCGGAGAAGTCGGGGTCGTTGCCTTTCCTCTTCGTGTAGACCCTGATCAGCCTCAGTTCCTCCCAACACCTGTCCACCACATCTTGAATCCCGAGGTCCAGTTCGCAGCTCATGACAACCGTGTGCGGCTCGCGCGCCAGCTCGTCCAAGTGCGGCAGCCCGATGCTATCGATCTTGTTGTAGACGTACAGGCATTTGATGTATTTCCTGTGGTCCTTCATGATGACGTCGATGAAGTCGTCGACGGTGGCGTGTTCGTCCCGGACGAGCACCTCGCAGTTCAGCATCTTGTAGTCCTTGAGGATGTTATACACCATCTTCTCGTCGAGATGCTTTGGCGGGACCTGGAAGTTGATCTTCATGCCACCCGCCTTTTTGGGCTTGAGATAGATGTTTCTGGTCTCGTTGGTAAGCATTCCACTAAAAAAACAAAACAAAAATCCCAGCCTACACACTTACGGTGGCTCGCGGTTCAGTCGGATACCCACTGCCTCCAATTCTGCCTCTAGCAACCGCCTCTGCTCCGCCTTCTTTGTAGCATCCAGAATCATGCAAATCAAATCACTTGTTTTTGCCGCACTGATGACCTGTCGTCCTCGTCCCTTGCCCTCTGCTGCACCCTCAATGATACCCGGCAGATCCAGGACTTGGATCTCAGCACCACCGTACTCGAGCACTCCGGGGATCGCTGTGAGCGTAGTGAAGGCATAGGATGCTGCTTCTGACTTGGTCTTTGTCACTCTTGACAGGAACGTCGACTTTCCGACTGACGGGAAGCCAACAAGGGCTATGCGTGCATCGCCAGACTTTGATACATCGAAGCCGCTTCCTCCTCCACCGCCCGCACCTGGTGCAGGTTCGAGAAGCTGTGCACGGAGACGAGCGAGCTTTCTGCATCATAATTAGTTGCTGAAACCAATCAAGGTATCTGCAAAGTAAACAATACCCTTTGAGTAAACCAAGATGATATTCTATGTTTCCGTTAGCACGTGATATTGCAGACACGACCTATCCATCATCACAAAATCCAAATCAGCATACCTGTGGCCTTGTTCTCTACACGCTGTCAGTCTTGATTCTCACTTCAGCCACCTTGAAACTCACTTTGCGTCCTTCGCATCTCCTCCTCGATCCTGGCGGGGCGTTAGTGCTTGGCATATCAAAACTTCAGCATCATCCCACTCTTTGATCTTCTCCGTAATGTTCACCATCTTGGCGGCTTCGCTTCTTCGGCAGACTCGGCAAGAGAGTGGCTGGGGTGAGTAAAAGCACAAACGTCTCGCGGCGGCTGCAACCTAGCGATATCACAATGCTATGAAGGTTTGGTGTTGCGGCGCCGTCCCATCAGCGCCACGCCTGTTCCTGGCCTAGTGCGCTTTCCTTGGCGAATGCGACATGCACTGCGTCATCTGAACTGGCTAGGCTTGAGCATTTTGTGCCACGCTTACGCTCCTTTGATTGTGCTGTGTTTGTTTGTGCGTTTTTTCTTTCCTTTCTTAATGTACGGCATTGCCTACCCTTGCGTTGCTTTCTGTTCCTTGCCTTGAGGATGCTGTTCAGGCCTTTGGATGCGTGGCCACGCTCCCATTACGACGTGATAGATTACTACCATACGCACTACGATGAAGCCGTTACATCTGGGGAATACCAGCCATTTCTCTACCCATGGGGAATGCTAGGGCCACTAGGCGTCATCGTCTATCTTTTGATTCCACATGAGAAACGACCATGGCTGAAGAAGTATCGGTATCTGGCATTCGCCTGGATCACGAGCTTCGCGATATATACGACAGCGTATACGAGAGCAAGAGAGTTGGTCTCCGCTTTGGTGCTTGGACTGCTCAGTGCATGGAGCGTAATATGGTTCGGGGCGATTCTCATATGCAATGATGCACAGACAGATTTCATGAGGATCGAACGAACGACCGGCGTTTTCCGATCAGATAGCCGTCTGCGGGGAGAAAGGTCCGAAGTGAACGGCATCGCTGACCCGAAAGAGAAGGACACCAGAGATGATGCACACGCCGATGTTGTCAACGGCCATGGCAGCCCCAAAGACCGCCACGGTGAATTCGCATGGCAACCCTATCCGCTCACGCCTTTCATCGAACGGCTAGACTGGGTGCTAGACCTCCTCTGTAGCTTCCGTGGAGTAGGCTGGAACTTCCAAAACTCTAACATCCCGCCACCACCTAAACACATCCAAGAACAACTCCGCGCAAACTCTGGTGCCAAGGTCCCAAAGCACTCGTACAAAACCCACCCCGGACAGATGAAGCTATACACGAGTAGACAAGAACTGCTAAAAGACAATGCTTGGAAAGTCTTCAAAGGCTACATGATCCTTGATGCCTTGAAAACCGCCATGATGTACGATCCTTATTTCTGGGGTCAAATCGACAGAGCAGCACCAGCTTCGTCCTACCTTCCCCACAACCCTATCTTCCGGAATGCATATCACTTCATCCTTAGCATGCTCGGAGTTCAGTACGCCCTACAATCCGTCTTCGCTCTTGGTCCCCTCATCTTCTGCGGAATCCCAAGCCCGTCTCTCCTCGGTGCTCGAGCAGAAATCTGGAGTCACCCACCCACCTGGGGCCCTTATAGCGTTGTCCTGGAAAAAGGCCTCGCAGGCTGGTGGGGAAACTGGTGGCACCAAACCTTTCGTTTTGCCTTTTCAGAGCCCAGTCGCAAGATCATCGAGGCGCTTGACATGGACAAGACGAGTCCAGCTGCAAAGGCAGTGCAGTTATTTGTGGCGTTTTTCCTCAGTGGCGTCGTGCATGCAAGTGGAGTATACACCTGTGCTGGTCCAACGCGCCCGATTACCGGATCCATGACTTTCTTCCTCCTGCAAGCTGTGGGCATATTCGCAGAAACCACACTCACTCAAGTCGCGAGGTCTGCGGGCTTGGCTCAGAAGATACCATCTTGGCTGAGGAAGAGCTGGACATTTTTGTATGTGCATGTTTGGTTCTACTATACTGCCCATTTGCTGTGTGACGACTTCACAAGAGGCGGCGTATGGCTGTTCGAACCAATTCCAATATCACTGTTGCGAGGGATGGGACTGGGTGCGGACGAGCGGGATGGATGGTGGTGCTGGAATCCGCGGTTCGCTCGATGGTATAGCGGGGATACATGGTGGAACACTGGCATTGCGTTTTGAAGTAATGGAAGCTGCATGTTGAAATCGTATAGCATAGCGTGGGAATATAGGTATCCTGTTTACATGGGTTGTAGTTGTCTGTATATATGTAGACATGGATAGATGATGGGGTATTATAGAAGACAGCATTACTCTACTGATATATCGCCATCCGAATTGCCGGATCGTCATATATTTACATACCAACAACTCTTCACTACCCCTCACTATCGCATACTCCCGCATGTTCCCAAGGAAATGACAAGCAAAGAGGCAAAGGAGGAGATGAAGAGTCTAACATGGCTTCTTCTCCTTGCCTTCAAACCCAGCTTCCGTCTTTTCCAACAGACACAAGAGAGATCAACTTGTTTCTTACTTGGATACCTTCTTCTACACCTTCCCAACATACTATGTGTATCATGATAGGCTAAGCTAAGCCAGCAATGTACGACGTATGGATAGGCTCTGTATTGTGAATGTAATCCATAATCAGAAGTAAGGGAGGAGGAGGAGGAGGGGTTTAGACATCCCTATAGTAGTTTTTTTTTATACTTGCAAAAGAGCCAATGCGAAAGTACACATGGAAGGTTTACTACTAGGGTAAAATGTCTGCTCAAGGCAAGTAGGAGGGTAGGCAGAGGAAGTCGTGATTGCATTTCTGTTGTTGTAATTTCTCCAACTTCTCAAGGGGAGAAACAGCGAGAAAGTACAAGTAATTCGACAATCAAGAAAGAAAAGGGAAAAAAAGAAGAAAACCCTTATTCAAGTCATCTATTTTCCTACCATTTCTCTACTTGTTTACACACAAACACTTTTGTTTCGTTTTGTCTTGTCTTGTCTGGTTTCCATCAGTCTAATCTAGAGCAAGGGAAATTCAACATGTACTCCCATCACCAGGTAAGCAGCAGCATTCGCGTTGCGAGTCAAAATCCCTTCCGTACCTTCTTACGCGGTACTACACACACACACACACACACACACGCATTCATGCGTGTATGCGACTCAATCTCCCTAGCTTGCCGCATAAACCATTGAAATTGATGTACACGTAACATTTAATTCAAACTTTCCATCAAGATCAGAGCGTCTTCAGGTGTGAAAGGTGGAGGGATACCGCTCAATGACTGGGGTAAATCGCAGCCATTTCCCCAACGACGTTCTGGTCCTATACAGGTGCCCTCCGCTTTGTATTCCATATAAAAAAAAAGAAAACGATTTTTTCTTAGCTTTTTTTTTTGGCTAACTTATTTTTGGTCATGTCCTTTCTTTCAACGCCTCTCTTCATACTCGCAGTGTGTGTACTCGCCCCCTTTGACCTCATCCTCTTCTATTGCGCATAAATCTCTCTCTGGGATAATCGCTGTTTCCCGGGGGGAGGCGGGATTGGGTTACTACTAGTCGCCGCACTTCCCGTTTGTCGTGGTCAGACAATTTCTCAGCCTTGTCCAGCAGCAACAGGAGCGCGTGCGCAAAGAAAAAGACGCTGGTTTCTGGTTGGTGTGTGTGAGAGGGTGTTGCGGCGGTGCCGAAATGAAAGATCAATGCGCCGCAGGGCTGAGGCGAGTTTTTGTTGTTGCGAGTCAGGACGACCAAGACTCCTCCTTCAGACCGAAGAGACCTGAGGACTCACTTGACCTTTACCTACTAGCCGGCCAACGACAACCCGTCAATGTCAACGCCAATTTCAGCGTCAATGTCAGCAAAACAGACAAACAATAAAGTCTACCTCCGACTTGGCTCCGACCCCGACCTTGACTCTGACTCTGACTTTGACTGACTCAACCACCGGCCGGAAAAAACAACAACAACAACCCTGGACAAGGCTGACGAGGCTTCAATAAGCAGGGTAAAGCAAAGAGTCAAGACGCAAGATATGACGTGTGTGGAACATTCTAGATGGATATAGATGAGATAAAAATGAATTACACAAGGGTGCAAAAGTCCTAGCCAAGTAAACTATTGCAGGGACCATAAAAAACATACACCACCTCCCCACAATCCGCCATCGCCGATATACGTAGCTTGCAACTGGGTATCAGAAAAGGGACTCCAATGCTCAACAAAAAAACAAGACATCTCCAAAGAGACGGGAAGAGATGAAAGAAGAAAACATTATGCCTAATGCGTCGCCGCAATTTTGGTGTGTCTAAGTGAACAATAAATCGTAACACTTTGTCCAGGACGCGTGAGGAAAGAGGGAGAGAAAGGAAAAAAAAAGAGAGGAAAATCAACGAGAAGAAGGAGAGAGAAAGCAGCAAGTGATCCCCCGCTTCCAATCAGATAACAACTGCCCCATACTTTGATAGGAAGTGAACCAAAAACTCCAAAACGCCCTATGCTGATGCACAATGCCGCTAAACCCCATGTCGTGACCCTGAATGTCTGTGTCTGTGTCTGTGTCTGTGTTCTGTTCTGCTGCTGCTTCTTCTTCTTCTTCTTCTTCCTTGTCGTAGCTTTTGTGTAGATAAGCTGCTATAAATGCGCTCCGATCGATGTCGGTTGGGAATTAACCTGTAGAGTAGGTGTGATGGGGTACGGTAGGTACTGTCCGCTTTGTTGCTGGTTCGCAATGTTTTGGTCTTCTTGCGTTTGAGGGCGCGTGCCTGTATCGGGGCCGAGATGAGGATCTGGTATTTGGATGTCGAGCTGGCAAAATGTTAGTCAGGGCGGCACGATGGCTAAAGCTTATGCGTATACGTACAGTCAAGTAACCAGTCCGCCGCAAAGGAATAATCCTGACGGCTTCTGTGACACCCACATCCCGATTCCAGTCCTCGATCCACCTCTCCAGCTCTGCTAATTGCTTTTTAACGCCCGTCAGCCCCGCATCCTCCCACAACCAAAATGTGGCAACACCCATGACGGTGTCGAGACAGGCACGGAAGGTGAAGGGGTCAAAGGCGGCAATCAGCATGTCATTAATATGTTTGATAAGTGTGCGGAAGTCGTCTTCCAGGATTAGTGGGTCCAATATCTCGGGGTAGAGGTTGGCAAAGGTAGGGGCGAGGTCGCCCTTCATCATCCAGTCGCGCTTTATGCGGATGATGCGCGTCGTGTTGTACAGCTCAGAGTCAAGTGGCACATGCGGATTCGGATGGGGAAAGCATGGATGCGAAGGACCCCAAGGAAACTCGGAGGCAGCATCGTCGTCGTCGTCGTCGTCGTCACCGTCATCATCGTGCGAGCCCATGGAGGTCCGGTGCGAGGTGGGCAGAGAGGCGCGAGACAGGGTAGCGGGCTGGTTACGGCCGGCCTCGACGTCCTTGTCGTTGTGCTGGACGGGGGAGGCACTGTCGCGGGCGTCCGCAGTAGAAGCCATTGCGAAGCGTGGCGTAGGTGGCTGACTCCTTCGGTCGCGCGGGAGGCCGATGCTGGTGCGACCGCTGATACAGGCACTGTCCTCACCCGTGGAACGTTCTACAGCGAGGGAGCTCGGCACCTGGCTCTGGCGACTGAGGCGGCGCTCAGGCAGGGTCAGAAGAGGATACTCGTCACGGGCTTGGTCCCTGGCGCCAAAGTCGCGCTCAATGGGCAAGTTGGGGTAGTACTCCTCGCGCGGGGCAGCTTGGGCTTGGGCTTGGGGCGCGACTGCGACTGCGGCTACGGGCGGCGGGAGCGGTGGTGGCGGCGGGGGGTTCTCTATCTGGAGGGCACGCGGAGACGAGTTCACGGGGTTCCAGAGGCGCGAGGCGGGCTGGCGCGGCGGGCCCTGGTACAGCGAACGCAAATTGAGACTGAAGATGCGGTTCGTCAGTGACCAGCGGACGGGCTGCACTGGCGACGCAGGAGCCGGCGTGTAAGCAGCGGGGGGCGAGCGTGGAGTCGTCGTGGCGACTGTGGATGAGGTGAAGGTCGAAGGGAATTCGGGCTTAGAGGCCCAGATTGGTCCATGCTCTAGGCCGCGCACATTCGACCTGCAGCGACAGCCGCGAAGGAGATGTCAGCGGTTGTCCCGGTGACGTAGGCGCCAACAGCCAAGGTGGAGCGCGCGCGAGAGAAAGAGAGAGCGAGAGAGAGCGACAGGAGGGTGGGCGGCTGCGGCTGGCGAGAGATTTGCAGACGAAAGCGATGGAGGTGGTTGCTGGCAAGAGGGTGGTAGTAGTTTAATCGCTGGCAATGGTCGCTTGGGGGTAGTGGTAGTAGCCGACGGGCACTGAATCGCTTTCTCACACGTCCTGTTTGGCAGTAGCAATAAAGTTAAAGTTACAACAGACGCGTCGCAAAACTCTGGTAGAAGG
The DNA here is from genome assembly GCA_034640345.1 of Drechslera avenae. NCBI lineage: Eukaryota > Fungi > Ascomycota > Dothideomycetes > Pleosporales > Pleosporaceae > Drechslera > Drechslera avenae. Next base: position 271,011 of record JAXRVH010000036.1, read on the forward strand.
GGGAGTCCGGGACATTTGTTCTTCTTGTACAAAATCACCCTCAGCAAGGCTTGCACCATGCCCGTACGGCGAGACTTGGGGGCACAGGCATGGCTCCCCCCAAAAGCGCCCCCAGCAGGCTTGCCAGGCTTGCCAGGCCATGGCCAATTCCCATGTTCCCCGGCGCAACATTGGATCGAGCGCTGGCCTGCGACCCCTGCAAGGCCTCCGTCATGTGTGTGCCTGTGCCTGCATTAAGCCCGTCGGCAATGAGCAGCTCCAGCACCAGCACCAGCACCACCAGCACCAGCACCACCGCCAGCTCCACCACTGTACCTTTGTGCTCGACCAGGCTACCACCTGCCTACGAGCAACCCGTCCGTCTGCGGCCGACTCCGCTGTCACCCATCATCCTCTCTTGCCCTACCCATACCATACGAGGAGGCCTTTTGTCTACTCCCACCACATTGTGATAGTGATGACAGCCCGGCTCATGTTTCACCACCTACCAGCGACGGACATTGTCTAGCGAAAAGGAAAAGAAAATTTCTATTCTCAGCACTTTATCGAGCCTGACTAATCGGTTTCCTTGGCCCTGCCCCGCCGCTGCTGCACGTAGCCATTGTGGTGGTGTGCATCCAAGACCAGCTGTCCTTATTGTAGGTAAAATGCATCTCCCTCCCCGAGAGTCCGTCCCTACGTTACGGTACATAGCAGCAGCACCATCACCCATAGCCAAACTCAGGTGTGAAAATCTTGTAATTTCCCTCGACCATCATCTCATCGCCCTGTGTGTCCATGTACCTGGCACCTTTTGTGCTTACCCGCGCAAATCTTCCCCATAATATATCAATTGCGGCGCGCGCGCGCGTGTGTGTGTGTACACGTCCGCCCTTGTCCCGATCATGATGAAATCTCACCCGCCTCACATACCCACCGCACCACCACTGCACCATCACGCCTCAATTGCCCGCTCATTCCGCCCCTGCCAGTCCGCCCTCTTCCCAGACCCAGCCTGCCGGGCCGGGTCCACTGGTCTGCACTTTATATCCATCGACACATGTTCGTCGTCCGTGTTTTTGCAGCCTGAAATACCCAATTCCCCTTCGCTTGCACCGCTAGCTCGTACCACTTGCCCCTTTTTGCCCTTTTGGTTCCGATGCCACAGCCCAAGTCGCCGCAGTCAATCACGTCAGCGACAGTGACATGTAATGCTCTATGCATCGCGTCATGGCCGGCTGCGCCTCTCGTCTACTTGCTGCATGCCGTGTGTGATGGCGAGACACGGTGGCTGCATCCTGCCCTTGACCTCCAACCCTCATTTTCCTCACACCAACAATCGCCGACGTGTAGACGACCGCCACCACCATCCTCTGCAAACATGCCCATCAACACAAGACGGCGTCGGTTATACCCACCAGCCAAGCCGCCCGCGCTCACAAAACTCGCACGTGAACACTGCCAATCATCGTCATTGCCTTGTATGGTCATGATACTCTACATCGCTTCATAAGCGTGATATTCCTATTGGGCTACAACATGTGCTCTGCCATTCAAACAGACAGGCCAGAAGTGAACCACCCCTCAGTGAAATGGTATATATACGTAACAATCCATTCCTCGTGTCCATCCACATCCCTGACATTGGGACCCATTGCCATCCTACCACCATCTATTTACATTGGGACATGCCTTTTCTTCTTCTTCTTCTTTTCTTCGTCAATTCTTATACTTAGGCGTGCTTGTTGGCGTTCGCCTGTAGCTTCCTCATTGCCTCACGATGCGCATCCATCATGTGACCGCTGCGCATCATGCTGTCCATCTGGCTAGCCCGCTGTTGCTGGATGAGCTCGCGCTGCTGCTTCTCCATCTCCTTTTGTCTCTTCTCATTCATCAGCGCCATGCGTTGCTGTTCGACAAGGTTGACTGTCGGCTGCGAGGGTCTCGCTTCGCGCATGTTATCGCGCCAGCCAGAGTACAGTTGCTCTCGTCTCTGATCCGACTGAGCATTGCTCGTACGCCTGGGCTGATGCGAGTCAAAGCCGGCTGGCGCACCCTTGACTGCCCATGGTTTCGACTGCCACTTTTGCGCGGTAGAAGGTGGTGCTTTCCTCGGCGACGTCAACGGAGATTCGAGTGGCTGTTGTTGTTGTTGTTGTTGCAGCAATTGGCGGCGCTGTGCAAGTGTCATGTTTTCTTCATCGCCTCGATCCGCTAACAGGTTTGCTGAAGAAGAGTGTTGCGTTAGCGTTAGGGATGACGCCCTGTTCTTGATCAGACTCTCACGCTTGCCCAGAAGTGTGTTCGAAGGCAAAGGTGAGAGAACGTCGAGCCTGGTAGCAGAGCTAGATCGGGAGAGAGACCTCATCGGCGGTGATTGTGTGTGCGACATTCGACGGGTAAGCGAAGTCTGCGAGGCATTCCTCTGAAGACCGTAGCTGCTGCTCCTGTTTTTGCTGCCAACGGACGACCTCGAGTCACGCTTGTTGGCAGAGAGCGGCGCTGCTAGCTCATCACTGACCGGTGTAGGTAGCTCTTCCGATCCATTTGCAAGCATCACTCCAGGCGATGAAGGCATGAAGGTGTCTTCATAGTCAGGCTTTTCGGCACTTTCGAGGTGTTTGGCCCACTCGTTCGTGCGGTAGGACAAGGCTACCTTGGACAGTCTTTGTGGCAGGACGCCATCCTTTAGACTGCCAAATTGGGATCCACCCTGCTCGGTCTGTGAGCCTTGGGATTGAGCAACCGAGCCGGAAGACTTTGACTTTTTGTACACACTGCTTGCCTCTGAACTGGAAACAAGGTTCTTAGGGTCGGTACTGATAGTAAGGGAGTGTCTACCAGATGGCGAAGCAGAAAGGAATCTTCGTTCCTCGTGCGCCACGTCTGACGAGGCTTCGCTTGGAACAGTATCCGAATCTTGTCTACCAACACCGTCGGAGACTACTTCGTCGCGCTCGGTACTAATAGGGGATTGTGGCGGAGATAACTCGCGCGCAGACAGTGCATCAAGGTCATCATCTAGAGTGGCAGCGACTGAAGAAGCACGATCATCCTCAATATCGCGAGCTCCGGTCATAGTAGCTTGGCGTGCTCCGATGTCGTGTGAGATGCGTTGCCTCATGGCAGACACGTCGGAAATGCGCTTCGACATACGTCTCGCCTTTGTAGAATCAGTCTCAGTCTCGGGTACGGCCGAGACAGATACGTTGTCGTCATTGCTGAGCGAATCATCTTCGGCTGGAATTTTGAACGGGAGTGGTACAACCGAAGGGGGTGGCGGGGGAGCCGAGGGGCGAAGGCTGCTTCTTTTTGTCAGGATCGGCCGTGGCGCATTATCTGACGCAGGTGACATGGTTCCATCGCTGCGAGACTCAGAAACCGAATCGCCATGTTCGTTTGCGGTCGGGTTGCCTTCGGCATCAATTTGCTGAATGGCATCATCATTGAGAACATTGACCGTGACGGTGGTGTCTGACTGCTTCTTGTTGCTGGCGGATTTCTTGGCTGCCTTCTTCGAGCTTTTGAGCATTTCCATACTGTCGTTGCGAGGAATCTCTTCCTCTTGCACAGTGGCGGAGGCCTTGGGGCTTGTGATGGAAGATTGGCTAGTAGAATCAGTCGGGCTCTGTCCACTGCCATATGCAGCTTCCCATTGAGCGCGCTCTTTCTTGAAGTTGTCCTCGACCTTGCGTCCTCGTTCCTCCTCTTCACGGTCCAGGTCCTGTTGCCTTTCCAATTGCTGGGCAGCCGTCTTGGTGCGACGCTCCTTGACTATCTTCCAGACCCGCATCTGGGAGACGATGCCAGCAATGGCGATGATAACTACACCAGCCAGCTCAGCCTTGATGTTCTTTGTCAAAGGGTAAGTGGTTGTGTTTAAAGGGAATATGTTGTCATTTAGGTCTGTAAGCGTTAGTTGGTGATGATCATCTGGGAAAAGTTCCTGCACTCACTCCAGATGTACAGCCAGAACTCCTTCCAGCCTGAGCCGGCCAAGCAATCGATACCCAGGATGGTAGCGGTGGCGCCTGAGAAGGCAATGGACGCTATCAGACCGTAGTTGCGCGTGTAGTGACTGAAAGAGAGCGAGTAGCCGCCAGCAGACATGCAGCCAATGAAGATTGCCCGACCGGTACCGGAGGTAATCAAGCCGCCTTCCTTGAGGCTAAGGAACCACATGCTGAGGCAGAAGCCACCGAGCAGGCAGCCAAAGCCCTCACTAATGTCTGCAAAAACTAGCGACAAGACACCAAAAATCAGTCCAGTAAAGAATGCTGCAACGAAGAAGGCACCCTGAATCGCATTGGAGACGGGTGCGTTCATGAGGTAAACTATCAACACGGTAACAGCAAGAGCAGTCAGGTATGCAGCAGATCCAAAGACATATACCCTTTGTTTGGGTTAGCTCTTGCCAGAAGAAGGTCGCTCGCTTGCTCATGCACATACATCTTCTTTTTAATACCAATGATGGCATATGCTAAGCCGCTAAGTAACAATAGCACGCCAGTGATGCCCATTGCGGGGGTAAGAGTGGGTACAATTGGCAGTGGGTTGGTAGAGCCCGGAGCTGTGTTTCTTGATCAGTGTTTTGTCGTCGTAGCTGGAGTGGGTGGGGTAACTCACAGGCCGAGCTTGTTGGTGAGGGCACGCCAGAGGCAGCCGTGGAAGGCGCATTGCTGGTGGCAGCCGCAGAAGGTGTTTCTGACGGCTTCACCGAGGAACTGGATGTCGATGACGGGGCATTGGACTCGATGCGCGACGAGGGTACTTGGGAAGGAGTTGCTGAAGGTTGCTGGGACGCGGTACCCTGGGTTGGGTCGGGGGATGCAGGTGCTTCGGCAGGGAGCTCATCCTGACGACGGACGGCAGCATGGGGAGCTGCAGTTGCTGATTGCAGACATAGGACAAGGGCGAGCAAGACAATGAGGCAGCGGTAAGAGAAGCGCATGGCGAAGGTGGGGAGAAGGTGTTGCTAGAGGGAATGGACAAGTGCCATGGAAGGGAATATTACGATTACTGTGTTTGGCGAAGGAGAAGTATGCTCCTGCCGTCCAGAAGAAAAAAGACAGTTGGGTGGGAGAGGGCGCAGAGTTCTACAAGGGTTGGCGATAGATAAGCGGGCAAAGAAGTACAGAAAGAACGAATGGTAGAGTTGGACAGTGTGGGAGAATCGTGACAAATTAACAGGTGTGCAGCGCGCGAATAGAAAGGAGTGTGGTGGGCACAAGGGCCAGTGGTTGATGCAGAGGATGCTCAAAAGAATGCAGCAAACGGCGAATCGAATGGGTCTCGAAGGGGTGCATATACCACCCGACAAAGGTCGTCCATAGAGGCCGCCGGGGCCGGGCCTGAGACGAGATCGACGCAGCTCCCGCTCGATGGGAAAATAAAAGCGAGGGGCTTAGCAGGTTAGCAGGCACGGTCCTGATCCTGCAATGACGAGGGAGCCTGTCGACGCATCTGGCGGCGTCAGAAACAGCGTGCTTTTTCGGCGTCATCCATCCTGCGATTGGTGTGGTCGGGTCCTTGGACGGTGTTTAATTTTAAGATTGCCATGTTAGCTGCCAGTCAATCAACCCACTACTGGACGGTGAAATACGCGAGGAACGCCTCCAGGAAGCTAAGAGACACGAAAAGGAAAGGCATGTATATGGATGACCAGATGCAGCACTGACACCCATACGAGCTTTAAACGCTGTCTGGAGCCGGATGTCTGTCCTCTGGGCACCACCATCTTGGGGGGAGGGGGGGGGGCTTGCGCTTGGGTTACGTGATCCAGGCCGTCGGGCGCCCCTCTGCAAGACGAGTGCGATATTCCTCGTGTTCAACCACTTGCACACAGCTGGCTCAGCGAGAAGGCAAGCAAAGCCGTGGGCTCCCGTCATGACAGGAGGTTGGCCGGTAGCGCTTACTCATACCGGTAGGGCTGCTTCTCGGACCGTCAGGATTACGCTACGCTCCCATGCATGCGCTGCGGGCCCAGCCTGCTCTGCATAAATCAACTCCACACAGAAGCTCCTCACCTAATACCACAGTACAAGACGTCGCATTGCTGCTGCTGCTGCTGCCGCCGCCGCCGCCGCCGTAGTTCCGCAAGGTTTGCGCGCCAACGAACTCTCAACACCCTTCAATACACCCTTCAGCTGCTCTAGATGTGAAAAGAAATCAAATCGCCTTCCCCAAGGCCCGTCGTCGCGACAACTTCGCCTTTGTCCGAAAAGGGATGCGCACGTCGGCTTGGCACGGGCCGATGCTGGCACATGCTGGAACCGGCAACGCGCCTGATCTGCTAGGAGCCGTGCGAGTTTCCGGAGAATCCACGATGCAGATGCAGATGCCGCCATGTGTGCTCATCACCGTGCGCTGACAGCTGCGCCCAGCTAGCACTGAGCAGGTAGCCGCCACCTGACAGCCTGTCAACCTCCTCCTCCTCCTCCTTCTGCTCCTTGTCGCAGCCTTCATCAGTGGCGCGGACAGCAGACGTCGTCGTCGTCAGCTATCTAATGCCGCCTTCGAACCTTGCATCCCCACTCATCGTGTTTCGGCCTCAGGATGCCATCGCATAGCCTCTTCACTCCACTCTGTCGCATCTTGCTGCTCGGATAAGACCGCGCTTGGATGCTGATCATGGCACTACCCTGGCTCGGCACCTTCTTCCCAAACCTTGGTGGGTCCATTAAGATTGGCAATACAGGCGAACCATGCCTCAATCGTTACACGCTGAAAGACAGCTTATTTCTTCTTCTCTCGCCTATTATTAAACAAACACTCAATTCGTTGCAACAAGACGCTCATATTCGTCTACGAATGCACGTTTGTGCAACTAGCCATATCAGTCGTGGGTTCTCCTGGCGCCAACCTCCATTGACTGCGCAACACACCCGGTTCGTCGTTTGCCCGTGACTCGAGTGTGATAGCCTTCCGATCACCGTTTACCCGGACACGGATGCTCCAACCCGATAGCTGTGCCCGATAGCTGTAGCGAGTCACGTCCTGACGTTCAACGGTACCCTCAACCGACCAAGCAACAGCTGTCAACTGCTCCGAACCCCGCAGCTACACCTCCCTCTTCACTCTGGTCGCCCTTGGTGCGGAGAAGGTAGCCTGCCTCCCAGTTCTCCAGTATTTCGCCCCTCTTCCCATCTCCGCTCCCGTCCCTCCAAAGACACACTCCATATACTCCAAGTTCGCAGATGACGCCACCCTTTTGTATTTCCCCATTCCGGAGAATGGCGTTTTCTAGTGGAGGTGGCTCGATCATCTCCATCAGGATATATGCTGGCCAATGCGTCTCGGGAAGCTTCTCCAGAAACGGGGGAATGGCTTTCCGATAGACATTATTGCCGCCTCCCTCGCGTTGGGGTTTCAGCACGTACTTGATGGCCGATGATGGATCGGTTGCGAGCTTCCGAGCTTCAAGGCCAGCCTCACTGTCATCCAGCGGGTAAATGGGGGCAAATGTTTCGAGCACTCGAGACGCGACCTTGTCATCAGGAAGGAAGCGCTTTAGGTGTGGCGAGTGCGGTGTTGCGAGCACTTGTTGAACTTTTTTGCAGCCGGCGAGCTGGGTCAGGATGCTCGGACACTTGATAGCCCGGCTTCTCTCAAGCTGAAGCCGGGCCGTCCAGTCTTCGTCCTTCGGATAATCGTCCGGTGAGTAGCCTGCGCGGAAGTAGATTGTTGTTACCTCATAAGGTGTCCAAGACAAGTTGGGTGGTGTGTAGATCAGTGTACGATCAGCGTCGAGGTGGGTGTGCGACAATGTCTCGCCGAACGGTAAGCGGAACGAACGGACTCCGTTCCCTTCTAGCAAGGCGTACTCGAGGTGTCTTTGATCGAAGACGTTCCTCTCTGGATCCTGTACCACAAACAGCACGCACAGGGGAAGGCCAGTGCGCGATGCCCCGTATGCTGTGTGTGCTGCAGCGAGACCTTTCGCAAGGGATGAAGCAGACTTGCTCAGTTCCAGAGCGTCGTCCTTGATGAATGATGATGTTGACTTCGGGTAAGCGTCAATAGTGAGTAAAAACTTGTGCAACGCCGAGATCTGGGCGGAAAGCCCACCGAATGAGGATGCAATAGTGTTGAACTCAACCTGTTTCAATCCAGGCGACGGGTTGGGCTGCGAGGGATCTTGGTGGACCATGTAGTCTGAGCGAAAAAGGCCCAGGGAGAGGTCTTGGACGTAGCCTTCCTTCTTGACCTCGAGATGCGTCTGCCAGAGTTTTGCAACGAAATCGTCAACACCCACAAGCTCCTCTACGATGCTCTTCAGCCATGCCTCGTCTCTTGCGATTGCTGCATACAGTTCATTGTAAGCCTTTTGTATGGCAACTCCCTGCTCGAAACAAGAACGCGGGAAGAGACTTGGAAATAACGTGACCGGTGCCGTGCTTGCAAGCACGCCCGACGGGTCTTGCGATGGTTGGACGAACGAGGGAGCCGGGCGTACTGCCAAGCCATGGGCTATCGACCAGTCCTTGAGGTTCGACAACAGATATTGTTGCTCTTGAGGAGAGAGCTCCGGTGGGTAGTCGGTATGCGATACTGAAGCCATGATTGCAGACGATCAGTCTGTTGTTGATGGTTCGGATTGATCACACAATAGAGACTTACAAATGCTATCCGCGCTAAAGCGATTGCCTCATCTGCCCCGCTGAAGACCGGCGCCCACCTGCTCGTCCTTTGTTACGAGCCTGAGCTACCTTTACTTGAGTCTCGTCAACCAAAATCCTAATGAACAATACAGGCTCATGGGAGAAGACTGATCGATGGACGATTTTGCCCCTCCTCGCGTCGTCACGTGATAGCGTGGGCGTTGAAATTCGGGCGTCTAGCATTGACAATGCCTAGCCGCTTGCCCGGGACTGCATCACGCTGCCACATCTACCTACATGCATGTATCTACATCCTAACATTCAGCTTGTCGCAACATGCCCGTCAGCGACCCTCGGTCTTGGACAGTGGACGAACTTCTTACCGAGATCTGCTACTCAGATGCGCTCTACCTAGCCGCAGGGGTCTCTACCGCTAATGTCCCCGATGGCGCAGCGCTCGAGAGACAACTGCGAGAAAGGCAGATGACGGGGTTTAAATTCCTCTGCACATTTAACAGAGCTGAAGTGGTGGTAAAAAATGCGCTCAGCATAGCCCACCTAAGTCAACGATTAGCCTTGGCGGATGTGATCGACTTACTCCGATCTCGATCTTACACACATGACCAGCAAGAGGCCACTACGGGCGTTAGATCGCTCGACATCAATAGTGGGTGTCTTCCTGAACCCCTAGCTTCTGATCATACCAACATCACTGGTCGCAAACGGAGAAAAGTCACGCCTGTAGCGACAGCGCCACTGCCTAAAAGGCCTCAAGCCACTGAGAGACATACTGCAGCACCAAACACCGAAATATCTTTAGAAGGGGCATTGGTCGATACAGAAAGCTGGAGCCATCTGTTAAGATGGGAGAGAGAAGCAGATACCGACGACATAACAGACCTCGCTACTGAGGAATACCTGGAAGAAGACAATTCAGAAGAAGACGACCCACAGGACGAAGAAGATGAGGAAACAGAAGAAGCATCTAGTCGGAGCAATTTGAGCCAAACACAGGTAGTCGATATCATCAATGAGCGTATTGACTTCTACACGACTTCCTGGAGACCAAACAAAGACGCCCGTGGCGAGGAACTAGATTACGACCCTGTGCGCATGTGGGAAGATGCGGAAGCATCAGGACAGAGGAGAAACCTTGCGCAAAAACATAAGATTGAGCACGCATACTACAGACAAAGACTTGATACATTGTGTGACGAGATTGTAAAATTTCCAGGACGGAACGCGGTAAGTGATTAGTATCGTTAGTACACGAGGCCCGTTTCTAACAGCCAGCCATCACAGGACCAAGTAAGACGCCAATGTAGCAATCTCGAGGTAACTGTTGAATCCATGGAATTTGCTGGTTGGCTACGAGATATCTACACATTGTCTCCCGTCGAGAACAGTGATGAAGAAAAGGAACTTTACAGTCAAGACATGAATCGCGCAATTGGTAAACCACAGCGGCACACCAATGCCCGAGTACATCAACCAGAACCCGCTGCTCCTATTGAGATTATTGATCTTGGCTCACCCTCGGCATCATCTGGGGTCGAAGAAAACACGACCGGAGACATTGCACAACGCCAGAGACGATCGTCCGCCCCAAACCCTGTCGTTGCGCAAAGCGTGGAGCAAGTCGTGGCAACATGTCCCGAGCCTGTCATAGCACCTCCAGCTATCAATCACGGAGAAGAGCCCGAGCATGCATCAATCGGTACAGTGCGCCGCTGGCTATGGACGGACCTAATGGAGCACCTCGATCGCAAACGTGTGGTTTCGAAAGCAATATCCGAACTAATGGCAGACGACCGTGAATTGATCCGCAACAGAATCCGACTTGTTGGCAAGATAGCCTCTACAAGAGAGATTGCCGCATGCGTTGACATGTTGTCGAGAGGAGAATCAAAGCTTCGAGGCGTGCTTGCCCGAGACATGCCCAAAATCCTGGTACTCGCCGATCTCTTCTTGTCGTGGTGGTTCTGCCGCAACTACTTCAAAGGACCCAAAGCCTCCAAAGAGGAGCTGAAGAAGTTGAAGCTCTGCATTAAAGACGGCTCAGTTGAGATAACTACCTTTTATGACTACATGCATACAGTTATGGGTACGACCTTTAGCAAAGAAGCCCTGCAGCATCCTGAGCGGCCATCGCAGGCTGAGATTATTGAAATTTCAGATGATGATGACTGATGTGAGTCAATGCCGATGCATGTTGGACACTATCGTAAAACGGCATCTCATTCTAGCGTGGTTTGTCATACCAGATGATCTAGGCACCGTGTACAAGTGCGCTAGGGAAATTATTGCGGCAGATGGGCACCGAACAGTGAGAATAGTAAGTCATGTACGGCATATGTCGGCAACGCATTCGAGTTTTTTTTTTTGGCTGTGCGCTACAAAGAATTTCCATTTTCCATTAGTCCGCGACCCAAGCTAATTGGGGGTAGTTTGTGGACCCCTCAAATATGAGCTCCTTGACGACCGAAGGATGAAGGAGGTGGCAATGCACGGTATGAAGTGGGCAGTTTCGGAAGCGCACTGTATCATGTAAAAAAAAACTACTGGTTTTCATAGGTTGTACAGAAGAGAGAATGGAGTCGTCGATGGGCTCTCGTGGGGCAATGAACATCGCTTGTATCCTAGTACCCACCAGCCGAATTCGTAAGCCACTATACGAAGTCATTAATATAAAACCAACCTTGACAATATCTAAGCTATTAAAACGTACCGTATAGTCAAGAGTTAGTCTAGCCGTGCCATGACTAGTAGGAAAGATGGCGTGGCCAAAGTCTTTACAGCATGGCTCTAACTGTGAACATCCCACGCGTGTAGTTGACAGAGACTCGTTCTCGAAAAAGCAAGTGACCGGTGGCGAAAAGGCGGGGTGCGTTAGTATCACGACCTGCAGACGTTCACCATGACTGATTGTCCAGTACATGCCATGTGCGATGGTTCGCGCTCCAAGCATGGGATGGAGTCGTGGTTTCCAAGTTGTGACGGCTGACAGGCTGTGTACCAAGTCTTTGCCGCAACCACTCCCGACACCCCTCACGCACAAGCTTGGAATGCTTGGAAACTATGGAACTCGGATGATGCGGTTACTCTCCGCGCAAGTAACGCTTATTGTCCTGGCTCGGTGGAGTGGTATAGATGAACCAATCATGACGACTCCATTTGAATGCCGACGGCCGGCATGCTAGGGTCTGCGCTATTACCGCATGTACCTTCGGACTTGTGTTTGAACACATTTTCGAACCATCTTTCTCCCGCATCTCGTTCCCTAACACCCGGCTTGTCTACAGTTTTCTGATTTACCACACACGCTCCGAATTCCACGTGCCGCGCAACCGACCATCATGGAGGCTCTTTTGCGCCAGTCCAAGTCCATGTGCCCGTTTCTTCACAAAACGTCACCCGCCACTCTCCGGTCCCTCTCCACCACCACGGCCGCTGCCGCACGCCCCGAGGTGTCGCCAGGCGCCGGGAGCATGTCAAACCTTCAGGTCCTCGCTCGCCGCTGCCCGATCATGGGCAAGGCGCTTGCCGTGCAGAACGCCCGCAATGGCAACAATGCTCTGGCTGGCGCTTTTGGCGGCGTGCGTGCTTACCACACGCGCGTGAGCCGAGCCCGATTGCACACGACGGCATCCAAGGAGGCCAAGATTGTCGACATGCAAAGCTTGGGGGGCAAGAAAGGTACGAAAACATGTCGTGGTGTACCGTAGGAACTCCGAGACTGACTAGATGCAGGTTCCGATCCGAAGCCAGCCATGGCTAAGCCGGCCAGTGTTGCTGCCCCGCGGGCCGGAGGCTTCGACTACGAAGGCTTCTACAAAAGTGAACTGGACAAAAAACACAAGGACAAGTCGTACCGATACTTCAACAACATCAACCGCCTGGCCAAAGAGTTTCCTCGCGCCCACAAGGAGTCGGTCGAGGACAAGGTGACGGTCTGGTGCTCCAATGACTACCTCGGCATGGGCCGCAACCCGCAGGTGCTCAAGTCCATGCACGAGACTCTGGACAACTACGGGGCTGGCGCAGGAGGCACTCGGAATATCTCCGGACACAACCAGCACGCAGTATCCCTGGAAGCCACCATCGCGAAGCTCCACTCCAAGGAGGCTGCCCTCGTCTTCTCGTCTTGTTATGTAGCCAACGATGCAACGCTTGCAACGCTCGGTAGTAAGATGCCCAATTGCGTCATTCTCTCTGACAGCCTGAATCACGCCTCGATGATCCAGGGTATTCGTCATTCTGGCGCAAAGAAAATCGTCTTCAAGCACAATGATGTTGCAGACCTCGAGGCCAAGCTGCAGTCCATCCCCGCGGAATACCCCAAGATCATTGCATTTGAGAGTGTATATAGCATGTGCGGCTCAATCGGACCTATCGAGGAGATCTGTGACCTTGCGGAGAAGTACGGCGCCATTACCTTTTTGGACGAAGTCCATGCTGTAGGCATGTACGGACCACACGGCGCTGGCGTGGCCGAGCATCTTGATTACGAAGCCCACAAGGCAGGCCGACCCCAGGGCACTATCCAGGACCGCGTAGACATCATCACCGGCACTCTCGGAAAGGCATATGGCTGTGTTGGTGGCTACATTGCTGGCTCTACCAAGCTTGTTGACACCATCCGATCCCTGGCTCCCGGCTTCATCTTCACTACGTCGCTTCCGCCAGCGACTATGGCTGGTGCCAAGACTGCTATTGAGTACCAGGCCAACTACCTGGGCGACAGGCGCCTCCAACAATTGCACACTCGTGCAGTCAAGGATGCCTTGAATGAGAAGGACATTCCCGTGATGCCCAATCCCAGTCACATCGTGCCCGTGCTTGTCGGAAACGCAGAGGTAGCCAGGAAGGCATCTGATCTTCTTCTTGAAGACTGGGGTATCTACGTTCAAGCCATCAACTACCCCACTGTTCCTGTAGGCCAGGAGCGTCTCCGTATCACGCCTACACCCGGCCATATCCGTGAGTACCGCGACCATTTGGTCGAAGCCGTCGACGCCGTGTGGACGCAGCTGGGCATCAAGCGTACCAGTGAGTGGGCTGCCGAGGGTGGCTTCATTGGCGTTGGCGAGGCTGGAAAGGTGGAAGAAGAGCCTCTCTGGACAAACGAACAGCTCGGCCTGAATGACGTGATCAACGAGATGAAGGCAGGTCACGGCGCGACTGGTGTACTTGAGGCCATTCTGGAGAATGAGCGCAAGGCTACGGCCCAGGCTGTGGCTGCCGCCTAGATGTGCGAAGTGTGCATATGTACTGCTGAGGATGGTCTGGTCGCTCCTTTGTTGTTTGAGACCTATTTCTATAGCTTGACGAAGTGTCCAAAGCGCAGCGAATATATCCATTGGTCCTGTCTACCACGATTCAAATGATGAGGTGTAGTGTTGTATTGTTGAAGACGAAGGTTATTGATTGCATTGTACAGTCCCACTCTGTTCCGTGTCCTATTATGATCAAACCATACCCAGTGAAAGTGAGCGTGTGTTTGTGTGATGAAGCTCGCTGGTTCGGGCCAGCTATTGACGCTAGAACGCTAGGACGTTAGCCTGAGCTCCTTCCTTGCACCTGAGCCTCATCAACGGAACTTGGAGACACGCTCGCATCACCAACCTGCGCTCGCCCGCAACGCGAACCTCCCCATTCCCTACGGCCCGCACCATCTAACCGCAGTCGTTGCCAGTCACTACCCATTCACGTGGCTGCACGCGGCGACCAGGCACTATCGAACCCAAAAGTAATCTTTGAGTAGCTACCGCATGCTCCCCACACATTCTATCAACCTTCAACTCGCGCCGGTCTCTCTGTCATAAGAGGGTACCACTATGGCTCCCCCGCCCAAGCGAAAGCGAAACGATCGCACCTACTCACAAGAAGACGAGCGCAATGGACGGCCGTCGCCGCATCGCCCGCAGAGCCTTGGATTCGCGCATCAGCAGCAGCAGAACAATAGCCCGCGCGGCGGAGGTGGAAGCGGTAGGCGCCAGAGCAGAAACACCGGGCGCGGCGGCACCTCCAGCGTGCCTCAGAGCCCCAGCGTGTCGCATGCATCTCCAACAACCATGTCTCCACCTGCAAACCCGTTTCCGTCCACCAGGCCATCGCATTCAGCACCGTCCGCGCCCACACCCGCACCGCCAGCCACACAGCCCTCGGTGCCTTCTTCACCACGCGACGTCCCCGAGAGCAATGAGTACTTGACACCGGATCGCGTCGCTCACTGGAATGGCGGAGCACGCGACGCTGTGGTCAAGGCTGCCGCATTCGCTCAGGCAGAGGGCGATGCGCTCACGTTGGCAGTAATATTTCACGAGATCATCGAGGCGTCCATGAACAGCCTGTTGGACGCTGGCGAGTTGGGATCGATAGTCCGCGACATCGTCTCCGCTCCTCCAAACGAGCTAGTGGACCCGGTATCAACATTCCTTGACACGCTAGGTTCGCTCACACAAGATGAGGGCAAACAAGCACTCGTACGGCAAATGTTGGTTGCGACCGACATCGACTTGTCGCGCATGCGCTCCGAGCTGGAGAACGATCTTCTGAAGTCTTTGGGCCTCGTCCGCGACAGCTTCAACAAGATGGCAGTCCGGAAAGCAACCCATGCCCTGTATCGACAGTCCAACTACAATTTACTACGTGAAGAGAGTGAAGGCTACTCTAAGCTCATGACCGAGTACTTTACCACAGTGAACAGCGAACCGCCTACGCAGGAAGTCGTGAGCGAGACGTATCAGCGAGTCAACGCACTCATCGGCGCATTCGATCTAGACATCGGCAGGGTCCTCGATGTGACGCTGGATGTGTTTGCCAGCCTTTTGGTCAAGCACGGAAAGTTCTTCGTCAAAATGCTACGCATGAGCGCCTGGTGGCCCCAATTACGCGGCTTCGATGGCATTGAATGGGAAGAGCCCGAGGTACCGACCCTTCCCCGATGGGCGCAGCCAGAATCGAAGCAATGGTACTATTCCGATGAAGAGAAGGAAGAGCAACTCCGATTACGGGAATCGCGAGATCGGAAATTCTGGCAACGAGTAGGCGAGTTGGGCGACCGGGCCGGTGTACAGGCTTTTTTCGAGCTCGGCGCACGTCGCATCACTGCCAACAAGCGACAACCAGGCCAGACATTACCTGCCGAGGGTGTGCCGCTATCCAAGCAACAGGCCGCTCGAAAGTGGGCTGATGATTGGATGGAGCAAACCAAGACCCTCCCCCCTACCGGCAACGACATTGCAGCTCAACTACTTGGCTTCAAGCTCCAATTCTATGCCTCAGACAGCCGCGATGCTTCGGACGAACTGCCCGAAAATCTCATGTACTTGATCGCACTCTTGATCAAGATTGGGTTTATCTCTATTCTAGATCTATACCCCCATCTATATCCGTTAGAAGAGGATATGCCTGCACACAAAGAAAAGCTCTTCAAAGCCAAGAGGCAACAGGAGGAACAGGAAGGAGGAGCAGTTCTTAATGCGCTGACTATGGCCGGTGCATTGCCCGACGATACACCTGGCCAACCGGCTGTTTCTCGCCTCAGGGATGCCGAAAGCAGGTCAAAGTCGGACAGCGGACGCAATACGCCTACCAAACCCGAAGAGTCCGCTGACAAAAAGAAGGAATTACCTGAACCTAGAGACCAAAAGTACACGCTACTGAAGAGTCTACTTTGCATTGGTGCGCTCCCCGAAGCATTGTTCATTCTTGGCCGTCATCCGTGGTTTCTTGAAGTATACCCTGAGCTGCTGGACCTCATCTTCCGTTTAGCACACCACTCCCTGAGTAAGGTCTACGAAGCTTCCAAACCCACTCCGGTCGAGCGTCCTTTCATCTCTACCAAGGGAGCCGGCGTCCGTGGACCCCCAAAGCCAACCGACTTCGTTCCCCGACGACCTCTTCGATGGGCCAAAGCAGATATGAGAGATATGGACGGTGGAATCGACTATAAATTCTATTGGGAAGATTGGCTGGACAATGTGCCTGTATGCCAAGAGGTAGACGACGTAATGAAGCTCTGCTCCACTCTTCTAGGTTTGGTGGGACCAGAGTGCGGCAAGGATGCCGTGCTCTTGACCAAAATCGTACGCATTGGCAACAAGAGCTTAGTTGATGACCCCTCGGCCGCGAATCGAAAGCGATGGATCAATTTCTCGACGACCTTCATAGCACCCGCCATCACGTTTACTGGTCGCAACCCCGCTGTCATTAACGAGGTATGGGATCTATTCAAAAGCTTTGACACCGCAACCCGATATACCATCTACCAGCAGTGGTTCAACGGAATACTCAAACCAGCGATCAAGACGGCTTTCCAAAAGGTTCAAGTCGAGACTAGGCAAACGCTGAGCCGAATCTCCGCCACCAATACCAAGGATTATGGCCGTAAAATTGCAAAAATCTCACACGCCAGTCCTGGAGTAGTCTTTGAGAGGACGGTCAAGCAACTTGTCAATTATCCCAACATGATCACCGTCTTGGTAGAGTGCAGCCGATACCTTACCCTGCTCGGATACGACGTCTTGACCTGGACGTTGGTCACATACCTTCGGAACCCTAACAAAGGCTCACAACAAGACGACGGTATGCTCTCTGCGCCGTGGCTCAAGAATATCGCCACCTTTGTTGGTAGAGTTTACGCAGAATACCGCCTGATGGATGCAACACCAGTCCTGCAACTCATTGCTCATCAACTTCTCTGTTCAGAAGGCGAGCTCTATATGCTGGATGTGCTTGAACAGATGGTCAAGTCTATGGGTGGTATAAGCTTTAGCGGATCTGTATCCGAGGCCATGACCCTGGCGCTCAGTGGCGGACCTCAGCTCCGCACCTTTATCTTGTCTCATCGACTGGCAGACGATCGTCACAAATCTGGCGTCCCAGCAAGGCGTCTCATCAAGTGGCTAAAAGAGACAGGTCTCGGCCCTCAGATACTCATCGCACTGGCACAACACGTGGAGGCTTATGTCCACCGCGAAGACCAGCAAGATGTACCCGACAAGCCTGTTCTTTTCAATGTTGACAAGCTGCGCTCCAACTTACTTCACTATCTCGAACTTCTACGGGCGTATATATCTGTGGATGACTTTGACGCCATCTTCCCTTCACTGATCGAAATGATGGCGGATTTCCACGTTGAACCGGATGTCGCCTTCACTATTGCCCGTGCGAGCATAGCAACCAAGGCCGGTGCATTCCGAGCTGCACAGCGCGCGAAGCTCATTGCCGACAATGAGACAAATGGCGACACTCCCATGAGTGGTGTTGAGAATTCATCACTTGCGAATGGAACAGGTCCTCCGACTGCCAAGACCACGAAGGAGACGGAGGATGTCGAGATGAAAGACTCGGCCCCATCCACAGATGCTGTCACGGGAGGAGGTGGCGCTACCGCATCTGCCATCGCGCGCCACGACAAGCCTGATGTGCCCAACCTTGAGATCGAAAAATTGGCAACTCAACTAAAACAACACATGCCCGACACGTTCGGCCAACATCCTTGCTTGTCTTTCTACATCACTTTCTGGCAACTTTCCTTACGCGATGTCGATATTGATGGGATCAATCAGCAATACAAGGAAACGGTCGAATACCTCGAGCGGCGAATCCCAGCTCCTGTGCCTGACCGACGTGGCGGCTACAGGCCCAACGTGCCTAAGCCCGACACAGCTGAAGTCCGCAATGCCAAAGCTGAAATTGCTCAACTTCGTGAAGAACAGCAGGTCTTTACCAAAGCGAAAGCTGCAACACAAGACAGCTTACGAGTTGAACTTGGCCGATGGTTTGACGGTGTTCCTATGATCGGACCACAGTGCGACGCCCTACACAATGCTTTGCTTCAAGATTGCTTCATCCCCCGCAGCCGCATGTCACTGGAAGATGCGCAGTATGCATCTTCCATGCTTTTGTTTATGCATAGCTCCGGAGTGCCTGGATTCCGCATGAGCAGGCTGTTGGACGTTCTCTTCAACTCCAACAAGCTCATGGCTATCATTAGTATGTACACAGAAGGAGAGGCATTATCCTTTGGTCGATTCCTGAGCGACATACTGCGCGAACTGCAAGTTTGGCACGCCAATAAGAATGATGCTTACGTCAAAAACGCCCATGGTCCGGAACAGAATCTGCCTGGGTTTGGGAGGAGCTACAACGCAGAACGCAATGCGACCACCTTCTTTCCTTACGAGCAGTTTTGTATGGTCTTGTTTAAGTGGCACAAAGCACTGACTACGGCGCTTAAGACGTGTCTGGATAGTGGCAGTTATATGCAGATCCGCAACGCTATCAATGTTCTGCATGCGCTGGGCGGTAACTTCCCCAAGGTCGTGACTCTAGGCATGGAGCTGAAGCAGACAATCGAGGCCTTGGTGGAAACTGAGGAGCGAGAGGATCTCAAGAAGTCACTGCAATCTATACTGGGACCAATCACCAAAGGAGAGAAGGCATGGCTTGAAGAGCACGTGTTCCGCAACGTAAGTTGGTTGATTTCACTGTACGCACAACGACATGTTAATCCGCTATAGACACCGGCACCACCACCTGTACCTGGAAGCACGGCCAATGGAAACGATACAGCTGCT
This sequence comes from Drechslera avenae, assembly GCA_034640345.1. Lineage (NCBI taxonomy): Eukaryota > Fungi > Ascomycota > Dothideomycetes > Pleosporales > Pleosporaceae > Drechslera > Drechslera avenae. The sequence goes on from JAXRVH010000036.1 coordinate 290,176, forward strand.
CCCGAGAAGGGAAAGACGCCACAGCCGTATGATACAAGATCCAATGCGACTGCACTTGCCTTTAATCCAAAATCTGAATCGTAAGTAAACAAGGAAAGACGACGCTGTCAACAAAACACTGATCGGTACTTTCCAGCAACGGAGCCCAGCGAGCCCCAGCACGAGCGGATGACAATGGATCGAAGCGCGGTGTTTCAAACCCTGGAACCCCTGCTCCATCAAGAGATAGAGAACCGCTCCAGTCTTCAAGACTTTCCGAAGCTAGGCCATCAACTCCCTCACAGCAGGAGAACGGCGCTGGTAGACCCAATTCCAAACCGGGCCCGCCAATGCATCCATCTTCTGTTCCGCCACGCCCAGATAGTAGGAATACGCCAACACAGCCAACTTCAGTTGGTAGGCCATCGCACGCTCTACCATCGCGACCTGACTCGCAACCATCGAGAACGCGACAACCTGAGCGCCCTCAACCTGAGCGCCCTCTTGAAGGCGGGCACAGTCGCTATGATAGTCGGGGTCACCCGGCTGAGTATGGCCGACTAGATCGCTCCGGAGATCCTGCACGCCAACGTGAGGCATCACCCGGCCGACGTGCGCGAATCCCTGGTGGCAGAACTCCTGAGAGGATGTCTGTAGGCACCGACCACCGCGAATGGTCTGGGAGAGAAAGGGATTATGAGGATCGGACTCTACGAGCAATGCCACGAGACACCCGAGCGCCACCGGTACGACCACCACCCACTTGGGACCCACGTGACACCAGAGATCCACGTGATACCAGGGACCCACGGGATCCTCGGGACCAACGCGAACGTTCCGAACCTCGGGGCCATGCTCCACTCCCAATAATGGAAGCCCGACGTATGCCATCAAACTCATCACTAGCCAATGAATACCGACGAGATGGTCCGCCAGTGAACGCTCCCTACAGCTCAGAACAGAGCGATAGACATGCACGAGCATCTCAGGTGCCAATTGCAGCCAAGGAAGAGCCTACGGTCAATCCTGCGCGCGCTGCACTGATCAATCAAGCCGAGCATGGGAGACATGAACCACCAAGATCTGATCGTGACAGCCGTCGCGAGAGGGATTCTCGGCTAAATTCCCCTCGTCATGGCGAGGATAGGCGTGGTGACGATCGTCGAGTTGACGAGCGTCCAGCTGGGTACCATGGGCGAAGTGATGCGCCACGCGAGGTTCGAGATGAGCGCCCCATCCCTCCACCACCTGGGAATCGAGACCGACGGGAGGAACCAGCAGCAAGTGCACCTACAGGACCACGTGGTGGACGCAATGAACCCGCATCCTCTCGCGCATCCCGGGAGATGTTCCAGCCCACGTCCGGTCCACGGTCATCTGGCCACCAGGTTCAGGATCCCAACTATGGGAGGTTGAACCAGCCTTCTGAGCCGGCACCGCCATCCGGCCCACGTAGTGATCGGCCACATGCGCAATCTCAGCCACCTACCCCTACTGCACCTACCGGACCCGCAGCCTCATTACCTGCAGGCATTCATCCTAGCAGATTGGTGAATATTGAAGGCAGACCACCCAGCGGACCACCACTCCAGACCAACATGCCCAATGCTCCAAGCGGCCCGCGGGGCTCTAACAGAGCACCTCAAGGTCCTATTCCGTCCTCTCCTAGTGGTCGGGGGCCACCTACGGGACCTGCGGCCGCTGAACGTGGATCGAGGAATGCGGGAAACCCTCTTCGGGCTATTAATAACGTCCTGACTGGAAATGCGCCCGCCGACCGATCAACTGAGCGGACTGCACCTCCTCCCAACCCTCCTGTACGCGGCCGGGGTGCTACCCGAGCCAATGGCTCTGTGGAAGGGGCAGGTGGTATGACAAGCCCCATGCCCCCTCCACCGCATGCATCGACACCCAATCGTGTTGAGAGTCAACATCCTAGGAATAGTCGAAACGACGACATACCGAGCAGGACAGATGGCGTCCCCATAGAGGAAGGTCGCTCCGAGTCACGTAGTCATAGAGACAGCAGACGCAGTGAGCGGTCCGGGCGTGAGCGGTCATCGCCTGAACGATCCGAGCGCCGCCCAGAGGAGCGAAGCAGCCGCACTACACCTTCGGATCGCCCTGAGGGTGAACGCGGGGGAAGAGAAAAGCGCGCTGGCGATAGGGACAGCAGCCGCCGAGACCGCGAACGAGAAGGTGAATCACGATCCGTACGTGAACCTCGGGAGAGCAGTAGACGCGAACGTGTGACTCGAGAGGATGGTGGACGGACCTCTGGCCGAGAAGACCGTGACAGGAGGAGCCGAGGTGGTGGTGGAAGCAACAGTGTAGATGATGGCCGCAAGAGGGGCCGCGATCCTCAGGATCAGGCACATGGCGATGTCAAGAGGAGGCGTTAGAGGACTATGCAAAGGAATGGTCGGCCCACGCAAGAGTAGGAACGTTTTTTGAACAAAGCAATCACGGCCCTGTTCTACATTTCTCAATATTCTTCCTTTTCTTTTACAAATTTGTATGTCATGAAATTTTCTTGGGGAAAACCTTGGAAACTGGGGAAACTTGCATTGCGATCGGCGTTTTTTTAACATCTCTGTTTGGCTGGCCCCATGGGGGTTTATCATTGTTTGAGATGGAGAGAAAGAGATAAAGAGAAAGGGAGAGAGAACCACTTTACGATACCCTCTCGCTCGTCCGTCTTGAGGAAAGAAGACCGAGATTTGGTCTGCAATGTTTTGTCGAGCGAAACACTCCGCCCCCCCCCCACTCCTCAAAAAAAGTGCAGGGTCAAGAAAGCATTGCTGTGGAGTCTTTGTTAGTTTCGGGTTTTTTAGTTAGGAAGCAGCGGCGGATGGTACCTCTTCTCTTCTCTTTTGAACTGTATTATCATTATGGTGGATTGATGGACGGATGAATGAATAGTTCTACTACGCTACCTTGATTGTCTGAATGTCGCAAATAGATGAAATCAAGGCGAATAGACCAAAACAATGTTACACGTTGGTCTGCTTGAAGAGTGAATGTGGTAAATTATGCCTGTCTTGTGATTTGTCATCCGAATGACTGTAGCAAGAGTTTTTTTTTCCTAAAAAAAATACAGATGTGGATGTGGATTTGTCATACCGTATATAGCAATACAAAACACAGATGTGGAGCATGAGAAGGGGTGGTACGCGGTATGGGGGAAAGAGCAAATGTGGGATTGGGGAAGGGAGGCAACAAGGAAAAGCGTAGGCAGGAACACTAATTCACGTGATAGTTCCCGCTACAGTTTTAGTGGTAGAGAGGGCGGAGCAGCGATGAGGGAGAGGCAAGATGGGGACCCAGAGGTGTACACATGGAGTGGCGTGAAAGAAAAGTGGTCTTATCACCTTTTTTCTCGTAGATCAGGTGGTTGGTGTAATGCTGAAAACTTTCCGAAAAACAGAGCGAATGGACATGTTGGTAGGATAAAGAAATTACACATGCATTTAATCTGACCACATATATTATCTCTAGACATGAAAATATAAATAGATTCCATCATTTTTTTTGCTCAAAACAGACATGTCCGTGGACGTGGTATCTCTACAGAACACAACCTTGAGCCGAAAAGCAAAATATTTTTCAACGCCGGAAAATGCTATCCATCAACGCCAGTAACGTGGACATCGTAAAATCATGATTGTCGTTTGCCAACGCGACCGCCGCTACGGCCGCCGGTAAAAGGCTTGAGGGCGCCCTTGCCACGCGAGGCAGGGAAAGAGACCTTGTTCTGGGGCTTGCGACGAAGTTGTTTCCGGGTTTGGCTCTTGTCCTTGTTCTTGCGCGAGTTCTTGGCCTCGGTGGTGGCGGCGCCGTCGACGTCCATATCTACCAAGACACAGTTAGCCCTTGATTCTTACTCAGCCAGTGCGGAGGAAGTGGGTCAAAGGCAAACTTGAGGTCGCCACTGTCGGTGAAGCCAACAATGTCGGAACACAGGCCCAGGTGAAAGCACAGATTCCTGAGGTCACAATCCTGTGCAGAGTCGAGAGTTGGGCGCGACGGGTCGGACAGGGAGGACGGTATGGGGACAGTGAGAATAGACGAACCTTTGGGCAAGTCCTCCTCCTTAGATGCGTCGTCGGTGGTGTTGGCTGGCAGAGTTAGCGGGTGAAGGTGTGCGAGCGAGGAGTATGCGATTGGCTTACTGTCTTCGGTGGTGTCCATTTGCGTCTTCTCAGGCTTGGGTTGCTGGATGGTCTCGAGAAGTTTGGCGTGCAGGCGCTCAGCGCGAGCAGCTTCTACAGGGCCGAAGACTCGAGCCCGAAGCTTTGTGCGGTTTGCCTTTTTGCTGCTTGCTCGTGCGCCTTTGGCCATTTTGATGTTTCTGTGGGGATATCGTGGGCGAGGGAGAGGAGGGAGGGGGGTTGTTATTTTTTGGGGGGAGGATGTTGGGCTTTGGAGGAAAAAGGTCGTGTTGTGCCAGGCCAAGCTCACCGTTCGGCACAAGTGGGGAAAAGATCGAGGAATTTTGGTGGCGACAATGCCGGCCCCGGCCCGTGCCCAAGTCGCGTTCTTCGCCTAGTGACGCTCGCTGAGCTTTGGAAACGCAGCTGGAGATGCGCTCGCCGCGAGAGCCGCCGGCAACGTCGACGGCGATATAACCCAAAGAGTCCCCCCCAGGCATTTATTTGCACCTACACCCGCTTCCCGCTTCCCGCACCTGCCCGTCCTGCGCTGCGCTGCGAGTCTGTGCCGTGCGCCGTCTGTCGTCGCCGATATCTGGGGGCAGTTGCAACCGACGTCCACACGATCCACGGGAAAGCCTCTGACAGATAATCTGCCTTTCACTGCCCGTCTTTCTCATCCTACGTCACCCAAGAAAGAGAAGAAACCGGCCCCAAATGCCTTCGCGAGCAACTCTCTCCCGGTAGCGCCTCACTTCCACTCTGCATCTGTGTCTGCATCTATCCTCCACCCTAACCGGCCCTCTCCACCGCGACTGCACCACACACCATGGCCTCGAGTCTGCAGCAGATGGCTGCCACCATATCCGAGCGCTCCAAGACGCTGATCAACAACGACCTCAAGAAGATCCTCAAGGAGGAGGGCAGCCCGCAGACAGGCAATAAGGCTGCATTGCAAGCTCGCGTCATAGGCCGTACGTGCTTCCGCTCACCCTTCACTTCCTGGCGCGCGTGGCCACCGCTATACCTGCTAATCCACCTTCACCAGTCATTGCCAATGCCGTCTCAAAAAACGACGCCGAGCAATTACGGCGCCTACAATATCGTGTCCAGCACCACGGAGAAGCGCCTCCGCCAGCCACCAGCAGCCCCGTAGCGCCTCCATACACGCAGCCCACCCCGCCCGTGGCGAACGGCTACAGCATGGCCAACGGATATCAGGCAAACGGCACAGCCCAGCCGTCCCAGCCGTACCAGCCATATGCGCGTGATCAGCCTCCAGTACCGCCTCGTACGTCTCCGCGACTTTGATCATGTAACGACTGCAGTACTGACCGCGCTAGGGCCGACAACCTTTTTCAAGGAATCACCATTTTTTATTATCCGCGAACTGGTCCTCAGTGGCATGTCTCTAGAAGGTGCGCCTGGCCTTCCCAAGCTCAAATGTACAACCTAACACATGAAGCAGCATCACCAAGCCACCGCAATCATCTCTCTAAAACTTTTACACTTAACGAAGCTGTGTGGAGCCGCTTGAAGTCCGAACACTCTTTGCGACTACTGCTTTTCTCCGCGCTCGAGCAACCACTCACACCTTATACCCGTCTAGACATTGCTTTTCCATCCCAGATCGAGGTGAAGGTCAATGACGAAGAGGTAAAGGCCAATTACAAAGGCTTGAAGAACAAGCCAGGCTCCACGCGTCCGGTAGACATTACCGACTTTGTCCGCACCAAAATCGCCAACCAGCGCAATACAGTTCACATAACCTATGCCCTGACCCAGAAGGCAAGTCAGTCAGAGGTTTCATATCCCCCTGAACCCTAAAATGTAACTCTGAGCTGACTGAAACATAGAAGTATAACCTGTTCATCTATCTAGTGCAAAAATTCTCAGTCAGCGAGTTGACGCAGCGCATCAAGCACCGCAATGTCATTACGAGACAGTCTGTGCTAAATGAGAGTATGACCATGCTTCTTCCATGACAGCCAGCATGACTAACATGGCTCTAGTGTTAAAGAAAGCCAATGATGCCGACATTGAAGTGGGCTCATCTGTCATGTCACTGAAGGATCCAATCTCCACTCTGAGAATCGTCACGCCGTGCAGATCAACAGTGTGCACACACAATCAGTGCTTCGATGCCGACTCCTTTCTTCAATTACAGGAGCAAGCGCCGACGTGGACGTGCCCGATTTGTAACAAGACCATATCTTACGAAGCACTAGCTGTCGACCAATATGTGGAGGAGATTTTGAACAAGGCTCGGAACACCGATCAAGTCACCATCCAGCCAAGTGGGGAGTGGTCGACTGAAAAAGACGTGAAGCCCAAGCACAACCACCGCCACGACGACGATGATAGCGAGGACGACCTTGTTGAAATTTCTGATTACCGCGTTCAGGCCATTAAAAGCGAAGCTGCACCCACCCCCACCTCAATCACAACGCCTCCGCTGCCCTCTCGCGAACCGTCCACAGCCCCCCGTTCCGGCCAAAAGAGAACAGCAGAGGTGGTGGACCTGACGCTGAGCGATGATGACGAGCCGCCCAGGCCCACAAAAAAGGTAGCGTACACTACCCCTAATAGCATCCCTGATACATCACGTCGGTATCAGCTACCTCCTCTTGGTAGCCACTCTACTTCACACAGTCGCCCATTGCCACCAGCCTACCACAATGGGTCTGCCAGCATGCGCTCTGAATACTCTCGGCCCCCATCCACACCGCCAGCACGGAATGGGTACATGTCATATCGACCAGCACAGCCTGCTTCACGGCCATCCTATCCCGGACAGGGTAGCTCCTCATACCCTACATATCTTGACTCATCCCCTTGATTTATATGTTTCGCGATTTTTTGTATTTTCCGTTAATGTATGAGTACCGTTCTTCAGCTGACACCGCCCCGGCTTCGCAGCGCAAAACCGGAGTCTGACGAAATAGTATGGCATCTGCACAAACCCCTACTCAATTCGGAAGGAATGGACTGTGTACAAGTCTACCCGGATCATTCGAGTGGAGTGCCCTACACGTTCGCCTCCATTTCCTTCATAATCTGATAATCGGAATTTAGCGCGAGGCGTTTGGGAGCGATATATCATGATCATCTGACTGCTCACGGCGTACGATGGAATTTGGGGAACTGAGGATACCATAGCATGGGTGATTTGGCATGCATCTCGATGGCTTCTTTTGAAAGCGAGCTCCCCGCGATGAGGAAAGGAGGTCTGGGGAGCGGAAGTGGCGCGAGAAGAGAAAACGGGGTTCGGGACGTTTACAGAAAAAAGGCTCGGTCGGACTCTTCATACAAAGTGCGTAGAGATGACGCCGTTTTCTCTCTGGCTTACGAACAATACCAAGTCTGTTTCTTGCCGAATTGACGATATATGGTTGGTTTTGCGTGGTGTGATATCATAGCAAATGGTTTCAAGAGAGAAAAAATGTCCATGTTTGAATATATAGGCGCTACATTCCTACTAACGGGAAGACACGTGTGACAATAATGGTAGTTTCTGAACTATTTCCATTAGCGAATGTTCTTCTCGATTTCGTATGTCGGCTTGTGGTTTGAATTGCATATCATAGAAGATGATCGGTCAAGTACATATCAACCATAACTCATCAAGGTCATACATTAAAAAAATCTTAATACACATGCGGCCAATGCTTAGGTTTGATAATAGGGAACAGTCTCACTTCTGACTTCTGCCTTCTTCTCCTTCTCCTTCTCCTTCCCCATGTATTTCCTCCCCGTTTACGCTAATATACCCCGAAAGCTTTCATTCCCCTCATTACTAGGGTTCTGCAAATTATCACGAGTCTTTCTAAATTCGACGAGGCTACCTAGATCATCAGAGCGAGTAAACATTCTACATGCTCTAAGCTACTAAGACCGTACTCAAATCTCTTCCATGACACTGCTTCTTTCATCAATTGTCAGCAACTCTTGTTCGTAATTAGCTCTTCTTGTTCTCTGCAAAAACAACTTATAAAGACTACCCGTCTTCCATGTTTCCTCGATTGTAGACAGACAAAGAAGTACCGCTGAGTCAACAGTTAAACCCATTTTTGTAATAATGGTGAGAGGATATTAAATTGTAGTTACAGTGAACACTGAGCGGAGAATATCTTAGTGAAAGAAAAACCTGGTAGGTCGCCGTATCTTCACAATAACGCGTTCTGTGAAATGGTGTCGCACCTCGCAGCGTGAGATAAATAGTCTGGTTATAATTAAATCATCATACTCACACAACTCATCCGCAATTTACGCTCAAATCGCACAGCATCACATCATTTTCAAGGTAGCCATGTCCGAGTCAACTCAAGTCTCAACTACCACCAATAGCACAACCTCTTTCCGCTTCCTCGATCTGCCAAAGGACATTCGCCGAATAGTGTACGACTTTCTACCAGAACCAGTGTTCCGTGATTTCTTATCGCCCAGCTGTTGCATCGCCTACACCGACTACACACGATCAGTGAACATGCTTCTGACAAACCGGCTCATCTACTCCGAAGCTCGTCCGTGCCTCAAGATCTACCGCACACGTGCCCTGGCTCGACAAGACCTCATCATCATCACCAAGTCCTACTCTGGAGAGCAGATGGCCCGACAGACACTGTTCGCGACACTGTTAGATATACTTGCAGCCGAACATTCCCCAAACCCCACGACGTATCCCGAGGCAATGGCCGCCCTAGACGGGCCCATTCCTCGGTCTTTGATGCCCTCCCTGCTGAACCAACTATCCCGGCTCCACGAGGAAATCGGAGTGGAGGTGGGCCATGCTGCTTTAGCCGAAGCGCTCAGCACCCCTCTCAGCACCATGTTGCTACAACTTCACCAGCGCAACAAGATGCAGATTCGGTGGTACTTATCCAGACGTGTACAGCAAGAAGCGTCGACTTGGGGTAGTGTCTATTTTCTCATGGGCTATGTAAACGACACCTATCCGTTGATTGATTTTCAGTTGGTTTTGGTGTGCGAGGATACGGAGATGCGAGATAAGATGCGGCGATCGTGGTCAAACATACCTCATCAGGACAAACTATGGTATGAGGTGGCGAGCGCGGAAGAGGCAGCCAATATGTTTGGGTAGGGTGGGTGTACTGGGTTGCACAGCTTGTGTTGGAGGAAGGGGTATACAAGCTGCAACGGGGAAGATGTACTAAACGCGGAATCATACAACTATACGATTTAAGATGCATGATAGTTGGAGATGTACGTCTTCGACAGAATGGCGTTTTGTTAGGTTAGTATTGGGCAGTATTAGGATATACCAGCTTGGAATATTGGTACGAACGCTCTAGAGCTTCACGAAGTCGGTTACTAGATTCCGTTGATAAGACGTAAAGTCAGTCTATAGGCAGACAGTCATGACTCTAACAAGACTACATCTTCGTCCAGAAAATGTATATGATCCAACTCTAGGGGCGAAGCTAGTCTTGCGGGGGATGTTCTCTCTGTGAGTGTCGCTGTTGCAGTAACAATCCTGTTTGAGTATATTTGCCGTCTACAATACAACAAAGGTTTTGTGAATTTTATCTTCAGGACACTCCGGTGCATCACTGTCAAGCGCTATGTTGTTCTGAGCTGTTAGAGCGCGGTCCATGTCTAACAAGGGCTGGGCGCACATGTTAATAAAAAGATATTCATAGATTATGAATTGAACAGAATGTCGATGATGAGACCAAAGAAAGAAAATAAGAGCAGACTGTGGTGCGGCTGAGCTTCATATGGTCGGCTCGTTGGATGTAGCGGGGCAGTGACTAGTCTATAAGTAGACGAGATGCAGACAGATCACGTGCTTTCGTGGTTTCGCTCCATCTCGACGCGTCGCACGTTCCCCACCTTGCCGCGGGTGCCTGATCAATGATCCGCACATTTGCCACTGATACTACTCAACTAGATAGACCTGCATAGCAGTTCCTTGTCCTTTTTTTCGATAACCTCCTTGAATTTGCCACCGACGGCGTCAACGCGCGATTGATTCGACGCGGCTTATCGGCGTAAACTTGCCAGGGGTACATCTGATGCATCCCGCCCTTGATTGCTTTGATCATTAGAGTAACTCTTCTCCTCACCCCTCTTGAGGTTTCATCGCCTTTCATTTTCCTCTTCACCAGACTATCGTGCGCTACGTACTTTTGTCATCTCTCGCCACAGCCGCATTCGCATTTCTTTCACACTCTACGACTATAATGGCGCCGAGGCGATCAACGCGCAAGTCAATGGCCAGCGTCGCCAACGACATCGCCTCTGCACCTTCACTCTCACCCTCAGTTGGTAAGTGTGGTAGAATCTAGGCTCCCAATGTTTGTTGATTGCTATGCATCTTTGATGCTAACGTCCTCATAGCCTTGGGAGATTCCACAGCAACCGACAGTCGCCACAAGCAACAGCGCACTCGTTCTTCTCGCTCCTTTGTACCCAATTCTTCTGATCACGAGAACGAAATGAACGACGTTGAGGAGCCCGAACAACAAGCTCACATCCGCCGGGTCCTCAAGGAAGTCTCGATCCCCGCCATGAAGTCTAAGAAGGCGCCTCCAGCACACGGACGCCCGGCAAGGCTCAACGCACAACAAGCGGAGCAAAAGAGCTCGACTGCATCACCTTCGCTAGATAATTCAGATTCTGAAACGCCGGGAACAAGCATTGCGACTACCCCAGCCAACTCTGTCAGTTGTGGCAAGATGTCCACCCGTAAAGGTGTGAAGAATGTTACGATACTTGCGCAAAGCACCTCATCTAGCCTTAAACGATCGCGCAACGCCGTACCAGACTCAGAATCCGAAGATATGATGCTCGATATGGACGCTGAAATTGCCCTTCAAATGCAACTGGAAGACGAAATGGAAGTGGTTCAAAATAAGCGCCGAAAAATCAAGGACGAGGAGGATATCGAAATGCTCTCCGATGACGAACCATTGGTATCATCGACACGGAATAGAGCACCTTCATATACCGGAAAGGGCAAGGGCAAAGCAAAAGCTGAAGACCTTCACAGCGACGCAGATTCATTGTTGGCCGAGCTGGGTTCGCCACCGTTGTACAAAGGCAAGGGCAAAGGCAAGGCTCAAGAAGCGCCAAGCAATCGTCGTCGCTCCGCACGCCCCAGCGCGAAGAAACTGGACAAGTTCACAGAAGACGACATCTTGGATGATGACGAGTCGGACGGTGGAGAATTCCGTCTTGAGTCCGATGACGACTCGCTCAACGATCTTGAATCTCCGGCTGCAAGCGAAGGCGAAGACGACGATCTGCCTCTGGCGATGAGTGCACGCCTTAAGAAGCTTGTTGCAGAGAATCCATCAAAGGTTGCTCGGAAGAAAAAGAAGCCTACTACTGGCGAGAAGATCGAAGCAAACCGGCGGAGGGCCAGGTTCGCACACATTGCAGATAAGTGGGAGCGCAAACGTGCCATGAACCGTGAGCGAGCAGAGCAACAGCACCCAAAGCTGATCACCATGTGGGACGATCTGCAAAAGATCCCAGTTCTTGAAGTCCAGAAGGCCGAACAACCAAAGTCAATCAACCGCCGGCTCAAACCGTTCCAGCTCGAGGGGCTTAGCTGGATGGTACGTCAGGAAAAGACTCACTATAAAGGCGGTCTGCTTGGAGACGAGATGGGCATGGGAAAAACTATCCAAGCTGTCTCTCTGATCATGTCGGATTATCCTGCGAAGCAACCTACACTGGTCTGTGTTCCCCCAGTCGCACTCATGCAGTGGTCAAACGAGATTCGCGAGTACACCGACAACAAGCTCAAAGTTCTTGTGTATCATGGCACAAACGCTAAATGCAAGAAGATGAAAGTGAAAGAGCTCAAGTCGTATGATGTTATCATGGTCTCGTACAACTCTTTGGAGTCACTGCACCGCAAAGAGACCAGGGGATGGTCCCGTGGAGATGATATTATCAAGGAAGCATCGCCACTCCATGCTATTCACTATCATCGTCTCATCCTGGACGAAGCGCACTGCATCAAATCTCGCAACACGGGTGTAGCAAAAGCCTGCTTTGCTTTGACCAGTAACTACAAGTGGTGCTTGTCTGGAACGCCAGTTCAGAACCGTATTGGAGAGTTCTTCTCACTTCTCCGTTTCCTAGAAGTGCGTCCGTTTGCAGACTACTTCTGCCGTTCCTGCGACTGCGAGAAGCTGCACTGGGCTACCGATGACGATCACATGTGCGTCGCTTGCAACCACGGCGCATCTGAGCACATTTCCGTATTCAATCAGGAGTTGCTCAATCCCATCACTGGAGACGACGCCCAGCTTCGTGAAGAAGCCTTGACCAAGCTCCACCTGATCACGGCTCGCATCATGTTGCGACGCATGAAGCGTGATCACACAAGCTCAATGGAGCTTCCGATGAAGGACATTATCATTCATAATGAGTTCTTCAGCGAGGTGGAGCGGGACTTTTCAACGTCCATCATGTCCAACTCGGCTCGCAAGTTTGATACGTACGTTGCGCAGGGTGTCATGCTCAACAACTACGCCAACATCTTTGGCCTGATTATGCAGATGCGCCAAGTCGCCAACCACCCCGATCTGCTGCTGAAGAAGAACGTTGTTGAGGGCGCAGGCAACGTCTACGTTTGCAACATCTGCGATGAGCCTGCCGAGGATGCGGTGCGCTCTCACTGTCGCCACGAATTCTGCCGTGCTTGTATCAAAGATTTGATGGATACATGTGAAGCTTCTGGTACCGAGGCTGACTGTCCTCGCTGCCATATCGCTCTTTCGATCGACTTTGAGCAGCCTGAGCTCGAGCAAGACGAAGACTCTGTCAAGAAGACGTCCATCGTCAACCGTATCAAGATGGAGAACTGGACTTCCTCGACGAAGATTGAGATGCTGGTGTATGACCTTTACAAGCTGCGCAGCAAGAAACAGACACTCAAGTCGATCGTATTCAGTCAATTTACATCCATGTTGCAGCTCATTGAGTGGCGCCTCCGTCGCGCGGGTTTCAACACAGTCATGTTGGACGGAAGCATGACGCCCGCTCAGCGCCAAAAGAGCATTGACTACTTCATGACGAATCCGGATGTCGAGGTGTTCCTCGTTTCACTCAAGGCTGGTGGTGTAGCTCTCAACCTGACTGAAGCCTCCAGAGTATTTATTGTCGACCCGTAAGTCTGATCACTTTCTTGATCGAGACGCATCTGTTAACACATTCAATAGGTGGTGGAACCCAGCTGCTGAATGGCAATCGGCCGACCGCTGCCATCGCATTGGCCAGCGACGCCCTTGTGTCATTACACGTCTCTGCGTCGAAGATAGTGTAGAATCGCGCATGGTTGCGCTACAAGAGAAGAAGGCAGCTATGATCGCTGGTACTATCAACAACGATAAGGTTGCCATGGATCGCTTGAGTCCAGAGGACCTTCAGTTCTTGTTCCGTGGTACTTAGTCGACTAGTGGCGAAGATTTTTGGTATGCTTAGCAGCTTTATGCATGATGGCGCGTTCGAGCATGGAGGTTTTGTAACTGGCACGATGCCGCTAAACGGTTGGGGCGTATCAACTCGCAACAGATTACGGGCTGTGTACCTAGTACAGAAGCAGTTCAGTCAAGGCACAGCAGAGGAGTTCATTTCAGACGGTGTGTTTGTGGCATACTTTAAATCAAACATGACAATTTGCAACCTTCTCCGCCGTTTGTATCTCCAAAGGTGGTATCCGAACAAGCATCCTTCTTACATAAGCACAGTAGCAAAGCACGATAATGGAAAGCAATATAGCGTCTTTGTTCTGGGGCCTAGCACGGCTCGCGCATTGCGGAGCCGCGCTGCAGCGCGTAAACAAAGCGCGAAATGACGCATGTACATCGCTTATCGTACCCCAGACTATGAAGCAAATGGCGCGTACACAGCTCGCATCTCTACACAATAGTGTCTGTACAACCCTATCTCTCTTAGCAACTGTACTGTAGTTATAATCGCTCTTTGCGATACCGTGCCATCTCCAGTCTGTTGAAATCAGTACATCACAACATTCCAGGTACAACTGTCCAGCTATCTGCAGCAGCTTATACCAACTATGCCCAACCCCCTCCCCCCCAAAACAATCAAGCCCCCAAATGACGACTTCTGACTTGCGTGCTTCATCAGCGCTTTTTTCTTCTCTCGTCAACCTCACCATGTCCGCGGTGCCCCGAGGAGATGTCCATGTACGCTCTAGTTTCCGGTACGTAATGTTACGTAAACGCCATCTATGCAGACCCTGACGCACATGCGCGCAAACGTCAGAAGGGAAGTAGACGCAAGACAAACCCGTGATGTTGATATGCCTTTGTTTACCAACCTGCAAGGCCTCCGTGGGCACGACATGGTCCTCCCCGCGCGCTCCGTAATATGCTAATTGACATGTAGGTGGCTATGCGCGGGGGCTTCCTTGGACGCTACTGTCAGACGCTAGGACGGAGGCTGGCCGGAGACATACATCCTGTGATGATGTGAATGTTGTGCGCGTGGTGTGCTTTGTAACTTGCCGCTGAGGAGTAATGGGAAGATTACACCGGGAAGGGTAATAGAGAGGCACGCACCACGCTACACATAGGCGCAGTGGGCTGCTTTGGCTAAGGGGAGGAGCCGCGTTTCCCGAGAAGCTGGCCTGTTTTTTTGTTGTCTAGTCATCCATAGCTTTTTGCTTTCTACTATCAGCTTTATTTTGGTGTAGTTAGTCGATACCCTCGGCCCCCCCCCCCTCTCCCCTCCTCCTTCCTTACTCTCTTGATCATTGTAAGCGATGGGCTTGTTATCGGGAGCGAGGGACTGGAATCTCGATATCGATCGCCATATTAATCGTGTTGTTCCGGCGTCGCAGTTGCCCAAGCTACCTGCGCTAGTGGCGAGGTTCTTGGGGTACAGGAAGGAGACGCAGCAGCAGGATGTCGGGAATGTACTTGGCGCTTTCTGGTCGCTGGTCGGCGCCTTCTGTGGATTGGCAGTCGTGGCGGCGGTGTTCAACAACACGGAGAGCATACAATGGCACCATCCACCGGCGCTGATTGCTTCCTTTGTAAGTCCGGTAATGGGAGAATGGTGGCATGGCAAGACGCTGATTCTGGTTCTCCTAGGGTGCTTCTGCGATCCTTGAGTACAACTCAATTCGCTCACCTCTCGGTCAACCGCGCAATGCCCTCCTGGGTCACACCTTCTCGGCCCTTATCGGCATCGGCATATCGAAGATATTCCAGTACCACTCCGACTACGACTCGATCAAGTGGATCGCGGGCGCCGTGGCTTGTGGCTGTGCATCTGCTTTTATGCTCTTGACAAACACCGTGCATCCACCCGGTGGTGCATCCGCAGTCCTCGCGGCAACAGAGCCTGTCATTACAGCCATGGGCTGGTATTTCGTCGGACTCGTCATGTGGGGTACCACGTTGATGCTGGCGGTCGGGCTGATTATCAACAACATCCAACGCCAATTTCCAATGTACTGGTGGACGCCGCTAGATGTACGCAAAGCAAAACTGCAAGATGAAGAAATAGTGCCGGATGCAGACGGCGGCATCGAAAGAAAGAGAGATAGCGAGGAACAAGACTATGGCAAAGAAGGACAGCAAATAGTGATTAATGGCGCGGAAGTTATACTACCAGATGATTTGAGTCTGAATATAGAAGAGATCAAGGTGCTGCAGAGGTTAAGAGATAGATTACGGAAAAGGGTTGACGTGGAGAGAAGGGGAAGTAGTTTGGAGAAGGAAGATGACGGTGAAAGAAGTAGTGCAGAATTTACGGTCATTTCGAGTAATGTTGGGAGTAGTCAGTCTGGTATATAGGCTTATCTCTAGTGAGCATGTTGGAGATAAGGGGACTATCGCTTGTCGCTTTTCCGAGGAGTATGGGTTGCAGGGGTATCCACGGATAGGCGACTACAAGGACGTGGGATGCCTTGGTGATGCTGATAGCGTATACCCAAATGAAAGAATTTCTTTTTCTAGCAATAATCTGTACGCATCCACATGTTACCCAAGATGGTTACATATGGGTAGAATGCCGTCTCAACAATGGTGTAGATTTTGTTTGTGGTCAAGTGCAGGGATATATGCCCATGGTAAATCACATGTCCAATCAAGGTACTTCAGAATGCAAAGACTTTTATGGTGGACAGAACCATGCAAGTGGAAGACGCACTGCTCCTGGAATCCTGTCAAAAAAAAAAGATGCTTTCCGACCATGTACGGGCTCAGCAAATCCAGCGCCATGGTTGCCTTGTGTATGGTGGTGGGGAGCGCTCATTGGCCGTGCGCGGCCTTCGCCACATGTCAGAAAATTGTTGCACAGGATCTCATTGTCCAACGCGCAGCCTTTTAGAATTTTGACTTCCATATCCCTTTCTTCTGCACAGTTACCAGCAACACATCTTTCACTCTACTCGGCTGCATCAGAGTGTTGGGCGCTGACCACAATCTCAAACACGGCGTTTGCGGGGCAAAGTTATACCTAGCGGGGCACAGATTGACGTTTGTTTCCCAACCCTACGAAATTTCCTTCTTCTTCCACCACGCCCGCGTCTTCATCAATACACCCCTAAGACACCATGGTTTCCGCCTCAAAAGCCGCCCGCCAGGCAAAGCGCGCCGCCGATGGCGACGCGAAGCCCAAGAAGACGGCCACTTCCAAGTTGTCGTCCAAGGCCAACTCCAAGAGTGCTTCCAAGGCCAACTCTGAGAACGGCGACGAGGCCGAGGATCTCGAGCTAAACGAGGAGGTTGCAAAGCTCACCATGCAGGAAGACAAGCACGGTCTGTCGGACCGTGTCACTACCGGTGTGCTTGCCTCGCTCGAGCAGTCGCGCGACGTCAAGATCATCTCTGCCTCGCTCGTCTTCCACGGCAAGGTCCTCTTCAACGACTCGACCCTCGAGATCAACTACGGACGACGATACGGTCTGTTGGGTGAGAACGGTTGCGGAAAGACGACCCTCCTCAAGGCCATCGACAAGCGCGAGTTCCCCTTCCCCGAGCACATCGACATTTACCTGCTGAACCAGGGTGCCCCCAAGACCGAGTTGGGCGCCTTGGAATGGGTCGTCCGTGAAGCTGAGAATGAACTGGCCCGTCTCGAGAAGTTGGCAGAGGAGATTCTTGAGAAGGACGGTCCCGAGAGCCCTCTTCTCGACGACATCTACGAGGTATGTACGAGTAGCCCGTGATCATTTGACTCAACTAACGCTTGGCAGCGTCAAGAAGACATGGACCCGTCGACCTTCCACACCCGCGCCTCCCTCATTCTTACCGGTCTCGGTTTCAACAAGGTCACCATCAACAAGAAGACCAAGGACATGTCTGGTGGATGGCGTATGCGTGTCGCGCTTGCCAAGGCTTTGTTCGTCAAGCCCGCTCTCTTGCTGCTCGATGACCCCACAGCCCATTTGGACTTGGAGGCCTGTGTGTGGCTTGAGGAGTACATGAAGAAGTGGGAGCGCACCCTGGTTCTCGTGTCTCACTCCATGGACTTCTTGAACGGTGTTTGCACCAACATGATTGACATGCGCCAAAAGAAGCTCCTCTACTACGGAGGTAACTACGACACATACCACAAGACTCGTACTGAGCAGGAGGTCAACCAGACCAAGGCCTACGAGAAGCAGCAAGATGAGATCAAGCACATCAAGAAGTTCATTGCTTCCGCTGGTACCTACGCCAACTTGGTCAGGCAAGCCAAGTCTCGCCAGAAGATCTTGGACAAGATGGAGGCAGACGGTCTCATCGAGCCTGTCTCTGTTGACCGTGTCTTCACCTTCCGTTTCGCCGATGTAGAGAAGCTCCCACCACCAGTACTGTCGCTCGACGACGTTACCTTCTCTTACTCGGGTGATCCAAAAGACAACCTGTACGAGAACCTCGACTTTGGTGTCGACATGGACTCGCGAACAGCGCTCGTCGGACCCAACGGTGTCGGAAAGTCGACTCTCCTCAACATCTTCACCGGAAAGCTCAGCCCTACATCCGGTGTTGTGTCGCGCCATACTCACTTGAAGCTCGGTGTATACAGCCAGCACTCCGCTGAACAGCTCGACCTCACCAAGTCTGCTCTTGATTTTGTCCGTGACAAGTTCCACCACATCAGCCAAGATCTCCAGTACTGGCGCCAGCAGCTTGGTCGCTATGGTATGACTGGTGAGGCACAAACATCAAAGATGGCCACTCTGTCCGACGGTCAGAAGTCGCGTATCGTCTTCGCTCTGTTGGCTATCGAAGGCCCCAACATGTTGCTCCTCGACGAACCTACCAACGGTCTAGATATTCCCACCATTGACAGTTTGGCAGATGCCATCAACGCTTTCAGCGGTGGTGTCGTTGTCGTATCTCACGACTTCAGGTTTGTTCCCCCTTTTCTGATTGACAAGACAATATACTAACGTTGAATAGATTGCTCGACAAGATTGCAAAGGACATTATGGTTTGCGAACACAAGACTGTCCGTCGGTGGGATGGTAGTATCGGAGAGTACAAGGACCATCTCCGCAAGAAGATGGCGTCGACTGGTGCTCTTTAAGCGAATGGTTGAGTGTCATTTTCCAAGTTGCATGCGTCTTCTGAGCAACGGGACGCGGGTACAAAGCAAAAAAAAAGTAATGGCCTTAGAGCAGGGTTCAGGATACCTCTGCAGTAGGCCGGCAGCTCATCGCTACCTGCGTCAGTGTCGTTCTGCACGGGTAGAGACATCTGGATTATGGGTTATGATGCATTTGGGTCTTAGAGGAGTTTTAGAGTTACCTTACGATCAGAATCATACCACATAGAAGCAAATCTTCTCAAACTGCAGTGCGAGTTGTGTGTGTGTGTGTTGAGTGTATTTACTACTTGACGGTACTTGGCAATGTCAGCCTTGGACGTGATTTGGTATGTGCCGCGTGTCTGTGATCAAATATCTAGCACGTGCCGGTTGGTGAGCCATGACCTCTGACGAGCGCCCCCGCAAGCTTGACCTCCGCGATGGTGGAGCTTGATGGTTAACGCCGAACATAGAGTCTTGCCTCCAATTTATCACTCGCTTTAATCCTTACTGCCACCACCATCGTTACAACCCAATCAACCTGGGGCGTCACAGCTATCTCACAAGCTTTGCACACATTCAACACACCATCTGCCCACCATGGCGGAGCTCACAAGCACAAAGCTCAACGCGGAATCGCATCTCCTACTCGTACGTCGCATTCGACTTCCAACCTCCCTCTACCTTGCTAACTTGGGCAGGACCAACCCCTCCTCCGCATGCCGTACGAGCTCTCACGGCGCAACTTCAAAAACGCGCAACGCGTAATCGAACATACGTCCTCTGCGCTCACAACGTCCCTGACAGCGACGACAAAAGCGGCGTCCAAGTCGGCCGCAGCCTCGACCACGCTCGACAGCCTTGACAGCATGATAAACCGAATGCAAACACTCAAGCGCAAACTGCAAACCCTCCACGAAGAAGAGACCAAGATCCACCAGTCGGCCAAAGCCCGACTCCAGCACCTGCAAGACTTGTACCAAGTGCAATCGCTCGTAGATGTCAAGTACGACGAGTGGAGTCGCACACGGCTGAGTCGGCTACTAGTAGATTACCTGCTGCGAGAGGGCTATGCGGAGAGCGCGGCATGTCTGGCCCGCAGCAAAGGGATCGAGGAGCTGGTTGATGTCGAGGCGTTTGTGGCGTGTCAGCGTATCGAGCGCAGTCTGCGGGAGGGGATGAGTACGGGGCTGGCGCTGGAGTGGTGCAAGGAGCATGGGAAGGAGTTGAAGAAGGGGGGTAGTAAGCTCGAGTTTGAGTTGAGGTTTCAGCAGTTTATTGAGCTGGTAAGACAGGGGCATGAGGCGGGTATGGATGGCATGGATGGCATGGATGTCGAGGATGGTGGTGGTGGTGTGGGTGTGGGTGTGGGCGTGGATAAATTGGGTGAGGCGACGGCACATGCGAAGATGTATTTGAGTAAGAGTGGGGATTTCAAGCTGATGGGCAGGGCGGCGGGGTTGTTAGCATATAAACCTTGTGATGAGGTGGAGCCGTATCATGTAAGTTGTCTATACTTTACGGAGACGGATTTTCGCTAACACAAGGAACTTTAGTCCCTCTACTCAGCGTCACGATGGTCCCATCTAGCAGACATCTTCGTCGCTACGCACCACAGCCTCTACTCGCTGCCTCCTAGACCGCTCCTCCACATCGCCCTCAGCGCAGGTCTCTCCGCTTTAAAGACTCCTGCTTGCCACTCAGCTTACACGTCTTCCTCCACAAACGCTTCGTCATCCACCACAACCGTCTGTCCTATCTGCAGCACCGAGCTCAACGAACTAGCCCGCAATGTCCCCTATGCGTTGCATACAAAATCGATTGTAGAAGATGCACCGGTTGTGCTACCGAATGGCCGTATATATGGCTCCGAGAGATTACGCGTCTTTAATGAAAAGGTTGGAACGGAGGAGGGGTGGGTCAGGGATCCAATGGGCGGCTTGACAGGAGATCAGTGGCGGGAGAGCGATGTCCGGAAGGTTTATGTCATGTGATGGATGCGGTGTCTTTCTTTCTTTCTTGTTTGCTGACTCCCCCTTTTTTTGCAGGGTGTGATTCATGGGTATAGCGAGGCGCCTTGGTGTGTGTGTGTGTATACGTACCATCTGCCCGGCGTGGCAAGGGCCTATGTGTCTGTTTCCTCTCCATCCATCTCTCTGTAGAGTATGTAGTATAGGCCGAACACAGGCTGAAAGAATACTAGACAAACTGCTAGTATTCATATGTGCATGCCGCACATATCTGGCACACTCCGCTGCCCGGACCTCACTCATCCTCCTCCTCTTCTTCCTCGCCGTCCGCCTCCGTCTCCGCCCTCCTCATGGCCTCCTTCTGACTAACCAACCGCCCACCCCTCCCCACCCTCGCCAACCTCGCCATCTCGGCCTCTTCATCACTATCCGCCACCAGCGCCACTTTTTCAAACACATACATTCTCGCCGCCCTATCCTCGCCCTTCCACCCGTTCTCTACATTACCCAATGTCCTCACATGCTTGTACCCGGGGTATTGAGCCGCATCAAACTTCCAGCTCTCCACCACCTTGAGCCCGACGTGGCGGGCCAGGTCGCGGATATTCCAGAGCGTGTAGGGCTCGCCTTCAAACAAGGTGACTATGATTTTGCCATGGGGCCGGAGAAACGGTGGTCTAGACGGCGGGGACTTTGATGCCTGCGCCTGGAGGAGAGCGAGACGATGCTTCGGCGTGGGCGTATCGAGACAGGACTTGAAAAAGGAGACGAGCAAATGCTGGTTCGAGCGGACTTGGCGGTTCTGGTCGGTCGAGAGGCCACCGACGTGCGGGAATTGGAAGACTATCGTGTCCCAACCTTGGTGCTTTTGGCCCCTGTTGTGCTCGGCCTCGGCCTCGGCCTCGTCTTCGCCATCCGTGTCCAGCATGCCGACGTCATCGTCGTCAGAGGAGCGTTTACACCGCAAGTGCTTGTAGCTAGATATCTTGGTTGCATCGATACCGTAGTGCAAGGGCACCGGCGGCGTCAACGCCTCCAACTCCTCTTTTATCCCGCTAAAGGTTGGATATTTCTCCTCTACTTCGTCCAGGGTGTCGTAGCTCGTGCCTACTACGTTCGCGCACCCGTGCTCGACGGCGAGGGAACGTGTAAAACTGAAGTCGCCTTCGCCAACGAGGAGAATATGGTCGTACGGGCCGAAGGGGATGGCGTGGTTTTGTTGAGAGGGCTGCATGTGTGCAGATGCCGTTGTGGTGGCGGTGGCGGCGGAAGCACCTGGTGTGTTGCTACTTGTGTTTTGCTTCTTGTTCTTCTTCGCGAGAGATTTCGCCGTCGTTGTCGCCGCTGTCGAGGCCTTGGTTTCCGCGGCTTTTGCGATTTTACGGTGGTGCGCCAGTATTTTTCGGTCGCCTTCGCGTTTGAGTTCGCGACGCGCGCGTTTAGTCTTCGTTTTGGACATTTTGCTGAATACTAGGTTATGGTTATAGTTGTTGGTTGTTATAAATGCCAATTGGGATGCGTCTCGGAGGTTTGCGGGGAACTTTTTTGGCACGAAATCCTGAGCTTGGGCCATATCAAAGGGTTCAAGCGTCGGCATGTGAAAACGAACAGGACTGGAATGCTTCAACAAAATCTAAAGTGCAACATAGAGATATAATGATGATGGAAGTTTAGAGAAATGGATGCATGTCCGTGGATTTGCTCTAAATGACTACAATGTACCATAGACTATTGTGCAGCAACCGCAACGCGGAACACGCATTCAGCAACGAAACATTGTCGCCAACGCTTATATCAGATCGCGTTTGACAAACTGGTCGTAGAGAGTTGATCCTAGCTTGGCAGGTGAGCGCTCGACAGTGACACCAGCAGCCTCAAGCGCGGTGATCTTGGAGTTGGCATCACCCTTGCCACCGCTGACAATGGCACCAGCGTGACCCATTCTCCTGCCCGGGGGCGCAGAGATACCAGCGATGAAGCTGACAACGGGCTTGTTGGCGGTGTTATACTCCTTCAAGAAGTCGGCAGCGTCTTCCTCGGCAGATCCACCAATCTCACCAATCATGATGATGCCGTCAGTCTCCTCATCCTTGAGGAAGACCTTCAGGCAGTCGATGAAGTTGGTTCCGGAGAAGGGGTCACCGCCAATACCGACGACAAGAGACTGACCAAGGCCAGCTTGGGTGGTCTGGTTGACGGCTTCGTAGGTGAGTGTTCCGGAACGAGAAACAATACCAACGCGGCCGCGCTTGTGGATAAATCCAGGCATGATGCCGATTTTGCATTGGCCCTGGTGAATTCAGTAAAGCTGTGAGAGGATGTCTGGGTGCGGACATGACCGTACGGGAGCGATGATACCGGGGCAGTTGGGGCCAACCATGCGAGACTTGTTTTGCGTCTTAAGCATATCGGTAATGCGGACCATGTCTACTCCAGTCAGTTTCCGTGTTAACCAAGTTCTTCATCTTTTGCTTACCGTGTTGGGGAATACCCTCAGTGATACTGTCTACTGTAAGTTTCCACGTAGCTTAGGGTTCATGTGTGTACACCTACGTCACAATTAGGGGAACCTCTGCAGCGATGGCCTCCTCGATACTCGCGGCGGCGACGGGTGGGCTACAATGGGGTTAGGTCATAAATTCCGTGGGGTCCTGGTATGGTGCGTACGGAACGAAGATGGCAGTAGCGGAAGCCTGGGTCTCCTTGACAGCATCTGCTACGCTCTTGAAGACAGGTAATCCGAGATGCTGAGTGCCAGCCTTCTTGGGGTTTGTGCCTCCAACGACCTTGGTGCCTGTTTGTGTTAACCCCCTCCTTCGTCATAGCAAAGCAGCTTCGAGCGGGCGCATACCGTATTCAATCGCTTGTTGTGCGTGGAAGCTGTCCCGGGGTCAGCGCCGTGTCCAATTGCAGCCTCTCCCAAATTCACTCACGTTCCCTGCTTTCCAGTGAAGCCCTGGAACAAGACCTTGGTGTCGCCGTTGATGCGCAGGTTCTTAATCGTCT
Organism: Drechslera avenae; assembly: GCA_034640345.1. Lineage (NCBI taxonomy): Eukaryota > Fungi > Ascomycota > Dothideomycetes > Pleosporales > Pleosporaceae > Drechslera > Drechslera avenae. Next base: position 313,805 of record JAXRVH010000036.1, read on the forward strand.
CGGCATACTGCGAAGAGGATGTCGCATACTGCCTGGTAGCGGACTTTGAGAGCGCAGAGCGCAGCGGTTGCCGAATCGACTGCATCGTGACTGTGAAGCGGCCACGGAAGCAAATCTGGGGTATTGGGAGGATATCACGGGTCGATTTGTTGGTGGTTAGCGGTCTGAGCGAAGCTGCGACATGGCGGGACTTGCTCGGAGGAGCTTGGCCAACCTGAAATCTCGTGCTAGGGTCCGTCCGCGCCCGACTACATCACGAAAATAACTCGTCAACTGCAACTCATCCAGACGGTTCACTCTGAACCGGCAATTAATTTCTTATAGAGGCAGAGGAATTAAGCGATTCTCTGATTGTGTCGTAGATTGTACGTCATTGATACTACCCGGTCTATCTTATCAAACGACTTGTCATGTCGACCTGCATTACAGCTCCTGCATAGCGGATACTACATGTTAGACACGTTTATCGTAGTTGTACCAACAAAGACGAAGGCACCACCTATTCGCTTTCTGCATGGTTTCTCTGACGCTTCATCCTCTCCATTCTTACAACTCTACACCTTTCACCACACTTCCATGTCTCCTCTTGCGCAAGCCTGTGGGCCAATCCTAAAAAACAATGTGATCCCACTCCATCAGCTGTACGCAGGGTTGCAATGCGTTTGGAAGTAATAAATGTCATAATTAGTAATTGCAAAAAGGTGTCCATGTTGTACAATCAGCAGAGGCGAACATAGTCGCTCGGCCATGCTCGTGAAGTAGCCCGCAATTCCCAAAAGACAATTCCCATGCGTAGACATGCATGAAAACTGTACCGTCGTAAACCCATCTATTCGTCCTTGACACCGCCACGGCCAGCACGCTCCGCAGCCTCAATGCTCTTCTTGTCCGTCTTGATCTCTCCACCACCCATGGCACCCATCATACCACCGGTAGCCTTCCATGGCCTAGCAAGTTCGCCGGTTGCTGGCTGGCCGAGAAGGTGGACCTTGACAAGGTTGCCCTCGAAGGCACCCTTGAGAGGAATGATGGACTGGATGAGAAGTGGGTTGGTGTACTTGAAGTAGAGGTGCATAACGCACATCATTCCAACACCCATCAGCTGGGCCTTGAAGAGCTCGCGCAGTTTCTGGAGATCGTAGGCCTTGACGGTGGTCGCGACAAACTTGGGCTCTTCGCCAGAACCCATCGGGGCGGGCTCAACGTACTTCACGACCGTCATGTCTGAAATGCGTTAGCGCTGTCACCCAGTATAACATTTCTTGGGCCTTGAGATAGGCTACGGTTTCCTGGACTTACCATTTTTCTTGTTGATCTGTGCCTGGACGTAGAAGTAGACACTAGCGATGATGATGTTGGACACGATGTAAAGTGCGCGCACACCGTTGAGAACGTTCGGGTCATCGAAGGGAATCTTCTTGGAGATTTGCATGAAACCACTGCAGATTTATTAGACACGATTGTGTGTGCAAGCGCGACACACGAGCTTACAGGATGATGACCAGGTTGGTACTGTATCGGAATTAGCAAACTGTCAACATGTCAAGACTCAATACAACGCACATTTGCGGGCTGATCGCCATGATAAAGGCTGGAGCGGGTTATCCGGATTTGAAATTGGACGAGCGCTTCGGCGATTCTTTACAAGAGTCCACGGACGGAGATGTTGTTGCGCGAAACGTGGGTGAGAGGCAAAGGGAAACGGGGCGGGCGACTTTTGTGGTGGGCGACGGTCCTTAGCGTCCCAAGAGGCCAGGTAACCCGCGGTTTGCTAGGCCGAACGGGATCTCTCGCTTCTAGGCGCGTCTTACGCCTTCTCTGGACACATGCATGATAGCCATGAAGGTATTTCTGTAGTTACAATTCAACACGTAGACCCATAAGCAAGGAGCTTCCAAACTCTTTCCTTTGTTCATCCATTTGTATTCCTTCTGTTATCTCGAGATACCTCTTCCCGGTAACAGGTCATGCTTACTCATCACAATCAACATGCCTATGTTTATTTCCAAAACTCCGCGCTAAACAATCAGACACTCCCCAGTCAATCCTCCAGACACCACGTGACTGTATTGATGAGGAGTTATGCAATGCAAACAATGAAACCCCATGACCCTATATATATATACAAAGAGGATTCATCACATGACGACGCATTCACGATCCGGACGGTTCTTGTCTTTGTGCTTGCCTTTCTCCAGGGCTGCACCCGGCTCCCTGCTCTTACTCCGTAATCTGTCCCTCTTCTCCTTCTTGATCTTGCCGCTTGACATGCCGGTATCCTTCCTGTCCTTTGCCGGCGAGTGAACCGGCTGACTAGCTTCCACGCCCTTTGTGTTGTCGCTTATGATGATGATATCATCGTTGGTAGAGCCGGCCTCGGCCGTGACTAGCTTGTCCTTGCTACCACGCCCCGTAAGCCTTGAGAGAGTGATGGATAATCGATTCTCGTTGGCTGGGCTGCCTGATCGACTTTTGGAGTTTCCCGGTATCCATATACGGGACCCGCGTCGGGATGCGGACAAAAAGCTGCTTTTCTGATCGTCAGGTGTTGGCGGCTCGGTTCGACCTCGTAGGCTGCCATCAATGTCCTCAATCGCAATGCTGCTCGCCCGGTTGCTAGATATGCTGTTTCGGCTAGGTGGCTCATCCGCTTGATTGACATTAACATGCTCGTCCGAAATATTGACCTTTTCGCTCTCTCCAGCCTTGTCTGCATCTGTTGCATATGTGGAAGGCAGGACATTGAGCGTTTCGTTCGAGGGGTCAGCTGATGGGGCTTGGGATTGTGCCTCTGTGTAGGTCGGAGGATCTCCTCGTGAAGCCAGCTCTTCATCGATGGGCTGTACTTGATAGAAGAGGAGGTATGGAGATTCCTCGCGCAGAGCCTTTCTAATGTCGACCTCGGTCACCCGCTGGTTCGAAAGATCGTCAAACCGTAACCATTTATCCTGGTCTTCTTCGGGCTCAGAATGCGAAGTCCCAGGCCGTCCGGGGGTGTTCGCACGTACAAGGGCGATATAGTGCCCCGAATCGACCGACACACCACGATGACAAACAACTGACTGCAGGACGAGCTTGAAGTTGCCAAAGAGCGGACCCTCATCTTTCATCCTGTCATCGGAGATAAAGTGGGGCAGTCCAATGTCGAGCGGAATGTCAATGTAAGTATCCAGACGCTTTGGAGATCCATTTGGTGTCATCGTGTATCTCTTTAGACATATCCCAAGCACAGGACGTTTCACTGAAAAGTGTGCGGCGACTTGAGCGTCTGTTCTGGGGACATTGTCGGTATACCAGGCTATCTGGTGGTTAGGGGAGTAAGGTTACAGTGCATTGGCAACTTACGGATGAGGCTGAAGAACTGCCATGCAGGCATGAGAATCTCCTTCTTAAGTAGAGAAGCGGATCGTGGTCGGCCACTAGAGCTGGTATCTAACACGTCTTCAACGTGTTTCTTCTCGTCAAACTTGTTCATCTCTGGCTGGCGTGTGTACCGTTGGCTAAAGATACTATCGGCTCTACGACGGCCTTCCAGAACAGGCCGTACTTGGGTCAGAGGCGTAGTAGGTCCTAGGGAAATGGGCGTTGAGACGAGAGGGGTCATTGGTTCGTCTAGCTCTGCAGTCTCGATGTGGATAGTCTCATTTTTCTCCGGGTCCCTATCTATTAATTCGCCATCTTTTGATCTCATGGAAGCTATCGTATTTTGCCGCTGCAAGTACCGCTTCACTTCGATTTTGTTGTTGAAGTAGGTCTCAAGACAGTCCTCCAACGTAATCACATTGTCACCCTCTTGTTCTGGAATAGCAACTTCCAGTAATCGTTCGTTGACGAATTTGTGATCGTCTTCCTTGTCCTCACGCCCTGTGTGGTAGATGTCCATCTTCAAGGTAAGTAATGGCAGCTCAAGTACACCAGTAATGAAGGTGAAGGCTTCGGACGCGTCCTGTTGTCGAACCTGGGCTGCGTCTTCCCAGCCGCACTTTGCGAGTGAATCTTGGAGGTGTTTGGTCAGATCGACCTTGATAAGCTGGCCGGTCCGTAAGAAATTCACCCATAGCCGTAAGACGGCCGCCAACTTCTTCCGTGGCTCATCTTGGAAGTTGTCGTACAGCATTGCTTCAAAGCTGTCAAGGCGGGCGAACATGGCGAACAAAAGTGCATCGAGATAGCAGGTTACCATGTTCCGGTTGATGGCGCCCAGCATGGTAACGTTGGGGTTGTATTCCTTCAACTCGCCCTCTAACGATTCATTTGCGAGTACCAGGAGATCGTAGGCGCGATCGAGATTGTCGGGCTGCCATGCAAGAGCATGTTCGGCTTGTTCCTCCCCCATGCTGGATATACCAGCACCCTGGAGGCGGCTGAGGAGCATCTTGACCTGCACCTTGTTAACAAGAGTGCAGTACAGCCTGGTTCCTCTCATACCTTCTTGTCGGCATCGTTGTTTGCAGGCGGTCGTGGACCTTCGCTCGTGAATATTCTATAGAGATCCGGCGAGGTGTTTGCCGTGCGAGACTGGAGTAAGATATAGTCAGAAGAATTCGTTGAACAAGGTTGCATGTCGATTGGCGGAAACGGTGTACGAGACGGCAGCTTTTGATGTAGAAATAAAAGGCTGCCTTCTACCGATGTTCGCAATACAAATGGAAGCTTGTGATACAGCGTCTCGATGCTACTGGACAGCCGTCGCTGGCGCACCGGAGAGTGTTCCGGCGCTGCAGTGACGGGCGACCATGGCAGCGGACTGAGAGAGTTGACAGAAGCGAGAGAGCTCAGGCGTACTTGTTTGCTGGCGTGCTTGGATGCGCGCTTCTCATGATGCTTTTCGCGCCGGCTAAGGAAGCGCGACATGCCGTTCATGGTGGTGGTGGATACAGACGGGACCCATCCAGCAGAGTGTCGACGGCCGCTGGTGTGAAGAGGACGATCGTGTGGGTAGCGGGGTAGTAGGCAGCGAGCTTGATGTTGTAGGAAGGCGCAGACGAGCCGTGAGCCGGGTAGGAGGTGGGGGGGGGGGGGGGGGGGGGGGGGGG
>JAXRVH010000036.1:318850-344694 GCA_034640345.1 Drechslera avenae
ATGACTCTGGCCTGTGAATGACCTGTTCACGGACGGCAGACAGCCGACCTCAAGCCAGAGGCACGCGCAACAGAGAAACGTCCCGAGATACTCTCAGCCGCATGCCCACGAACGGCATCTTGAAGCAGCCTGGCGCCGGTGAATTGGGGTAGTCCCATTGGCTAGCTGCGGACCCTCGCCCTGGTCCATCCCTGCAGCACCTCGTATACCGTATTCCGACGAAAAGTCCGCTCGGGTCGGAACTTGGGAATTGGTGCGCGCTGTCTGGGCGCATAACCCACCACCAGCCCACATCAGACAGCCATGGCGATGCGCGAACTGCCGCTGCGGACGGCAAAAGCCTTCTGCAACACCACCAGACCGGCCATCCGCCTGACAGCCCCCCTGTGTCGCCGCAATGCCTCGTCGGAGGCAGTCCGAGAAGTCGAAGCCGCCTCGTCATTCGAGGTCCCGCCACCATCAGAGGAGGTCGTAAGAGACTACGATCCAGTGGCACGCAGTAGGCTACGCAGGAGAGGAAACAAGCAGCTGCCACCCAGCAGGTATGCTCATGCAATAGCCCACCAAGCCACCGCACGCTCACAGCCTATAGATACCAATACCGCTCCCCCAAGTACTACCGCGGCCCTTTGCATCCCCACCAGCCTCCGCCACAGTCGGACCCCTCATCACGACTCTTCCAGCCCGGGCCGTTCAGTCTCACCCGTCTCGAGCAAACGTACCAGAGCAAGATCGCCTCTGACCTCCTCACCCTCACATACCAGCACTACCCCCCAGGCTATCGAGCCCCAAAGACGGAACAGAGACTACGAGAATGGACAGGCGACTCACCGTACTATAAGAATCGTCCCCTAAGACCCCCACGAGGAAAGGGTGAGGTGCTTCGCTTGCTCCAAGAGCCACGCACGTTCCGCAATGTGCCCAAAATTACAAAGGTCACTGTCCACTCTTTTGTACCCGAAGCCCAAGAAAGCAGCGCAAACCTCCATGTTGCTGGTATGATTGTCCAGGCTATCAGCAACGTACGAGCTGTGTCACACAAGGCGAGACACAACGTTGTTGGTTGGGGCCTGCGCAAGGGTCGGTACGTCGCTGTAACTTCAACAATGGAGCGAGAAGACGCCGAGCACTTCTTGGCAAAACTTATCGATGTTGTCCTGCCCAAGATCAAGGAGTGGAAGGGTGTGCCGGGTTCATCTGGCGATGGACACGGTAATATGAGCTTTGGCCTCACACCAGACCAAGTTGCGCTCTTCCCAGAGGTTGAGATCAACTACGACGCGTGAGTGTTTACTTCGCCATCAAACCAGTGGCGTAATGCTAATTCATTGTCAGCTACCCACCTAAGATGATCCCTGGTTGTCACATCACCATTCAAACAGACGCCACGAGTAACAAGGACGCACGACTACTTCTCCAGGCGATCGGCATTCCATTCTATGGAAAACTCAATGACTAACAACCTGCTTCTGTCGGCTATGTATCAGATAGGTAGTAAATGTAAGAAGCATGTATACTGAGCCTGTTTGCACCTTGCACCATATACCTCCAAACAATTGCGTGCAAATCGCCGTTGCGCTGTAGAATACTTCAGTCGAATGTCAGTGCTCACTCTAGATTTCATGTACTGAAGTCGATACTTTAAGAAAACCTGGGTGAAACAATATGACTAGCAGTCGCGCATTCTGCGAGTCTTTAGGCTGGTACGTAAGGCGTTAGCGCCTTGGTGAACATCAAATGCACCCTCTCCCTCAGGACAAATGAACTGCAACATTCTTGAATGCCAAAGAAAACATGCTCGACCATGCATCAACCTAAGGCTAGCTGTCATAAGGCATGAATTAAGCCGAAGCTTGCGTAAATAGCCACCACGATGTTACCCCACGATCGACCCATCGGCATCAGAAAGGGCTTGTACCGATTCCTACAGGCTTACCGGGAATACCAATACCTCCGGATAGATCAGATCCGTATCGACCAGTCAATTTTTTCGAAGGAAACCATCAAGTTGATGTAATGGCTGCGATATATTCGCAATGTTCTTCAGTCATCACATGGCTTAAAAGAGTTCATAAGCAGCCAAGATCTATGGCTTGCTGGGACTCGTTTCCAAAGACTTATCATGTAGAAGTTGATTACCGAAAGTTACTCCACAAGGTATTTTTAGACGTGATAAGAACTCACAACGAATATTACGAATCCGCGGTCGACATCTCTGGCGAGCGGCTGTACGTAGGCCATAGCCTAATCAAGCATAATACGTCCATGGCATGCAACAAGCACACCGAACACATTAGGGAAAAGGCCGAGGAAAGATTGTATATCTTTAACGTAAAGACAGGTCTCCCACCTCATGGAATTTGTACAAAGACGGCAGCTATTAGTGGTATATTGATGGTGATGGTAAAAAAAACACAAGAATTACTGTGATGGATCTACACCCCGGAAGCTCAGAAGTGGGACGGGTACCTCAGAGGGATGAAAGAGTAACTTTCTCTATCTTTCACTCCAGATAGGTTGACAAACACCAAATTAGAAAACCTCTTCTAATACAACTTCATACCCCATCTCGCCATCTATGCCCAGCACACTTGAAAATTCCAAACCGTAACTCTCACTCCTGCTGCATGACACACGAACATACCCTCTAACTCCTACTGCGACATCGCAGCGCTTGAAACAGGACATTCAGGCAACATATCTGGCGTCTCTCCCTCCTTAATACATATAACCCTACCTAAAATTACGAATATCACTTCACCCCCTATACTCACTTTCTCTTTTAAAGATTGAAGAATGTGTTTTTCTAATCCTACATAACCAGAGACTTCGCGGACGAAGCCGAGGCTACTAGCTTGATAAGGGGGTGTTACACAGATAGTTCTGTGTAATAGGTAGAGGGATAGTTAGAAGGCCTAAATAATATTGGCATTAGACGACGGGCGATAAGCAGACATAGAGTTAGTCTCAGGTGTCTGTCCACACATAACAGGAAGGGAAAGGGAGTATAAGAGTGAGAAAGAAAAAAAGAGGAAATACAAGAAAAATAAGACGAAGCTATACTTGGCCTGATCAAACGTGTAATAAACATCAACATTTTATTATGCTTCACCGAAACTACATGGTTCTGTGTGGCACTTGTTCCGAGTTTTGTACGTGGTAGTAATATAAGCTTGTTGTGCAAGACAAACCAGCCAGTGCGTGAGCAGGCAGGACCGGTACTAGATACAGAGAGGTAAATTGAAATGAAAGAGTCCAAGGCGTTTGTAGGCTTCTGTGAAAAAACTCCCGATGAGTATGAGGTGGAGGTATCGACAATGGTTCCGTATGTTCAATTTTGAAGTACGCTAGAGGGTGGGAACCAAGTTCGTAAGAAAGAGAGAACACGAAAAATACATAAACAAATAATCAGAAGCAGATAATTGGACTACAAAAAACGATTACTTTGATGTCCACAGGCTGAATAAGGCCGTGCAAAGTCTATATGCACTAACTTGTTCCCTGGGGATTTGGTATGAACACCCCCCTTCTGCGCCAAACGCCCTGCAATGCCCTCTCCCCTCGTTTTCCAAACCGAAGTTGCAACATCCCAGAACCGGCAATGTATCAGCGCGCAATGCATGCTAGTTCGATGATATATCGCTGCAGCACGCACCTCCAGCACGATTACCCCACATCTTAAGGGTGCAGACTCCGGTGCTCATCCCACCTTGGTTGGTGCTGATTGAAGTCAAAAAGCGAGAAACACTAAGCCTTCACCCTCTGCCTCTTCTCAATCTCGTCCTTCAGATTAATAAGATCTTGTTCCGTAGCCTCGAATTCCAATCCCTGCTTGACCCACAGCTCTGCTTCATCCAACCGGCCCATTTCAAGCAGACACTTGCCCCGTCTCCACCACGCCTTTGCGTTGCCCACCTTCTTCATTTCCACGCTTGCCTCGGCATCCACGGCGCCTTCGGCCCAGTTCTGCATTGCCATGTTCGCTTGGGCGCGGTTGCTGAGCAGACCTGATAGTTCTTCTCGAACCAACCCTGAAGGCTCCCATGCGGGGCGCGCAAGTGCCATGTCAATTGCGAGAGTGTAGAATTTGATAGCCGCACCGTGCTGGCCTTTCTTGTACTCTGCGTTGCCGGACTCGCGCAGCTTGCCGATTTGAGCAGAGCGCTTGGGGTTGACGGGAACAGGTGGGGGTGGTGTGCCGGTGGGAGTCTCTACGAGGAGGAGATTCGTGTGCAGCGCGTTCAGGGCTGCGAGTTCGGTCTCGAGGGCATTGCTGGTGCTTTGGCTAGCGGAGATGGTCGTAGTGGCGGGGTCTATTTCAAGGGGTAGAAGCGTGAAGACATCTGGTGATTCCATAGTTATGGTTTGCTGTTTGTGTTGTTTGCAACAAATTTTCTTTTGGCGAGTTTGAGGTTGGTTGCTGGGAAGAGCGAGTGGTTGCGCAAGTGGGGAATAGGTGGATGGTGATGAGGACAGTTTGGACAATTAATCGTCTTATCGATAAAGACGCGCTAACACGTGTCTTCCAAGATTGACGCCGTCTCGTCTAGTGACCGGCCTTACAACCTCGCCCCTTTACCATAATGATTATCCGACTATAAAATCACATACATTGAAGTGATGGTGACCCTAGTTCTGGCTGCATGCAATGGGAAATCGAAATACAAGAGCCCAGGCTTTTAGATTGCGTATCACAACTGGTTGGAAAACCCAACTTCAGAATGCCCATAATGACTTGACCATTGTCCTTTGCAAATGTGCTAAACGGATCTGGCCCACTATAAAGCCCTGAAAATAATATTGAGTATTAAATTCACTAGAACCTATGCGAACGCCATGCAGATATAACATTAATTCCTAGACTATCACGGTGAGAGTGAGCATGGCCAACCCACCTAAGCACTGTACACACCCACTTACATGGCAAAGCTTCACCAAACTTATTGGATGAGAGGTAAGCATAAGTAATTTTCTCTCTGTGAGTTCTCATCAGAGCACTTATTGACTACAAATCATATACGTACAAACCCTGGTAAACGATGTAAGCTCGTTAGCCAAGTTATTCGTTACGCCAACATACAACGTTCGTTGCAACTAGTCTGTTCTTTAATAGCCCCCGGTTGTGTATTTGGCGTTCGGATTATCTATTCCTCAGTAGCAGATCGCATCCTAAGATCGAGGACTGGGAATAAGCATTCTTGCGACTCAGTACACTTATCCCATCCAGAAGCAACAGTTTTGTCGGGGCATACACCCCCCGAAGAACCCATACTTGCACCTTCAGAAAGTTTCAGTATATCATATATACCTGGTTGATAACCTGTGTCGATAGCGAGCGTGTAAATGTGCACGATTCACTTATGTGGACGCCTGCAAATGGACCCGGAAAGACTCAGTCCTATTCAGCGCGCTGGAACGGGCTGAAGATATAAGGCTAAGCGCACATTGTAACACAATCAATCAGTAAGTCATTTGATACATGTAGGCACCGCAGCCTGACGTCGTGTAGGTTGCAACATGATTAAGTGGTTCACGACAAACATTAGTCACACTCAACCATGATAATGAAAATTGGATCCACTCTCAGTCTTTTGCGCACAAACTAGCAATTCACTTCAAACATTCACATGTTTCACTAGGACAATCGGGTGCAGTTTTCTAACCCACCTACACTGTGAAAGATGCAACTAATCTTGAGACCTGCGAATCGCAAACAAATTCACTGGGAAAATTACCGATAACCGTAGTCTGTTGGCTGGGCGTGAGACATTTACTCCCGACTATACAGCTAATCTAGGACTTGCCGGAGTAGTCTTTCTGAACAACCACAGCCACTTTCTACGCCAGATCTATCAAATACCGATTATTCTATCTACGAAACACTACGATTTTGGGTTTGCACTTTGAAAATAACTTTGTTCACATCTGGGCCATTGATACTCCAACACAGCTCAACTAAAACTACTTCACCTCAAGTACAGTACCAGATGGAATCTATTCCACCAATGCAAGCAATGGCTATTCTCAACCGTCCCGTTCCCAAGCGCAAGCCCTCCAAGCTCAATATGCTTAATGAGCGTCTCCTCGCGCCTGAGGATATACACCCGTCGACATCTGAGTCTTCCCAATCACCAACTCTGAGCAATCGTCGGCATACTGGTCTTGGGAAGATGTCCAAGAAGTTCCGACAACTAGCTGAGATGACGAGGTTCCTCTCTTCGTCTTCAGCACCACCATCGACACCACCTTCTTCCCGGTTGATCATCCCGAAGCTTGCCAAGCCTTTCGTCGATGCTCTCAATGCTACACAACTTTCTAACTTCTTGACATGGATGCTGTACTACAAGACTGTGGAGCTAACAAAAGAGCCTGAGGCGTGGTATAAGCCTATCAATGACATGGAGATGCGCGGCTGGGTCTCCTTGGGTAGTTTCTTGTCTAAGTCACTGGATACTACAACCAAATGTGGATCCGATTTAATTGTCCTCGACTCTATCTGCGATGGCATCGAGCTTCCTCGCAGTACCGTTCATGAGTTCTTAATCAAGTTCGCAGACCCAGACAGCATGCGGTACAGCATGATTGCCACGACGACCCAGAAGGCACATCTTGAAGGCTGCACATTGCTCGAAGTACTAGAAGTGGTGCAGACAAAGTTGCATGAGCTAAATACGCTAGCTTCAAACTTGCATCCCCAGTCAGGCTCCCAATACGATGAGTGGCACGCCGTTATCTAAAAGCGTATCCGTGGGGACTTCAACCTTGTTGTCGGCCCACGTATTGCGGACCTTCGGTTGAACAAGCCCACCATGACTTCCACCGACGAGAATGTTCCCAAGGATGTTCAATAGGACTTCCAGCTCAACTACCTCTATGAAGCTATACAGTAGCAGCGCATGGTACCTCAGCCGCTACGGCATCCACCCAGACTCTACGAGCCCAGTATACGTGACTCCCAGTCTGTCGTTTCCACTGTGTGACGAGGAAACTGAGCGCGCTCGCAACCATGCCATCCATCTTATGGCGGAAAACCACGCTCTCCGCACCAAAATTGCTGGCTTGGAGCAAGACAAACAAGAGCTGATTGAGTCCAACGAAAAGCTCTCCCAGAAGATCGGTAAACTGAGTCGTGAGCAACCCAAGGGCTACATCCATCAAGCTCATTTCAACGACTCGTCTTCTAACGGGCAACTCGCCACAACACCGAACCGCTCATCGATGTCAGCCAAGCTCGGAGACCAGTCCTTAACCCTGCAAGTTCTCCAAGCACTCCCTCGTACACGCCCACGCTCCGTCTCCGCCAGCGCAATCTCCACGTTCAGTACCTCAATCTCCTCAACGCTGAAAAACTCCAAGCGCTACACTTCCGCAGCTCTGGCTGAGAAGTACGATGGAATCTTCTCGCGTCTTCAGGATTTTGTCGCTTCCTGGACTCCTGCTTATCGGATCCCTTGACAGGTGAACATTCTACTGCGCGGCCGCACCCACCTACTACGTCTAAAGAGAAGGAGAAGGTTACTGTGTATGGTGAAGATGAGATGCGGGTGCCGCGGAGTGAGTGTAGGAGCAGCGGGTTCTTTGATGCGGCGGCTGTAGAGCATTTGGCTGGATTGAGTGAGGAGGCAAATGGTGGGAATGATGCAGATCAGGATGGTTGTGAGATCCCAACTACTGCACCGTCGCCTACGGGTAGTAAGCGATTTGATATTTTTGGGTAGAGAGAAGAGAGGTAGAGGGGTAAGAAGATGGATCAGTTGGCTAAATGCTATAGAGGTCTATGTAAAGATGTCATAACAGTATAGCTGCGAGATAGAAAAATGAGGTGAATATAAGTTCATGTAACTGTAGATGTATATGCTTTGCCATAAAGAAAAAGTTTACACTGGATGTGATAAATGTAAACACTGTGAGAACCGATGCAAATTATGGTAGGGTGAGCAGTATGTGGATCTACGGAGGAAACCTCCGCACATTATATTATAGTCACTACGTGCAGTATAATCAGATCTGGCAATGATAGTCGTCAAAGATTGTGTATCTGGGTATCCCTATCTCCTTGTAGTCGTCCATAATCTTGCACATACTCTCAAGTCTGCACATATTTTCAACCCACCGATCTCCGCAACCTGTCTTTGTGTGCAACTTACTCCATGTTCTGACTAGCCAATCATCTACTAACGCTATTTTTTCCTTGTTCTTACTAGCATTTCTCATAGGAAAAGCCAAAATGTCGTTCAGAATGCAATGTATAGACCTGAGAAGGGCATTTCCAAAAAGCTGAATTCATGGTATACTTTCAGCGGCTGTTCGCGACACGAAGTTCGCATAGAAAATTGCTACATTTCTTGACAACTTATATCTAGTCTTCATCATGGCTATGTTGCTCTTCATCAGCGAAGAGTTTCGGCAAATATAATTTAGTGTTCTCGTAGACCAGAAACGTAACCACAGTAGTCGGAATGACTCTAACCGTGTTTGGGATGACTCCTTTGTAAAACGCAAAGAAGCCCTCGTTCTTGTATGTCTTCCTCAACACATCAAGCAGTCCACTATACTGCTGTGCTGCATTGTACTGCTGCAGCCTTGCCCTTATAGGCTGATATGGGTATGTGATTGCACCAGCAAGTAGCTTACTTCCACCACTCATATACATATATTCCCAATTGCTTAAATTGTCTTGGCCGCCAATGTGTGTACCTCTTCTCTTCTTCATGTTCTCGTAGATGCTGAACTGCACTGCGCCATGCAGAACACCGAGAGATGAGGGCAAGAAACCTGCCCAAAGGCCCTTCAATCCACGCGTCTCATATACGTGGCGCAGGCCAAATGTCATAGATTTGTATGCCGAGGGGTGGTTCGAGCCGCGCTCGAGCATGCGGGTTTTCACTACCCAGATTGGGTTTGTGCACGCGCCAGTCAGGAGACCTAACGACCAGTCAGCAAAAGCCAGGAGTATACAGACCACCCGGATATACCAGCGATAATACTTGCCGAGAAGAACTCGGCACTCCCAATATGGTCGCCTTTCTGTCTCCTATTCTGGAATATTTCTTTTAGATTCCCGTAGAAAAGGAAGTATAAGCCCCATCCCAAACTATTGCCGAGCATATTCGGCCACAACCCCCTATACAGCGCCTTTACACCCCCTTCATCCTTGACGACATTTCGTAAGATCCTCAATGAGTCGCCAGGTCGAGACCTGGCTGTGGTGTTGAGCTGGAGACGGTTCTTGAGTAGATCGAGTGGGTGTGCTGCGAGACAGCAGACGACTCCTGCGCTAAATCCTGCTACAGTCTCGACCAACGAGGCTGATAGTGTGCTCTTTGGCACATTGGACCGCTTGGGTTTAACATCTTGTTCTACAGGTGGAAATGCGCGGGGCATTGCGGGCTCGGATGATGGATAGTCGATGTCGGCAAGCACATCCTTGTGTACAAGATCGCAACGAAACTGAGAAGAGAAAAGGAGAAAGGTTTGTTATATCATGTCGTAGATGTTTGGTAATCGTAAATCGCGTCGGCGGCATGGAGGGGAAAAGACGTCGTAGGTCGGTGATCTTAGCAGGAGCTTGGACCAGGTTGCCGGAGATAGTGCGGAAATACGTCATCCCCGCATGTGTTTGTCTGTACTGCATTCGAACCGGACGGAGATGCACTCGCGAACGCTTAATTGTATAAGAACTGTAGGAAAAGAGCTAGGCAAGATTTATGGACCAAACTGACGCAAAGTCTCCGCGGCCGTTGTATGGAGTCGGCACAAACCTCATTATACGCAAAATGATAGGTTCATCGGAACGCACTCATTACCGCTATAAACATATATACAATTTACCTCCTCATTGAACAGTACTAAGCTATACACCAGCACCAAACTTCTGGTCCGAGCAACATGCTGTAGGCACGGACGGGGTCTTCTTCTCGTCCTCTGCAAAGGCCATACGGCTCAGCCTGTCTACAAGCGTGCCACCCTGCCTTACACCACTCGGTACGCTGCAGTAACTCGGTGGAACATCCAGACAAGGGTTTCTAGTGAAAAAATTGCGCGGTCGTAGGAGGAGAGTCATTGGCTCAGCAGGCATGATAGGGAAGTCCTCTGGTGATGGAAAATGCGTGATGCCGAAAGTGTGCCATAGGACGACATCTGTGTTGTCGAGGTTCTCGTTGGGGTTTGCTTCAATCCAGGCGGGGATACCTTGGGAAGGCTCGCCAGAGGTTTGAGGAACATGACGACCTGCAGGGTGGAGTTGACTGTCTTCGTCTAGGAAACGTTAGTGTAAGTTATACTGCGATAGGAAAGTAACATGCATTTTGTGACGTGAACAGCGTGTCGAGCAAAACCTGCTCGTTTCCATACCAAGCTACCAGGCTTGGGAAGTAGCTCCGGAACTTCTCTGCTGACAAGCTTGTATGACACCGGCTTCTTGCTGTAAGGATTGATCTTGTTTGTGTTGGCCATCTCCCATGTCCTGCTGGTCGCTCCATTGTAGTCTGTTGCCGCCTGTGCAGGGGTGCTGAGCTTTGTCTTCTTGGCGTAGAAAGCATTACCGTACTTGTTCTCCGCACTACCAACCTCGCCTTCGCCTCGTGTAGCATCAACCATGAAAATGGTGTTCTCCGGACCATCGATGTTGGGATCAATGCGCATACAGAACAAATGTTGGTGGTTGTGTGCGTTGACGCCGGGGTATACTTCAGTTCCCCAGCCCTTGAGGTCCTCGCCCGGAAGCATAGCATATGTGTTCAAGATACCAGTGAGCTTAATCTCAAGCTGAATGGTTCCGTCGAGGTGGAAGATCCAGTATACGCAGTACTCGTAGTTGGCGGCAGTAAAGACGTGCGAGATTACAAGTTTACGAGCGCGAGTCACGGTAACGCTATCATCGCGGAAGTCGGTGTGCTTGAAAAGAATGCCAGCATCTTCTTCGTGGATGCAAATGGCATTCTTGATTGTGGTCGCCTGCCCTGCTCGATTGACAAACGCAGCATCCATGTAATGAATTGCTCCCTTACAGTCGCAGCCCAAGCTCAGCGAGTTAGTCATGTATCCACCTCCGTATTCTCCGAGGTCAAAAGCATGCTTGCGCTGATGTGGATGCTCCGGGTTTCCGTAAGGTACAACCATCTCAGCAAGCGACAGGCGCCAGAAAGTATCGCGAACAGTGCCTTTGTCGTTGAAAGTGATGTTCGATAGCACCATTCCTTCACGGTAGTTAAAGCCAATGTGAAGCTTCCAGTTTGCCCAGCTGATATATCTTCCATCCAATTTGAAAGATACACCTTCGGGCTGTGTGATGTTAATGGGTTTCAGGTCAGTCATGAAACCGCCTTCGGCCTCAATCGCGGCGGCGTGGTAGTTGTTGGGTGGTGCCTGGTTGAGTGGTCTCCTGACAGGTGGTACATCAATATGAATGATCTCCTGGGTGTCAGAGTTGTAGATGGGACAGAAGTCAAGAGGATAAGTGTACTGGCTGTCATCGGGGTGTGGACGATAGTACATGAGCGCTTGCTGAAGACGAACTTTGGTGCCAAAGCGCTCATCATAGCCAATGGTCCATGCTGAATCCAGTCAGCGCATTGGAATTTAGCCAGAATAGATATACTTACGATCGCAATACACTTTATGCATGTCCTCTGGTGGAATGCCGATGATGCCACATTGCTCAACGACCCTTGGGTCTTTGCGCACAATAGTCTCTACAATTTGCAAGTCTTCCATGGTAATCTGTAAACATCAATACCCTGTTCGTGAGTAAGCTGGGCCTTCCACCTACAAGTGGCTGTACATCATCAGTCAATGCCCAGCTGAGGAGCTTGCCTTCATCCAAGTCTGCGTGTCCATCATACACCTTGCTGCCGCGGCCAATGCAAACGACATCAGCAACTCGATGGGGTCTGGGAGTATGGTCGGGGTCTTTGATCCATTTCATCATTTCGGCCTTGCGCGGTTCCAATAGGGTGACAGCGTTGAAGAACACATCGCTATGTTCTTTGCGGATGATAGCAACGGCTCGCTCAATTTCCGTCTCGCTGAGAGGATCAAAGGGGTGGGGTGGAGCGCCTATCCCCGTAACGTGAGATGCCGCTTGTTTCAATCGATCGAGCGCCATGTTGTTGTAATTGAGATAGTAGTTATTGAGCTTGACGGTGCGGAGTTCGACAGCGTCCAGCGGGGTCTTATACCTCCAATGCAGATCGATCTCGGCAGTAGCACCGCGATACGATGTCAACAGCACACCGTTGGACGATGCAGCATGTCTTACCAATCACGCAAGTGACGGTCGAAAACAAAGCATTTCGATCTGTCAAGGTGAGGTTTAAGCCGTATCATCGATGCGATAAGAGGGATTCTTACGCCATTCTTGGTTAGCGTGCCCCACTTCTCCACGCACGCCGGCTTCCGAGCAATGTACTGCACCGCGTGTACTGCAGCAGCCATTTTCGGACGCTGCACGTCCTTTTTCCAACAACCTCCAAAAAACGACTGTGAACACTATATCATAATATCTCAATACGGTAGGTTCTAGCGACTGGAGGATATTTACAAGATACACCGTCTTGAGTGATGTCGGGCAAGAAGGTCCGACCCTTCGGACTGTGAAGTCCGATATTGCCGATTCTGGAACTACGGCTTGGCTTTCACATGGGACGTTATGAGTAGGTGCAAAAAAAGCAAACTATCGCCTACATCCATGCAGATCACTCAGGACCAACCGCGTATGCTCTCAGAACAGCATGGCGAATACGAGGTGAGGAGCTTGACAAACGTTTCACTCTTAGGGTAGCTCGATGGCTTCACAACGTGATCCTAGTATGGATGTTTACTTTCGTTCTTCTCACATCTTTTTCTACCAACTTTCTGATCCTGCTCTTCGTCTGACTTGTGTTGGTTGAATTGGCTTTGGCTGCTTTAACAGCTCTCAAAAACTCTGAAAACTTCATTGGGTCTCCAATTCTCTTGCGATCTCGTCCCTGAGAGCAACGCGGAGCAAGACTTGTTGTGAGTTGAAAGATGCTAAATCCCATGCCTAAGATATTCAGAGTCTCCCTAACGGTCTTGTAGGCGCCGAGAAAAGGAAGTCGCGTGATGCTGTTGTTCTAGATTCACTAACTGCCGTGAAATCATGTCTTATGGCGGCTGGAAGACAGTGACTCATCACCTGGGCAATGTAGAAGCTGTGCAAAATTGTACACCGAAGCTAAATTCCGCATAACAATAATGTGGTCTACAATTGATAAGCTAGATCATATTAACAGGGATCAACGAAGTCGCTTTTACTGTCTGGTTCATCGACTCCTTTCGTCGTTGGGTACTTGACTAGATAGATTCGCGTCGGTCATCAAGCGTGAAGATCAATCATCAGACATCATAATGGAGCCGGGATACTTTATTCACGACGAATTTAGGAACTACAAATTGGGAACGTATAGTGTTGTGGGATCTGAAGCAATTAAGGGACGCCAACTGACAAGATCAAGAACTTGCTAAAGCTCTTATGTTGAGATCTTCTTGCCAAAATCCAGTAATACCAGAGGCCTCTTCAAGGGTACTTTGGGAACCTTACAGTCTTTATATAAAGAGAGCGATGCGTTTTTGTGTTTAAGGTATCACGCATGCAGATATTAGGTTTGGGGATTGCAATTCCACAGAATATTTAACGCAAGCCCATCACCCGATATTCTGACTCTTTCCACTATCAGTCCTACTCCATCTGGAATGAAAGATCGACTGTCGGTGTTCTGAAAATCGCGACCCTTGGGAGATCTATGAATCACATGACAAATCTTTTCTCAAGTGCCCCAGGAGTTCCATTGCGAACGGTAAATATTGGGGTTGTGACGAGGCCTATCGTTTTTCAAGCATGTTCATCACAAGAAGAATTTATCATTGGAGAGAAATAACGGTCAAGAATTGCCCACCGCGCATGCATTCACACGTAACGCGGTCGGGTCGATCGCTTGGTGCTCGGCGACATAAAAAAAGGGCGTCAGCGTTTGCTCAATACAGTAAGCGGCTAGATGTAAGACTTGCATCGAGTTTTAGATTACCATAGGGTACATTGTGATACTAAGTCATGGCCCAGTTACTTTGCGATGAGATTCAGGGCGACGTCACACCCCCACAAGCAAGTCACAGGTACAGGTTGCACGAATCAACATTGCTTAAACCTTAGTACACAAAGTGAACATGCAGAGAACATTCTAGGTAGAGGATAAATCACTCTTTATTGGGCCAAACTCGTCCTCTGTAAGATAATATAGTGCTAAAACACTTAGTCCCAACGCCCAGACCTGCAGGCGGAGCTAAGCATCACGGGATCGACAACTGGCGCCCACGAGACCGAAAATATGCAATCGACAACAAGGAACATACTTACAATAAGATGTAACGTCATGTCCGCCAAGAGAGAATGTCCAAATTTACCCCGGATTACCCCAAGACTCTCGATTAGGGATAAAATGGGTCTCCGCATGACGCCACTTCGCGGCGGGAAAATTGTGACTAGGGGAGGTTGTCAATTATGTTCGATGAGGACTTTGTGAATTGATTGGTTATTACTATACGTTACACAGACTAGCCTACCGCATGTGACCCAGAATGCACCCATGATGAATCATTTGAGGATGGTCAGAAAATCTCACCAGGTTCAGAAATTGAAAGTAACTTTGAGATGCCAGCGCATCTCCCGGTGGGATTGATCACATTCACTTTCGGGAAATCATCAATCATCGCTACAGCCGAGTCTCAACATATAGAACAAACGAGACCTGATACCACCTGCCTATGTAGAGATCAGCACTACGGGCCACTCTGCGGGTGAAAGGAGTCGTATCCGGCTGTATTAACCTATCCACATACTTTGTTTAGTAGTAAATCAGTAAAGATCACATTCAAAAACGTCTTTTATATCTATAGCCGCGCCTTTCCATACATTCCTTCCCTTGTTTTGTACTTTTAGTATGCCGAAATACTAGCGTACATGAACCCGTTTTCTTACATTGCGGTAGTTTATGCCCGATTTTCTTACACAATCACCTTCCCAATTCACTAGGTCAGCCGATGTACGCCAGCCAACGGTGTGTTTCCCCTGTAGATTCACCGCCCGCCTCACCCGCCTGATCTAACTAGCGGAGAAGTAATATATTATTCTCTAAAGTGAACAACCATGAAGCCTACAGGGTTACAAGAAAGTGGAGAGGTGTGGTCATTAAATTACACGTTGATTCGCAACGAGATGAACGCTACCAAATTTCTCTTCCGCTGACAGCTCGAAGAACTACCAAGACAGGGATGAATTATGAAGTTTAGCGACAAAAACATGTTCACGAGCCCGAACGCCAGATGGGTCTGTCACTAGCCGATATGTTTTGGTTGGGTTTCTGGCGTCAGCTACTGTCAGCCGGGAGCACCCCTTTGACAATCTCCATATGAATTACTCACCGACCAATGGAGAATTCTCACTGTATGTGTGCGGGAGATATGTAAGAGCTTTTCAACGATGGTTAAATACCCCATGGCATGCCGACTGAAACACGTATCACGCAATTGGCTTTACACTCCAACGGTCGCAGATCAATTCTTCACTCTCCTTGAATTCATATTGTTAGCAGACACACCTCGTCATGAAACGCCCTACAGTAATTACTGCGCTGCTGGCAGCTAGTGTTCATGCTTGGATGCCAGCAGAACGAAGTCTTGCTGCCTTCAACAGCACAAGCAACTCTTTGACCACCCGTGCATCTTCATTACCCAACTACAAGATCCGTGGTGTCAACTTGGGCGGCTGGTTGATTTCAGAGCCATGGATGATGGGAGACGAGTGGAAGCTTATGGGCTGCGGTACAGCATGTTCGGAATTCGACTGCGTCAAATCTCTTGGTCAAACAAAGGCCGATTCAGCATTCGATGCCCATTACGCTCGCTGGATCACACCAGACATGGTCACCAGTATGCATAATGCTGGACTCAACACCATCCGCATTCCAATCGGCTACTGGAGCCTTCATAGTCTGGTGGCCTCAGGCGAATACTTCCCCAACATGAACCTCAAGTATCTAGATGCTGTTATTCAGCGAGCCGCTGATCTCAGCATGTTCGTTGTCATTGACCTCCACGGTGCCCCTGGTGCGCAGAAAATTAGCGATGCCTTCACAGGCCAGGTATGTGTTTTTCCAACTACCTAAATCTCGCGTTAGTCCTAACAGCATCCCAGTGTCTCCCCCAATCCGGCCTTCCAGCCTTCTACACACAACAAAACTACGACCGCGCCACCAAATGGCTCACCTGGATGACCAAACGGATCCACACAACTGCTAGCTACGCCGCCACTGTCGGCATGATCCAAGTCGTCAACGAGCCGCAAACAACGCGTGACAGTGGGGGCATGCCGCAAGCCGAAAAAGACACCCTGACACAAGTCTACTACCCATCTGCTCTGCGGGCCGTGCGCGCCGCGGAAAACGACCTCGGAATCTCCTCATCCTCGCGTCTGCATGTGCAATTTATGGACTCACTCTGGGGCGCGGGAGATCCAGCATCCAGCCTCCCCGCCGACAGCGCCGTCATGTTCGACGACCACAACTACGTCGGCGGCGCGGTAACAGCCACGCACCCAAACGCCAAACAAGCTGATTACATGTACTACACGTGCTACCTGGACGACCGGCTTGCCGACGGCGACGCACCCAAGTTAGTGGGCGAGTGGAGTTTGACTGTCAACAACGAATATAGCACAGAGTTTGACTGGAAGAATGAGGCTAATGTGCCATTTTATAGACAGTGGTTTGTGGCGCAGCAGAGACTGTATGAAAGGACTAACGGGTGGATCTTTTGGTCGTGGAGGACGCAGCTTAATGATCCTAGATGGGATTACAGTTATTTGGTATATAAGGGGTGGGTTCCTACTACGGCGGCGGCACTGGATGCTAGTGCTAAGCAGGATATCTGCAAGACATATTTTGGCACGAAGAGGAGGACAAAGAGGTGGTGAGTGGGTGATTGATGGTTAGTTTGTTTTCGCGTTATGATTACTATTCTTGTTGTTTTTGTTTTCTTCTTTGGACGGCTAGGGTTCCCGCAGGACTGGTACGATCGAGATGCTAGCTGGTCTACTTTTTCCTTCTCTTCTGCTTCTTCAACTTTCTCCGCTGTTGCTTTCACTCTATTCAGGGGCAAGATTATCTTTGTACATATTTTCCTTTTCTTGTTCAATGGTTATTCTGGTAAATTGCAAATATAGCTGTTATTGCATCCAATCGAAGGCTAGCCTACTGCGGTCTTCAAGTGAAGTGTTTAAGGTTAAGACTTTTCGTTGAGATGGACGCCTGAATCTTCATGAGAGCCACTCCTACAAGTATGAAGACATACACAGGGTCCAGCTCGCACGGCATATAATCATCATGCGGGGCCTAGTCTCGGATATCAACGCCTCTAGCCAACACCACACACTGGCCAGGTAAACGTCTATGTGTGCTAGCACTTTTCCATTTCGATAGTCCCTGTTATTCTGGCCAACGAGCGGTGAGAGAGGCCGGTAGCACTCTGCACAGTCTAGTGACGGTTTATTTTACAAGCGTGCAGCACAAGCGCCATCATCACAAGCGGCCATAAATTTGAGCCCGTGCCTAACGTGGTAGTAGATCAAAGCATGGTCAGAAGGACTGATCGCGTGTCCATGTTGGTATTGACATTTGTTGTTGTTTGTAATTAACTGCTTGTCATTTATCTCAGACGACGGAATGGGACATAGGTGGTTTTGGTATACCAGGGGCGGTGAGGTGAGCGATAGACTGCTCTCGCCGAAGTTGGCCGCTGATGGTTGGGGAAAGATAAAGTGGTTACGTCAGGGGATGGGAATGTTTTAAGGGATGCTGTGAGCATTGAAGGGAGATTTGTGAATATGCAAGGGATTTGTCATAACAACACAGGAAATTTTAATCCGCCCTAAGTCTTCCCCATCAGGCTGGGTCCGAGGGCGAGAATCTCATATTGAATTCAGACCCCACCATCTTGCTGCTGACTTGTAGCGGCGGTGACCACAGAGTCTGAACCTCAGGTAATGCTTATAATACGCTCTGTGTGCAGAGCTTACCCATTTATTTTGTATAATTCTTTTATTCTGCACAGTTGGTATTTCCTGAATGACTCAACTCAGGGTCATGATCCAACGCGGGGCCATAATTCAATTCGGGGCCAGAAATCAAGGGGTCAAAACTCAATTCTGGGCCAACTGTACCCATCTCGCCGTTCTCTATTTTGCTAAGGTCTGTCCTGTCGATGGTATTGCCCCTTCTTTACATTCTTCAACATTCCATGAATGTAATTTCATTTTCACTCCTGTAGCGCTACCGTGAAACCGTCGCGCTTCGCCTATCTCTTTTCGGATATTCAACGCTTCCTGGATGATGGTGCTCATATAGTCCTCTTCTGATCACTGGCCAACTACATCTAGACTCTAGGCAAAATTGGAAAGATGTGGACTTCAAATTCAAGTCTGCGCCGAGGAAAAACTCAAGCGCAGCAATCTAGCACCCAAGCCGAGCCATAGAGGCGGTATATCATCCCAATACGCCGTGCTAGTGCAAAATCAAATGTAGGTCAAGGCAAACCCCGCCGACCCAAGCTCCATAAACACCAAACCAGATAGGTCTTTCCGGACCCGTTTAAATACAGGAATTACAAAGTATGTACAGGCCGTATCGGGGCACGATTAATCGTGAGTCGTGACTTCAGAGACGTCGTGAGGCGTGAACAAGGGTTCAAGAAGACTGAAAGACAAGAATGGAGCAAACTAGCTGACGCTCTGCGAGAGAGCTGAAGATAGGTGCGATGCAAACTTGGCGTCGATACCGTCTTCCTGGACGCCGAGGCCAAGACCTATACCACTGTCGTCGTGATTCACCTCCTGTTGAGAGGTGTTCATATCGTAACCGTATTCAAAGCTCATGTTATATTGCGATGACTGTTGAGCAAATCTTCCAGGATTAACTGTTGATCTTCGTTAGTCAACTACCATAGGGCGTATTGTGAATGCGGCGACTTACCTTCCTGGTTGGATCCATTGTTTTGTATAGCAACATGGCTAGCAGAGGAGATGAATGACTGTTCTGGCCCAAAGTCGGCTTCCAGGCTGCTGTAACGACTGTCGTTGTTGCTTCCACTGCCACCATTGGTCACGCCTGCATTGAGGGGATCCCCCATGACAGGGGAGTAGTTGGAGGAGCTCCAGTCTGGCGGTGCATGACCTAGGAAGCCACCTATCGATGCTAACCACTGTGCCATCTCGTCTACGAAAACCTTAGTGAGCCACCAGCCTTGGAAGCTCACACCATTTTCGACAGTAATCTCCCGTAGGGCAGCCGAACCAAGTGCACTGATGCAGTGCATGATGGTACGAGCATGAGCACCAGGGAAGCGGGACGGTAAGCGGGTTAAGAAAGCTGCGATGCGGTCGATGACCGACTCTGAGGGATCAGCTGGCGGATCGGGATAGGCTGCATGGTGAATCGATCCAGAAGGCAGTTGGATGTCTTGTGGCAGGGGTCCTAGCATGGATCGGATTTCGGTCGAAAGGATAGTGTACACCTCCTCGTGCGCACAGGAGCCGGGCAATTCGTTTGCGATGATACGCTTGATGTTGACATGCTGGAGCCAGTCGGCATACATGTGAGTGCGATGGCTCTCTGCAGTCAGCATGACAGCTGCCGCATGGGCTGCTGAGTTGACACGAAGCATCTGGCGGAGCAGGTGGGCGAACAAGGTAGCGGGTTCTAGCTTTGCCTCGAGCACATGTACGGGGAGGGCGGAGAATTTGGTCGTGATGTGCGCATGCAACGTCTTTGCCACGTTATCAAGAAACTTTAGTACCGGTGGCGGTGCTACCTGAAGCGTGAGCTGAGAGACGTTGCGGATCATCTTCTGGTACATCATCCAGTCGCATTCCTTTATCCAAGGTGCTAGTTCGGGAGTCGCAAACAACTTCTGCACCGGCACTGTCAAAGTCCCATGGAAGGTTCCGAAGAGGCGGAAGAACTGCTTCTCCTTGCAGTACCGCACCGAGTCCACCAGCGAGACGACATGTGAGCGATACATAGCGACAAGGTTATCGGCGGAATCGGGATCTGTACGCGCTGGGAGATATGGCTTGATGTCTGGCAGCTCGACGACAAAAGCATCCGGGGCCTCGAGGATATCAGGGGTAGGGAACTTGAGCTCGTGCTCATACGATGTCTTGGTTCGAGTGTGCGAAGGCTGGAAGTGAGACGAGTAGATGTCGGTAAAGAGGACACCACGCGATGAGGTAGGGGTATAATAATTGCTATGAGACTCCATCCGCGGTTCTCGTGGGGGAAATTGTGCGCTATCTGCAGTCAAGCGGGGGGTGGCGCTGGGGAATGTCAGCCTGTTCCATGTAGAAAGGGACGTAGCATAAACGTACTCGAGATTTAGCCTAGGAGTACCAGAAGCTTGACGCTTCAGAGCATGATGTGCGGCTGCACCATGGCTGGGCCGACGCGCATCCTCGCCTTCACTCTTATCATCGATAAGCTCAAGGTCGACGTAGTGGTACTTAGACTCTCCGCGAACACCGAGGCGCCTAGTCTGGATTCCAGGAAAAATGACGCGAACGAGCTTTCCGAACGAGGCCGGGTTGAGGGGGATAACGCGATCTGTACCGCACCGCTCTGCATACTTTGAGTAGACACGGTTGCGTGGGACCGATGTCTTTGCGACGCGACAAACACACTTGAGCCTGTCGAAGGTTAGCACGCGTCTGGAGCGCGAACACGAACTGCCTACCATAGCATTGCAAAGAGCTGCTTCGATTTCTCCGCCTTGGATGTCCGGTCGTTCTGGATGACCTCGGCTGCAACATCCTTCAGGTCCCGGTTCTCGTTTTGGTTCAATAACTGGCGCAGTTCCTTGTCGTTTGTGGCTGCTCCAGAAGCCGAAGGCCTCTTCTTCTTCTCCTCGGTATCCATTGACGGCGCCATGAAGTTGTGTTGCTGTGATGATTGCGAGTGTTGTGAATGTTGAGAGAGCGAGTTGTGATATGCGTGGTGATGTGGTTGCGCGGGCAGTCCGTTGTGTTGGGCTTGGTTCGTGTTTGAATCTGCCGGGTAACCAAGGTACTGCTGAACACTTTCCAGGCTCATGTTGATCAGGTGGTCCTGCGCGCTAACTTGTTGCGCTGCCTGGATGAGTGCGGGTTGTAGCGCTTCGCTGGTAGTGAAAGGTGCATGGTATTGCGGCTGCTGGGCAAATTGGGCCGATCGGGGCTGCTGTGGTTGCTGAAATTGCTCGAATGAGTGGACACTCGTTGTAGACGCGCGAGAAGGTGGTCGGTTGCTGCGAGTAGACATGGACGTGTTCGATCGTGACCGGCGGATGTCGGTCATTGTGCGAATGCCGGCGTGGCAGATTTTCCTCTGTTTACACCAAAACAATGCAACGGCAACGGCGCTGAGAAGGCAACAACACGATCGGGAACGTATCTGGAGTAGGTGGACAGGGTGCCGGATACTGCTATAATACTGATGGGTCTTTGCGTCGTCGCTGCGGCTACGGAGTTCGCGTGTAGAAAGGCTCCGGTATCGTCGGGTTTGTTTGTTTGTGGTCCAGGGACTGCTTCGACACGTTGTTCTGTGGGGTTAAGATGGCGCAAACGTGCATAAAATGACCGGGAAATAATGCTCAGCTCCAAGAGGCGTCGTCGGCGTCGTCAATGACCCGCAGGTGGGTTTGTTGTGGGATGGAGGTTCGATGTTTACTGCTTTCATCTGGACTCGGTCGCACCTGCAGCAACGGGGACTGGCCGGCGCGCATGGACCAGCAAGGTCACATGACCATCGTCATAAACCCTCATCAAATTTACTATTCACCTAATCGCCCAGGAAAAGGAGTGCAGGCAGTAAAAACAGCATTACAGCCATGCAGGGTCCTGGCGCGCTGCGGCGCTGGATGCATCCACGGCAGTATCCATCTACGTCTCGTCTGTCGGAGTGCCACGGCTGGCTCGTGAAAGGCGGTGACGTATCCAGCCCACTCTTCCCTCATCCCACAATCGCTCCGGGCTCCACACATCCTACTCCTCCCACCTAAAGAACACCTTGCAGCCCTTCTGCCACGACAGCACCCTTTCTCTACACCTCTGCTTTTGCACCAAAACAGCCCACGCTCAACCCCAAATCTATCAACATGTCTGTCCAGGATAGAGCCCAGGCCCATCTGTCGCAGCTCGACAAGGAGGTAAGCGCCCTCGCTTCCGCATTTGACACAACTGTCAAAATACAACGTGCAGCCCACCGGCTTTTGACGAGAAGTAACAGTGACGATAATCTCGAGCTGTGCATGCTAATCATGTTGTGTTCCAGCTGTCCAAGTACCCCGCCCTCACCAACTTTGAGAAGCAAACCTCAGTCCCCAAGGTTTACATGGTCCTCGGTCTCGCCGGCCTCTACTTCTTCCTGATCTTCTTCAACATCGCCGGAGAGTTCCTTGTCAACATTGCTGGATTCATCATTCCCGGCTACTACTCTCTTAGTGCCCTGTTCACGGCGAACAAGGTTGACGACACTCAGTGGCTGACAGTACGTACCCCGCCATCTCGCGTATGGGGACACTCTCACAATACGCAAATGTTGGAGTAGTAACACAGCTAACGCGACCACGTAGTACTGGGTTACTTTTGCTTTTCTGACCGTCTTCGAGAGTGCCGTCAATGCCGTCTACTGGTTCCGTGAGTACACATAGACCGTCGCAGATTGCGCCCGACTGACATTAATAGCCTTCTACTACACCTTCAAGTTCGTCCTCATCCTCTGGATGTCCCTTCCCCAGACTTCGTACGTTAGCTTATCGCATGCATGTGACAATTGAGGCTGACATCTTATAGCGGTGCCCAGATCGTCTTCCGATCTTTCCTCCAGCCCGTCTTTTCTCGCTACTTCTCACAGTCAGGCTCCACTGCCGCCAATCTCCGCGCTTCGGCCGATTCAGCTGGCAAGCCCCATGTCTCTTAGAGCGACTGCGGTCATAGTGCCTTCTCGATAGCCGCCGAACAAAGCCAGGACCAGGACAAAGAAGTTCGGGATTTACCTCTTGCTGTGCAAGAAGTCCAAGAAACGAACTTTTCACGGCTTGCGGCTGTTGTGGCTTGGAGACGCTGTACGAATGAAAGGTCTATGAATTACGGATAGTTTTTACGACGGGGTTGACACGAGGGAAAGAACAGCAGGTATCCTTGCGTTTTATAATCACTTACCCATGAAGCCATGAATTGGGTAATGTGTTGCTTTCTTAATGACTGGAGTTTGAAATTGCTTGCGAGCAAATATATCATGTATTCGAGACAGACTTGCCGCCTGGCAATTATCAATCACATATATCCCCGATGAATCTAGCTCCAGGCCACTTGATGTTGTTTGTCTTCGTCTCGAGCGATTTATGATCTGACAGCGCATACATGTCATAGCTGCGTAGATCTCCTAGGGAACCTGTCACGCTTAACTCTGAAGTGCTCCACTAGGGCTTACATTAGTTGGCCGTGTTTTCATTAGTAAAGATATCACACTGTTTTGAACCAAAGTTGAGGTCCTGTTGAAACCAAGGCTTACATTTGCCGCCTGATGTTTCCATCGTCCCTCTGGATAGACCATTTGTTCAATTCGATATGCCTGGTGCAGAATATGAACTAGTGCTTGTTTTGTAACAGGATGTAAATATGCACAAGAGTTAACAAGGGGCTGATACAGAGATATCTAGGAGTTTAAAGGAAAATTATCGAGGATAGGTAAAGGTGTATAGTAGCAAGTCAAATGTAACTTTCATCTTAGATTTACTCCTTTTCGACATCATCGATACGCAAGTTCACACGTACGCTCGATGATACTGCTAATTTACGCCGAGGTCTTAGCAGCAGTTATGGCCTTTGCAACATCCTAGTCATTAGCAAAGACCTCCGTCTCCACATGCATTTCTGGAAGGCCACGCTGATTCATACCTATACAGGTCAAAACAGGACGGTGTTCAGACAGTCACTTCTTGAGGTTAAGGACGGCGGCTACCATGGATGGCTCGCCAAGGTAAAGCCTAATCTTGTAGACTTAAGACCAGGCCTTACCGCCAGCGTGCTTTAGGGTAAAATCGACGTTAGAGAAGGCCTGATTGATTTCCTCGTCGAGATCGGTGGGAATCTTGCTGGTCTTTGGGTTCCAACCACCTTTGAAAAACAGTTAATCTCAGCATTCGAGTTGGTTTTCAGTGCTGGGAGTTACGAATACAAACACACCTTGGCTAGAAATTTCGCTGTAGTCGCCAACCCGGACAGCCTAGCTATACCACAGCTCCTCGCACTTAGCCTCCCCGAAGCTGGGATAGCAGTAGTACTAAAGGTAAGCCATAATAATCAAGGGTAGATACACGTCCTTGATTGAAATAATAGAGCAAAACCTCGAGGTCAAAACGCAATGGTATAATAGAGAGATTGATCCAAGAGGATGAACGTCAAGATCGGAGGTCGCCAGCGTTCATTAAAATCACAAGTTACGACCTAATACAACCTATCCACCTCATCAATCGTGCGGTATGTGCGAAAGTAGTACCTATCCTAAAAGCCTCGTGCTCGCATGCAGCACGTATCTCGAATAATCACGTCTCCGTACTCGGACGAGGCGCTAGAAAACACAGAGCAGCTCTTTCGACCCCTGCTATGCCAGTGTTGTAGGTCCCGCTCCTCTCGCTTCGTGATATCAAACCTGTATCCAGACCCAATGAATCTGATAAGTGCACAGCCTGACAACACTGTTTAACCTCACTATTAACTTTGCAAGGAGAAATAACAAGCTCTTGTCAATTTTGCCAGCTTTACCGCTAAGAACTATAGTCGATGGCAACGTTCACCCACATATCTTTCTGCTTCGTTACGACTCGCATTAGAAACCCAAGGTGTATCGGAAGAGGCTGTGTAGTCATTCTTCGATCATGTGCGACACTCCCTTGCCTACTTCCATCGAGTAGGCTTCATGGTTACCGTGTATGAAGTGAAAAATATATGTTAGAAAACATCAGACAAAGGATGGTATGCAGGTGGAGCCCACATTCAATATGGTGGGATGATTGATGGAGAGACATTGGAAATGGAATGGGCTTAGTGATGCAGGATAAAGGGAGGCCAAAAAGCTAGCAGGCATCGCAGTCATCCACAGGCGCTGGTATTTAGATTCCACTAGCAACAATAGAAAAACAAAGCCCTCCATGCTCAAATCTGAGATCAGTCCGCGCTGGGAATAGACACAGCTGTAGTTAGTAGCTTCTGGTGGCTCATTTATTGCTAGCCTCATTCGGATGAGCCTGTCAACGGCTCGATCCATGGACAGCCCGGGCGCTGTTTGTCATCTTCCATCCACCAGCCCACCCATCTTCATGACGCGATGCTTTCAGTCCGACTATGTTGTCTTGTCGCTATACACGCATATAACTGTGCTGAACACGGTGCACAAGAACTGCCAACCAGATGTGTAGCCGCCCTCTGCTGTTCCAAAGCCCCCACCGCAAAACCCGCGCGCACGCACCGCGACGCCAACAAAAGCACTGCAACATCTACCAAGATGAAGCGTCTACAGACTTGAAATCACTGTTCAGGCGCTGTATCGCTGCCCGACAGCAGCTGCCGTGCCCAATAAAAGCGGCCTGGAGTCTCGCGCAACCAGTCAATTATGCGTGCCTCACTTTCCAAGCGACGTGTAGTTGGGATACCGTGTCCGTGCGTTCAATGCCCAGCTCGGATCAATGCACACCCCATCAACACAATCAGATCATCAAAATGAGGTTGTAGAGCCACACACAAC